>VDFB02270651.1:268752594-268824312 GCA_007258455.2 Sequoia sempervirens
TGGTCATTTGTTCCATCTATCAACCATGATTTCCTGTAGCTCTTTGAAGAACTTTTCATCAGGATCTTCCTCTTTTGCATTGATGATGGTTTTCATCTTCTCAATCATTGAGTCGATACCATCATATACTTCTCCCAAACAAGGTCTATCCATGTCTATTTAACGGATCATGCTCAATATAGGCTTAGTGAAATTGACTAGGTACTCAACACGATCCCACCAACACTCATCTAGGATCCTTTGCGTCCATGTTGCCCACTCCTTTGCTAGATTGCCTCTATGCATTTATTCAGGGCTGATTACCATGGCAGGAGGCGCCTCATAGTTCTTATAAGTTATCTCAACACAATTATGTTGGAGGCAAAACGGGTCTTTGCAACCTGCTTGGAAATCAAAATAAAAATTAAAATGTAATTTAAATTTACAAAATCAAAATTTAAAATTAAAAGAAAACTAAAAATTTAAAAATATTGAGGATTAACTTACCTTCAACAATTCCAATTTTGAGAATTGTCTAAATATTCCTTGTGTCATATGGTGGTTGGTGATAAACATTTGGATGTCTTTGCCCTCAGCATACACCTGTTTGATCCACTCAATTTTGGATCCAATTTTTTGTAGCATTAGATTGAGGGAGTGGACAACACAAGGTGTCCAAAAAATGTGTGGATACTTCTCCTCAACCAATAACCCAACAGCCCTACAATTTTTGGCATTGTCGGTTACAACTTGCACAACATTTTGATGGCCCACTTCTTCAATAGCTTGGCAAAGGATGTTAGCAATAACTATACCATCTTTCACCTATCCCTCACAATCCACTGCTCTCAAAAACATTGCCCCTTTAGGGGACATGGCAAAAACATTGATCAATGGGCGATTTTTTGCATCTTTCCATCCATCAAAAATGATGGTCACCCCTGTTTCAATCCATGAATCCCTTATGGGCTTCAAAGAGTCTGCTACATGTTTCACCTCTTTCTCCAATAAGGTGCAATGCACCTTCTCAAAACCTGGGCCCTTATACCCCTTTGGAGCCTTATTAATAGATTTCACCATTTTTTGCCAATATGGTGAACGAACAACATTGAATGCCAATCCATTGCCATAGACACATCTTGCTATGTCTTGATCAGCAATCTCTCTTGCCTCATTCTGAAATGAAGCTTCCAATGGTCCCTTAGATCTTTTATTTGATGCGGGCATGGTTTGCTCTTAAGGGATGTTCATAAATGGATGGCTTTCTGTAGGTGGAAGATAAGTAGGTGGTGTAGGGGGTTTCATGGATTGAGATCCTTTCCTCAAAGGATGGCTTGTTTTAAGACTAACAGCTTTTTGCTCTGCTTTTTCTTGCTCAACAATATATTTTAACACTATGTCATCTGGAAGGCTTTTGCCATCACCTTCTAGAGATCCTGGACAAGGTTTGATGCCAGTATCAGAGATCCTACACAAGTGGGCTTTCACTCAACTGTATGAGCTTGTATATCCAACTTAGCAATGACTACAAATCCAAATAAATACTCCACCACCTAGACATTGTTGAACCATTTCTACATATTTCCAAAGGGAAGAGGTTGCATTTATTTTGAAATGAGATTGGCCTAAGTTAGAAGTAGATGCCATTGTAATACCTAAGGCATAACAAATTGAAATAATTTTGGTATTGAAATTTGAAACTAAAAAACTTAAAAGAATGATAACAATCAACAAAAGTTACAAAACAATAAAAACAAAACAAAATAGTTCATTTGTTAAAAAAAAATGTAAGAAAAAAATCAAAAAACTTCAAAGAAACCTACCTCTTTTGAACAAATCTTGCTCTACGATCTTCTTGGCAACGAATGGACACTTGCAAGTGCTTAGGAATAGCACAACAATCAACTTTGAACAACCAACGATCAACCTTCAAGTCTATTCAAGCTTGTGCAAGCAAGAGAGAAAGTTCAGCAATGGAGGCAAAAAAACTTGTTTTTCATTCACAAATTGTTAAATGAGATTGTTTTTACCTATTTAGTGTGTTTGGAGGTCGAAATTAGGGTTGCAATGAATATTAAAATATTTAGAAGTCAACATCCGGTCAAAAAAATGATAAAAAGCACTTTATTCCGTGAACTGGGCGTTTTCACGCTTGGATTCGTCGCAGATTTGCCTTGGATTCTTTCCGCCGTATCCTAGTCGAATCCGTAGGCAACCACCGAATCCCCATCGAATCCGCTAGCGAAAACACGTATCTTGGTTGAATCCAGGACGTACCAAATCCGTATTTCGTACCTGGTACGAACTGTATCGTATCTAGGGCCTTTTCTAGGCGAATCGGTAACTTAGTTTAATAGTATCAAATAGAAAGTTCATAAATAAATCCGATATTACACATCTCATGGCAGAGATCATTTATCTCTGATGTTATATTTAGCATTCTAAGGCCAAGCGAAATAAATATTAAATCTTTTAATGAAATAAATACCAAAAAGCCACCTAAGGAAAAAATCAATGACCATCAGGCCTAGCTAAATGGAAATCCATCATTTTTCCATGCTGAAAGGACTTAGTGAAGATTAAAAACTCTTATATGAGCTATTTGGGAATCTCATCAATAAGATAACTTTGCAGCTAAAGCAGCCTATCTAAATGAATCCATGCAGAAAGCATCTTTTCCAGGTAATCAGAAAAATTTGCTCAACAACAGTGGCTGTGCTGGAAGGATGTTATAATGCGATTGAAATTTTGAAATATGACTATTCATTGTTCAGAGATAACAGATTAGATGGACATATTTTCAGGAAACCTGGAAGCGGGTTATGCAAGAAATATGCTTCATCATAAAGGAAATACTTCAATCAGCGAATCCTTTGCAAAGATTTTGTTGTAGGTACTGCTTACAAAAAGGGTAGATAGGGTGTTGATCAAGCATCCCTGTGCCCAATATGCATGGTTGAAGAAGGCTCCTTTAAGCATGTTTTCTTACCTGCCAATAGGCTCAGCCAACTGGCAATTTGGTCTAGAAGATAGAATATTTAGGTGCTTTGATTAAGTTCTTGAGGAAGTTCAGAACTTGTTGCAAACAAGGACTATGCATTAGGCAACTTTATGGTTGGTGATCTTTCAGAGAAGTCTAAGCACTGGTTTTCAGGCTAAAGGAATGTTAAAAATCCATCAAACCTGTGCTGTATGTGCTGTGGAATGGCAGGAATATGACATATTTTGAGCACCAGGTTTTATTGCCACTAAGCTCTACAGAAGATTAGAATGAGAATTATAGGCTTCACATTTTTTCCTCAATCTCAGCTGCCAGTTTTTACCTTCTTTATACTTTCTGATGGCATTAATTGGGTGTGAAGTGGTCTCACCATGGTAGATAAAGGAACACTGCATTTCCTGGACCTTTTTTCAGAATACTTTTTCCCAAGTTTGTATTACAAGGTTTTTACATGCATGCATACAAAGATCACTGAAACAGTTCTTCATCATTTGTTATTATTATGGTTGCAACAGTTTTGCACAGAGTTTGTAATATTTTCCTTTAATTGCTGTGTTTGGAACACTGCATGTTGGTTTTGTGGGTTTAAATCAATTGTCTTGATTTCCAACTTTTGACTTCTTAGTTGAATGAGTTGGGCATCTGAAATTTATGGGTATCAGACTCTATTTCTCTCAACTTAGATTCACGGTACTGCACCCAGATTGTTGTTTTCACTCATTCACCTTTGAGTTTTGAGAAAAAGACAATGACAAGTGCAAAAACGGAACAATCAACCTGTCATGCCCCCGATATTGCATGTCAGGCCCCCGAAATTGTAATGCATTGAAATGCAAATAAATGGAAAGAATAAACAACGAAATACATATTAGAAATTTAATATTAATATAATTATAATTATCATAAGATAATATTATAATTATAAATATAATATTGACAATTTAAATATCATTGTAATTATAATTATTATAATATATAAATCATAGTTGGAAAACTCAGACTCGGCAGCCCAAAAATATGACTCGGACTCGGGACTCGGCACGGACTCGGGAAAAGACTCGGCTAGGACTCGGCAAAAAAAAAAACCGTAGTTTTACAAAAAAACAAGAACAAATTAATGCATTTAGAGAACATAAGAGCCTAATTTGATTATCAAACACTCATAATTCAAAGATTACACATGTCATATGATCATCAAACACTCAATAATTGAAATTTCATCATTCATAGTCATCAAATACTCATAGTTTCAATGTATAACAGCATCATAAGTTTATAAATGTTTACATATAATCATGTCAAAAAGAGGAAAACATTAACAACCACATGTAATCTACATCTTCCTTTTTCCCCTCCCAATGGTACTCAATTTTGGAGGCCTAGAACTAGAAGGTGCCCGTGCTATAGTATCCAAACGAGGACTAGGAGATCGAGAAGGGGAAACATGATATTCGAATGTGTCTTCATCGTCCTCCATGGCATCCAATCTTGCTACTTCTTCTTCTGCTGCTGCTCTCTCTAATTCAGCAAGATCCTCATCAGTAAGGAAGACATCAGCCTCATCATTTTGTTCATCAATAGTCCATTCACCATATGGATCAATGTCATCCAAGTCGATGGACTCGTGTGAAACACCCTCCACCTTTCTAGTTCGAAGGCGAAGGTTGTACCGAACAAAAACTAAATCATTTAGGCGCTGCTGAGTCAACCTATTCCTCTTCTTTGTGTGAATGTTCTCAAATAAACTCCAATTCCGTTCACACCCAGAAGCACTGCATGGCTGTGACAAGACACGTATGGCTAGCTTTTGAAGATTTGGTGTGCTAGCACCATAGTTCTCCCACCATAGATCTACAAAAACATGTTTAAAAAATATAAGTATTAAGAAATAAGAATAAAGTAAACAATCTATATGTAAGAATCAAGTTTCTAATTTCATTTTTTACCTGGTTGTTGTTTTCCTCTCCTTTCAATTGCTTGTTGGGAGGAAAAGAGTCTCCCCTTTGCACCCTTGTAGACCTTGAATAGATAAAAGAAAAAGTAAATCAAATATAGAAAATTCATAGATAGTCAAGGCTCAACATTGCAAATTCATAAATAAGATGTAACAAATCTCACCTCCAACTCATCAAGCACTTTATCTCTCAGCTCAGGATCAGGCACCATCCTATCAATGCATATGACAAGACCTTCCATGACCTCCTCATCCGCCTTAAATGTGTCCGAGAAGTAGAACTTCGGATTCAAGAAGTAGGCAAAGGCATGAATCGGCTGGTGGAGTTGGTGTGTCCATCTCCGATCAATGATGCGCCATATGATTTCATATTTCCTTTTGTTGCCGCCATAGTAACGTGATATGGCCTCTTTGGCCCTATCCATGGCCTCATAGATGAAACCCATTGGCATGCCATCTCCATCCACCATACGAAGAACCCTCACCAAAGGTTCTGTCACCTAAAAAAATGAAAACAAATGTTAAATCATAACAAAATTAACCCCTCAAAAAATAAAAACAGCAAATAGATTATCATGTATAATTTTTTTTTGTGTGATTGCTACTTACCCCCATCAACTCCTCTCCATTTTTGATGAATGTCTCATCAAAAACTATGGCAACAATCCTCTCCCCTTCAGGTCTATTGGAAAATGAGGACTCCTTCCAAGCATCGGACACGAACATTTGCTTGAGATGACCAATGGCACCAAGAATGCTTTGCAATGTGAGGAAGTGGCTAGCAAATCGTGTCACTCCAGGTCGCACAAGGTCCTTGCCATTTGTAAATTTCCTCATCAAAGAAAGCACCCAAGTATGGTTGTAGATAAATTTTGTAACACTTTTTGCATCTTCAACCACACTTTTGACCCATGAAATCTTCCCAATGTCCTCTAGCAATAGGTCTAAGCAATGTGCAGCACATGGAGACCATGCAATTGTGGGATGCCTCTCCATAAGTAGTCTACCTGCAGCTACATATGCAGCTGCGTTGTCTGTGATGATTTGGACAACATTATCAACTCCAACCTCCTGGACCACCCCATCTAATAGATTGCATAAAGTCTTAGCATTTTTAACTTCATGGGAGGCATCTATTGATTTTAGAAACACCAATCCACCATTAGAAGGCCACTAAAAAGTTAAGGAGAGTTCTATTTCGTCCATCTGTCCACCCATCAGATAAAATGCTGCAACCTTTTCTTCGCCAAAATTTATTTTGCTCATCAACCACAAGCCATGTATTCTTTACGGCTTCCTCTAGCAATGGCCCACTCAAATCTTTAGATGATGGGGTCTTAAACCCCTTTCCTACAACTGTAAGGGCGTTCACCAAACCTTCCCAATATGGGCTGTTTGCAACATTGAAAGGTAGATTATTGTAGTACCAAAAGTTTGATGCAGCCATCCTAGCTTTTTGATGCTTTTCTTTATTCCAACCAGTACCTTCAAGTGAAGGTTGTGCTCCTGGAACATTACGTGGAATAAAATAATTTGGTCCTGATGAAGGACCCTGACTAGCACTAGCAGTAGAAAAGGAACCATTAGGACTCTCACCAAAAGATGAATGTGGAAAACGGAAGCTTGGACTTCCAACACCATGGGGCATAGAGGGTGTAGATTGGGATTGGAATCCACTCATCGCTGCTACTAGGGCATCCTTTGTTTTTTGTCTTTCCTCTTTTTTAAGTTGATATTCAGCAAGAAGGGCCTTCATCTCTCTAATAATCTCAGGAGTATTTGCATCCCTCCACATTTTGCCCAAGTATTCTAGCAAGGTGGTATTTTAATCTGTTTATTCCTCCTGTCATCCATTTCTGGCATTCATTACATGTCAATTCACCTTTTTTATTTCCTGGAATTCCATACTTCCATGCAGGGTCTTTTTTTAGTCCCTTTGGATTTGAAGACGACATTGTTGTTTCAAGTTCAACATGGAAAGAAAAAATCAGCTATGGTTTGCTAAAAAATCAGCAAATAAATGTGATTCAAAATTTCAAAGTTTCAAACATTTGCAAAAGAAAAAGAATGCAAAAACAAGCTAGAAAGTAGAAACAATAAGAATTAGGCTATTAAAGAAAATAGAAAAAAAATTGGCAGCATTTCCCCTTATTTTTCTTTATTTTTTTGATTTTGAATGCAAGAAATTGAAGAAAACAAACAAAAAGAATTGTTAGATCACTTACCTGGCTCTATTTTGATCTTTTTAGTTCATTCTCCTTTCTTCAATCAACCCCAAATCAATTTGCAGACCTGTTTTTCACAAGTGAGAGTCTAAAAATGAAAAAAAATATATAAAGAAACATGGGTTTTAACCCATTTTAAGACTCAGCCGCGCAGGAGAGTCCTGGGTCGGGACTCCCGAGTCCGACCTCAGGACTCGGCCATTGTAAGACTCAGCCGCGTAGGAGAGTCCTAGGTCGGGACTCCCGGTTCTGGCCGAGTCCTGAGGTCAGACTTGGGAGTCCCAACCCAGGACTCTCCTAGACTCGACTCCCGAGTCCGTGGCGAGTTGACTCGGCCAGGGTCGGGACTCCCGAGTCCGCGGCGAGTCCGCAGAGTCCGCAAACTATGATATAAATACTAAAAGATATAAAAGAAAAGAAACTAATATAAAAACAATAATAATAAATATGTCTTAAAGAAATATTTAATATAGAATATATTATCATCTGCAGTGATGAAGTTCCATCGCATATGATATAGGAACATAAGCAATGACAGATCCATTAAAGACATTGCTGCTTGGGCAGTCAGCGACTGTGTACAGAAAATAATATCAATAAGGAAAACCCCGTCCACAATGAAGAGACCCCTAAGGCAGCAGTTAAGGAATATTATTGAAAAGGTGTAACTTTCCATAAGTGCTCACTAACAAAAGAGTACGACTCTTTCTAAGTGATCGCACCCCTTCTCCAAAGTGGGAGAAGATATAAATTCAGATCTTATAGAAGAAAGGAAGGCATTGAATGGAATTGGGTAGAAAAAGAGCACAGATAGATGGAACAGAAATAGGATGGAAAATAAATAATATGGGGGGACTCATAAAAGGTAACAGAATGGAATCAGATCTAAGACACAGATATACAAACAGTGAATAAGGACAGAAATAGGTGCATTATCTGAGTATAGCAGCAGAGATCATCAGATAAGTACATTGTTGCAAGAATATATATAATTATAGAAGTATGTATATCTCTAGTATATATTTATATATATATATATAGATTATATATGATTAGGCAATAATGATGCTTGCAGCAATTATTAATCATTATTCAATTGAAACTAATCTATCGGTTTCTCTTTAAGCAATATTTCTGAGTATTGAGAACAGATCGATCAAGGAGAAGAACATACAGACCGACAAAGAGACTCAGACCTGTGTATCACAACAGGTTGCTCTTATCAAATATGTCAATATAATCAAGTATATTGTCTGCAAGTCATCGTTGACCTATGTATGCATTTGCTTATAAGATAATAAGAGTAGTTAATGATGGATTTCTTATGATTGAATCAGAATTATGTTGACTATCTGAAACCCACCCTGTGGACAGGACCAGGGGTGAAGTGGTAGAGGCCAAAAGCCCACTTGTGACCTCCCCCCAATTCCTCAATAAGGAAGGGCCGGGGAGGAGTGGTAGGAGCTAGAAAGCCCACTTGCGACCTCCGCCCAATCCCACAGGATGGCAAGTGTCTTTAGGAGTTGTGACATTGATGGGGAAAGCATGTACAAGTTGTCGAGAGGGAAGGCTGTGGTATACACCCTCTTAGGCTTGGCATATGGCTTCAAATGAACCCATCATGTCCCTTCTCCCAATTTATTAATATGTTGCATTATTGATAATCTATGAATGTGATCCAATTGCCTAACTCTAATAAGTAAGCATAAATACATATATTTTGCATATGTTGTTCATGTTGTGAATGCAGGGTTCAATCCAAGATTACATCTTAAAGAGATATTTATTTAATAGGGTGAAAACCCTAACCCTAATTTGTTGCAATTGGTGATCAATAGGAAAATTCTAGGGCCAATCAAGATAGGAGACCTTACAATGGTATCAGAGCATCTTTCTTACCATCCTGTGTATGCTTCATGTATTATGTTTCATGCTTCCTATGTATATGTATTCAAGTGTATACCTTGTGACTTATGTGTATTAGAGTGTATACCTTATGGCTTATGTTTATTCGAGTGTATTCAAGTGTATACCTTGTGACTTATGTGTATTCAAGTGTATTCAAGTGTATACCTTGTGACTTGTGTGTATTCAAGTGTATTCAAGTGCATACTTTGGGACTTAAGTGTATTCAAGTGTATACCTTGTGACTTGTGTGTATTCAAGTGCATACTTTGTGGCTTATGGTGTATACTTTGTGACTTACGTGTATTCAAGTGTATACTTTGCAAACTACAAGCTTTGTGACTTGCGTGCACTCATGTGTATACGTGTATTCATGCGACTTATGTATTTAAGTGTATACTTTACGACTTACATGTCTTCATATGTATGCTTTGTGACTTCGTGTATTTGTGCATATACTTCATGTATTATTCGCATATGCTTCATGTTTCTTGTGTATACTCTATGTATTACGTGTATTTGTACCCCGTATTTATACTTTATTATCACATGTATCTATGTGTTGCTTCATGCATCTTCAACAAGATGTGTTCTTATAATTACTTTATGCTTAAAATTTATGGAAGTGTTAAAACTTGTCTATCAAAATGCTTCTGGAGTGAGAAGCCCCAACAAATTAACTTATCTAAATTTGAATTATTATTAGTATCCAAATGCACTAATGTAGAGTTGTAACTATTTGAAGTGAAGAGGTGTGACTCCCTCAAACTGGTGATATAAAAGGGGAGATCATTTCATCCATATTACCATTTAAAGAATCCAATTGAGAATAGAACATTAAGTCATTTTGCAAGAGAACGAGATTAGAAAAGTTGTGGCCCTACAAATATGAATGACTATAACTCCCTCAATAACAAGGTAAAAAGGGGAAACCACCCCCTTGTAAAGAAACTATCAATAGGAAATAAGTCTCTAGCAATAAACTTGGGAGTAAAGTATTGTTATCAAGGGAATTTATGAAGGATGATGATTCCTTCAAGAAATGAATATAAGGGATGAATCAATTCATTAACCTTCAATAAGCACTCATCACTCATCTATCCCTCAAGAAATCAAGCAATCATCACTCATCAAGAAATCTAACAATCAAAATTATCAAAAGATTTCCCAAGGCAACAACACAATTATTCTAACAAAGAGTAATTGGTGCAATCAAGACCATACCACTTTGTAACCTACGAAATGGATCTAATGAGCTTCACCGTGTGGACCAAAATTACCCCTATATGTAATATCTAGAATAGATCATATCATCTAAGGGTCTTTTCTCCTAAGCTTTTTCTTGAAGCAGCGCTACATTCATAAACTTGACACAAATCAAGCTGCATGAGCCTATGCTAAGTTACATTATGGGTCCATAACCCACAAATTCAACAATCATTCTCACCTTTCAAACCTTGGATAAATTGATATGATTTAATTTGATATGATAACCTCCAATTGAATTAGAACATGAAGCAAGAATAGCTAAACTATTATACATCCTTTTGATTGACTAGAACAAACCCATAAATTTGTGCTTTACCTATGGGAATGACAGATGTCTAACTAATACACCATAAGCTCCCCATTAGAAACAAACTTTCCTTGAACTTTGGTTGAATGTTTACACAACATAAGCATACTTTATCTAAGAGAAGTTATCTTGATATTTACAACATTCCCGCAATCCATCATGATTTTAGATTTCAACAACGGGTAATGAAGAATTTGTATCATAGCTTAGGATACTTGCAGTAATGAGATGAGAGAAAACTGGTCTTAAATAACAGATCGTACCAATTTCCAACTCTTGGTTTTGTTGTTGAGAGATATGGGGAAAAAGTAGTCCATAAGACAATAAATTGTCCTCGGACTTGTTGTGACCTTTTCACACATCGCCCCATCGCTGATGGGGACCCCCAGTTGCCTGCTAGTTTTTAGGGTTTTGTCTCCTTGCAACGGTTTCGTGAGATCACTTTGCCAAGAGTTTCAAGTCAGTTTGCCGAGAGTTACCCGAGCCAAGTCAGTAATTCATGCTTGAATCAGTGCGTAGACGTCATGGAAGCGCTCAGAAGGCCCAGGAAACGAAGATCGACTGTGAATTCGGCCAATTCTGAGACTTCCTATTTTTTAGGAAAAGTTGCTTTTTCGATTTTTCATTTTTGGCATTTTCGGACCAAACAACGTTCCCTATTTTTTAGGGTTTGCTTTTTCTATTTTTAGAAAGTTTCTATTTTTGAAAGGTCCCGAGTTCTGAAAACGCACTCAGAAGTTCGAAAAACTCAATAGAACTCTCAGAAAATCGAAATGAAAATTTGAAAAAATTTCGAAAAATCTGGAAAAAACAAGTAAAAAGCATGAAAAATCAGACCAAAAACGTTCAGAAACCTGGAAAAATCAGTCAAAACCAGTTCGAAATCAAGCAGATCTGAGGATGAAATCATGAAAAATCAGTTCTTAAATGGTGAAATTTGTGAAAAATCTGTTCAAGTCTGAGGTTCGCCATGGAAGAATGATGAAGGAAGGTGTAAGAAATGTCAGGGAGTTTATGGAATTCGCCCAGCAGCTAAGAAGGATATCCAAAGAGCTGGTGAAGTCCGCCATGCATCTTGAAGACCCATCCTTGACAGTTCTAAAGTCCGCCCAAGACCATCCTTGACTCCTTTGAAGTCCGCCCAACAGCAAGCATGCTCATCCTAAGACTACTCAAAGTCCGCCTTGCATATCCTGGGATCTTCTAAAGTCCGCCATGCATCTTGAATGCATATCCAAGCATCACTTGAGGTCCGCCATCCAAGAGGTTCGTCCTAAAGAGTCTTGAAGTCCGCCATCTGCCAAGAGGGACGTCCAAAAGACCTATGAAGTCCGCCTTTGAATATCCTTGGACCATCTAAAGTCCGCCCTGCATGTGCTAGAGACCTCTAAAGTCCGCCCAGCTCATCCTTGACCCTTCCAAAGTCCGCCTAGACATGTAAAGTGAGGAAAAATCAAAATTTTGCTAAGTGTTGGTGCCCAGCCAAGGAAAATTTCGAAATTTTGCCTAAGAGTAAGAGCTTAAAAAGGGTGGAAAACTGATTTTTTGGCTAAGTGTTGTGATATTTCCAAAGAGACAAATGCTAAGAAGCTAAGAGGTCCGCCCTAGAAAGGAGGGACATCCAAAATGCTTGTCCAAAGCTAAGGCAAAGTCCGCCACACTTAGTCCGCCTAAGATGAAAAGAATGATTTTTGACTAAGTGCTAATGCCAAGTCCAGAGGAAAGTTCGAATATTTGTCTAAGTACAGAGGCTAAAAGGATGAAGGTTGAGATTTTTGACCAAGAATCATGACACTTTCGAGAGGTCAAATGCCAAGTTTGATGGGACACATGCTAGAGGAAGTGAGGCTTTGGCAAGAAATAAAACGAAGTGTGCCTAACACAGAAATGGAAAAGAAATTAAATTTGCCTAAGTATGGTGAAAATGCTGAGAAATGTCAACTTTGGCCGAAGAAAAATGCCCAAGGCAAAGAGAAAGAAAGGATCGTCCTTGGCCAGAAGGAGGAAGAATATGTCAGGCGTCAAGGAAATTCGCCCAATAAAGACATCCAAGCAAGGATTTTGCCTAGAAAAAATTCGACTGAGCAAGAGAAAATTTGACTTTGGCAGAGCAAAATAAGCTTAAAATCTCGCCTCGGCAAAGAAAAATAGGGATCTGGCAATGAAATTTTCGACGGAATGGCTTAAGATTTGACTTGGCTAGACGAAATTGAGGATGAAATTGGAAAATAAACTCTTAGCCAAGAAAAATGAAGGAAAAATCAAAATAGCCATGGGTCCAAAACGAACGGGTTGGAATTAATTAAAATATTTTTAATATTTTAATAATTAATTTTCAACTATTTGGAAATTTAAAATGCCTTGGACAAAATCAAAATTGCCAGACACGAATTGGGAGAAAATAAAGTACGCCAGGCAGAGACAAAATCCGACAAGAAAAAAAATTAAATTCGCCATGAATTTAATTAAATATTTAATGTTTATTTGAAAAATTCGAAAAATCAAAGATAAACATTAAATAAAAAAAATCAAATTTTTGAAGATCAGTAAGATTTGCTTGGATAAGTTCGAGACTGATCCTTGTCGGAAAATAAAAGGAAAGTTGTCTGTTTGGATAAATGAAAACAAATCGAGATCGAGAAAGAATATGGCAGTTGCTAAATCGAATTCAATCCTTCAGCATTATAATGAGTTTCAGCAACTCATTTTTTCACACACAGCTGAAGAGAAATTTAATCTTTCTCGAAATTGTCAAGCAATTGATTGGTCAATAGGCAAAGTCGAATTTTCCCAGAGAGAGAAGCAGTGTTATGCTGAAGAATTTCTCACAGAAAAAAAGAAAGAGATTTATTCAAAGCTGAAATTCTTCTGTGAAGAAGGGCGCACTTCTTCTTCTAAAAATCAGATTTTTAAATCTGATTTGCATTTAACGGTTCTTCACTAAGGTTTGATGTTCGAACAAATGAATTTGCTATCTCTTTCATGTACTTTCATCTTAACGAAGTTCTGGCAGAATTTTCAACTTCATTCAATTTATTTTCAGCTTGCTTTCTCGCAGCAAATTAATTATTTAAACAGCTGAAAGTCAATTTTCGAATCCAAGGCACGGGATTTAATTGTTTGAAAAAGTCTTTATATTAATGTTAATTTTATGACTGCAGGTTGACAATCACGGCAGGGGAACCATCAAAGAAGCTGAAAATGAAGTTTGCCAGCAAGGGTGCCCAGAAAGAGACCAAGGTCATTTCAAAGTGGAAGAATGTCATGGACACTGATCTCGGACACGTTGACTTTGATGAATTCAAGAAAAGAGTGTATGGTCAGAAGGGACTCCCCACAGCAATAGCCAGACGGATGGTCAGAAACGGAATATTTCAAGCAGCTGGATTCCCACCGGCAATGGATTGTACGGAGTTGATGGTGGAGTGTGCTCTCCATTATGACGCTCAAAAGAGACAGATCATCGCGCCTGATGGGAAAGTCTTGGCACACTTGGGCGAAGTGTCAATCCAGGAGACCTTTGGCATCCCCGAACATTCACGAACGGTCTATAAGACCAAGGAAGAAGCTAAAAGATTATATGACAGTCAGCCAGATCTGTGCGCCACAACAGTCAACAAGGTGTGGATGGACAAGCCTAAGCCTTCAATCAAGAAGTTGCCCAAGAGGCCTCGCCGAACGGACTTCAAGGAAGATTTTGGGGATATTGTGCTGATGCTAAACAGAATAGCTGGTAACCCTCAAGGCGCCTTCTTCGAGAGCTGGATGTACTATTTTATAGATGAGATCACCTCTGGCGTCAAAATGTTCAATTGGTCACGGATGATAAGTGACAACCTTCATGAGCAACTGATCAACCTCGAAGAGACCAAGTCTTTTCATATGAGTTCATATGTGATATACCTGTTGGCCAGATCATACAAGTATCCAGGATTGATCTGCAAGGGCAAAATTGGCAACGGGGAGAACGAGCTCAGGCCTTACGACTGTTATCCACAGCTCCAATTGAAGGAGAAGACTCACTTCAGGAGGGTGCATGATGCCTTCCTAATGCACATTACCAGGAAGCTTCAAGGAGGGATACATCAGAGGCTGAGCCATGAAGCAAAAAGTCTTATCAGCAAATACGGGTCTTGGTTCATCCAGTTCCCGAAATTCACATATATCAGGATCCAGGGATTTACTGGAAATCCCTATAAATTGCCTATCTATCCGACCAATCGGATGATATTGCTCGAGGTTTTGAGACAGTTGGAGGAGTACCAGAATATTCAGAGGCCGACCAAGAAGGCGTCCGTCACATTCCCATTCTTCATCGGGAACATGCTAGAATATTGTCCATCAGCACAGGCAGCTGAGGGTGCAAGACTGGAGATCCAGTGGTATCCTTTCACGGCTTACAAGTCCAGGGTCAACTATGACCCACATCATAACATTCGGACAGTGGAAGGGAGAAAATACAAGCACAGGATGGAACTGGAGGATTTCTGGGCAAATGCTGCCGATGAGTATGAGGTCAGGCGTAAAATGTGGTCCAGGATGCCACTAGATTTCATGAGGACAATTGAGTTCTGCCGAGTGCCTGATCAGCTACAAGATGATGGAAACCACGTCCAGCCACGCTTTGAGGGAAGCCGACCTCTCCCTCCTGTGAAATGGTCAGAGCCTGAGCACGCAGACCTAGCCACCCTAATGAGGCCAGTGACTAAATACTCCCAGTGGTGGGTTGATTATCATACCCAAGAATTGAGACAAAAGGGAATCACGCTCACATATGACCTGTTGAGCGAATCAGAGTCATATTCTTCTAATGCTGGTGCATCCCATCAAGACTTGGTCGGGATTGGAGAGAAAAGAAAAGAAATAATGCCAAGTGCTGAGCCTGTTTCCAAGAGGCATAAGGGAGAACCTTCTCGTTCACAAGCATCCAGGAATATTGACGAGTTGGTGGCTACTATTGACGATTCCTTGGTAGAGATGCTCGAACCTCCTGCAGCTCAGGAAATAAATGATGAACCTATTCAACTAGATGATGAAGAGCCTGCGTCACCAACAGGCACAGAAATTTTGGGTTCAGACAATGAGATCGAGGCTCGGAACAATGACTTCGAGGAGGGAATGATTTCCGCTCTCAGGGGAGTCGTGGATGTTCCAAACGAGGATGAGGTTCAAGTAGAGGATGGCATTGAACAGTCGACCATTCCAAACTGGCTGTTGGAAAGAATGAAGATCCAGGTGCCTGCAGAAGCCCAAGAAGAGGAGGATGATACTGTCGATTTCTTGGCAAGATTGGAGCAAGTTGCAGTCAAGAAGCCTACTAAGAAGTTCTCCACCATTCAGAGGAATGAGACGGGCAACCGTTCCGTGCATATTGCAGTACCTACGGTGGACAAGCCACAGGACAAGATCACTCCTCAAGAGTATGCTATAACCACCGTTGACCTTGGCCCGACCTCGAAAGGTCAAGAAGTAGAGGAGTTAGATAATTCCGTCTCGACCATCAAAGCGAGACTGGAGAAAGAAGTGGCTAAGAAGAAGGAGTATAAGAAAGAGGTCGAACGTCTTAAGGAATATATTCAGCATTTGACCCAGCCACTTGATCGAGGCAATGCGACTGTTCCTTCTCTCCTCAATTCATCACAGGAGGTGACTAGGGATGTCGAGCATGGAATGGTGACGGCCAGGGAAGCTCAAGACTGGATGGCAAGTGAAGGCACGGAAGCGGCCTTGTTCATGGAAAAGTTGGCACTTGCTTATGGACGAACTTCTTCATTTCTTTCCAGACTGATGGATATGGCAGAGGCATGGGAAGGTATCCCGGATATGCAGGAAAGGCTTATTCCAAGCCTTAGAACCTTGAAGAGCACTCCGAGAGAGGAGTTGGTTGATAAAAGAGTGATTGCTGCAGGGGCAGCATATGATTTTCATCACTGGTTTTGGGCAGTGACCATACGAGAAGAAGTCTTGGAGAAGGCAAAAGTCGATGGGCTTGGAATTGAGGAACAGGTCAAGAAAATCCAGGAGAAGATTTACATGACAACTACAGAGGTGTTCGACCGTGAGATCATCCAGGAGAACGACATGCAGTTGGAGAGATTGAAGCATAAAGTTCAAGAAACTTTCTTCTCGACCACTGGACCATTTTTGAGACAGGACTTTGCGAGAGTGGCAAGACTCTCATCCATTCGAAAGGATTTTGAGAAGCAGGAGGCAGATTGGGAAGGTACTTTTGCTAGATGTGCTGAGAAGTTGGACGGACTTGAATTCCGGATCAGCATGTTGCCACCTGTCACGATGGACGAGGTCATTGCAGTAGTGTCCAGATTCGCCAAGCACAATGCTATTCAGATGGATAGGGACGCCTCTCCTAGATTATAGCTGGAACTGCCACTTTACTGATTGATTTCTGGTTGATGACTCTTGTTGTTTTGGGAAACCCTAATTAGGGTTTGGTTGTAATAATCTTGGCCGTTAATCTTGTTTTAATCTCGGCCCTTCATTTCATTTTTGAGGCTCTATATAAACTAGTGCTCTCTCATTTTCATTTGTGTGGAGACAGAATATGTGTATTGTTGCACTGAGACTATTTCGAATAATAAAAGCTCTTGAGCATGATTTGCCTTGAATAACTTCTTATTATCAAATAGTAAGCGAGGTTGCATATCTTCTTCCGCCATAGATTAAAGTTAAAGTTAGATTAGGTAGAATTTGTTTTGAAAGTTGGTTAATTGAATGAAAGATTGATCGTATTGATTCGATGGTGAAGTGTAGCTCATACTTTCTTCGAATGGATGATTTGCATTCGATGCGTAAAGTTAGCCTGAGCTCTTAATTGTGGAAACTTAACTTCAGCCTCATTCGAGGTTTGAAAATTATTCTCACACCCCTTGAAGATTGCACCCATTTTGCGTATGTTGTCCTGCAGGAGGCGAAACAAAGTGTGGTTTATCCTCTTCACCGAGTCTTTATTGTCTCTTGAGTTCTTAGGCTTAGACTAGATTCGAACCAGGCGGACGCGCTTAGGATCCGAGGACTTATTTGAGGCGGGACTTCACTGGCAGGGCAGACGCTGAGCTGAGGCAACAAAAAATGAAAAAGTTGAAAAACCCTAGAAATTTAGAGATTTTTAAGGATTTAAAACTTGTTTCAAGCACCCTTTATTGAATACAACACAAATAAAAGCAAATTTGATCACATGCATAAGTATACAACGATTACATAAGTATAAGGTACAAATTGTAGTTGCGTTGCTGAAGGAAATAACATACTTAGATATATAAAATTAGTCAAATGTATACAAAACTCATGGAATATGAAATCCATGACATCAAATGTTCCATACAAATATGAAATATGAAATATGACATCAAATCAAAATGTTCTATGACTCTATGCCCTATGGCATAGTGGGGCCAGCATCCTTCCTACGAAGGCGTCTAAAGGGCCTGGATGATGTTGCAGCTGCAGCCATAGTCTCTGCCTGTGTCTGACTCTCCATGCCACGCTCACCAACAGCATCTATGCCTCCTCGTGCTCTAGCCTCCTCCTCCGCCCATGGCTACAACCTCGGCTCTCTCTGCCTGGTCCACCCAATCAAGGTCCTCGTCACTAAAGACTGCATCTGTAGCCTCAGTGGTCCACTCAGACTGTGGATCAACCTCGTCTAGATTGATCGGGGTTTTGTCATGGTCAAAAAGCTTCCTGTATCTGAGCCGAAGATTGTAATGAACATATACCAAGTCGTTCATCCTCTCCACTGTCAATCTATTGCGCTTCTTGGAGTGTATGTGCTCAAACATACTCCAATTGCGCTCACAACCAGATGAACTGCATGGCTGGCTCAATATACGAATGGCAATATTTTGCAGGTTCGGTGTATCAGCCAAACATATTCCACCAGCTATCTGAGATGAGAAAAAGAAACAAAATCAATCTCATTTCAAGTTTCAAGTTCAAGTTCAACATTTAATAATAAATTATAATATAAAGAGATGAAAATTATGCCCTTAAATATATTTTTACCTGGTAGTAATGTTGTCCTATTATCTTTGCACATTTGACGTGCAAAGAAGTCTCCTTGTGCCTTAGTGAAAGGCATCTATCTCTGCACCACCTGTGTAGTAACAGCAGGCAACATCCGCTCCAATGTCGTGTAGAGCCCACTAAGAATTTCTCTATCTGCACGGAGATCAGGGGGAATTGGAAGGCCGGATTCAGGAAACATGCGGCTGCATGGATGGGCCTATGAAGTTGTTTTTGCCATCTCCTATCAATGATATCCCAAATGGGACGATACTTCTCCTCAACTCCACCATAGACTGATCTAATGGCCTCTTTGGCCCTATCCATGCCCTCATATATGTAGCCCATTGCGGGCTTCTCCCCATCTGCAACTCGTAGGAGAACTAGCAAGGGCTCAATAAACTGCAAAGTGCAAACATGTTGCACAAATAAGTGTGAATGAAAATAAACAAATAAAAGTAAGATATGATTAAAAATTAGAACATAATAAAGAATTAAATTTTACCTTCACAATCTCGTCCATTGGTGTCCAAAAACCTTGCTCATCAAAAATGCAATCAGCCACAGCAATCCCTGCAGTGCTTGTAGAAAAGGATGAGGAAGACCACTCCTCACTAGTAAACATGCGCCTCAAAGCTGCCCTTGACCGAATCAAGGATTGCATCGTGATAAAATTTGTTGCAAACCTGGTGATGCCAGGACGAGACAACTCCCTCAACCCCGTGTATTGCCTCATAAGGTTAAGCACCCATGTGTGGTTGTATACAAATTTGCAAACGTTTTTTGCTGCTTCCACACATGTTTTGATCCATGGGAGCTTCCCAAGATCCTCCAACATGAGGTCAATGCAATGGGCGGCACATGGAGTCCAAAATATAGTAGGGTGCCTCTCCATCAATAATCTACCGGCAGCAACATAATTTGCTGCATTGTCTGTCACCACTTGCACTACATTTTCTTCCCCCACATCAGCTATCACGTCCTCTATAGCCTCACACAGGTATGTGGCATTTTTGATTTGGCCAGAAGCATCAATGGACTTAATGAAGACGGTGTCACCTGAAAAAAAAAGCAAAACCAATTATTCAATAAATTAAAAAACATAAATCCGCCATATTAAATTATGTGATTCACTAAATAAAATTCAAATTCCAATGCATTGAAGGAAGTACAATTACCTCGGAGGAAACTAGGAAATTAAGCAACGTCCTATTTCTCCTATCAGTCCAACCATCAGTCATGATGGTGCAACCAATCATGCTCCACTGCTTGCGCTGCTCCTCTAATTGTGCTTTCACATCTGCCACCTTTTGAGTCAAAAGTGGGCCCTTTAATTCATCTTCACTAGGGGCTTTGAACCCCGCCCCACATATAGTTATCGCATCAACCATGTTTTGCCAGAAAGGTGACCTATAACATGTCATAAATAAATTGATAAGTTACATAAGTATTGTAAAATTTGAATTCGATAATGAGATAATGAGATACATCTAGATTCTAAAATTTAAATATAAATTTTAAAACAATTAAACGAAAAAAAATTACCTGGCTACATGGAAGGGAATGGTGCAGTAGTACCAAAAGTCTGCAATTGCCTTTTTGGCTGCATCATGTGCGTCCTTGTTCCAACCCATGCTCTCAAGCGACGGTTGGGAACCAGGGGTAGTGCGTGGTACAAAATATGAGTCCACCCTAGATTTACGAACTCTAGGGCCAATGCTAACACTGCCACTACCACTAGCAGTAGCAGCGCCACCAGCACTAGGAGTACGCATAGGCATTGCTGATGCAGAAACAGAAGCACTACCACAAGCACTAGCACTAGGACGGTATGGAGGCATGGAAGAAGCATCTCCAACAACACCAAGTCCCTGTCCAACTCCAACACTCAACAACTCCTGCTTCTGTTTCTTTTTCAATTCTTTTTGCATTTCAAAAGTTTCTAATTGCACCTGTACTTCACGAACAACCTCAGGAGGTGCTACAGAGCAACCCACTGCATCATGGGCGGGTATGCGTGCAAGATGATATTTTAATCGATTTATGCCTCCATGATATATTGTTTTGCAATAGAAACATTTGGCGTCTCCTTTTTTCATTCCGGGAAAGATTTCAGCATGTTTCCAAGCAGGGTCTTTTCTGACTGGGGTATGAGACATTGTGAAAATAATAATATAGTATGATTTGCAAATGAATGTGGCTGCACAAAATAGGGTTTCTAAAATTATTTAAGTTGCAAGTAGGGTTTGTAAAAAAAATATGCAAACTCAAAAGAATAGTGATTTTACAAATTACAATGAAATATTTGTTAAAAAAACACAAAAAAATCAATGAAAATCGAACTTACCTCTTAGATTTAGCTTGGAATGCAATAGAAACTCCTCCAAATCACTGGTAATGAGCTTTCAATGCACCTCCTTGCTGGTATGAAGCTCCTCAAATGATATATGCCCTTGGATTTGTCTTCAACAAGTTGCTGGTTGCCCTCTCTTCTCCTCCTATTTTTCTTCACAACTCTCTCTTCTCCTCCTATTTTGCCAAATGAATGAAATGAGTGCCCTTTTAGGGCGAAATAGAAGATATAAATAAAAAAACAGATTAAAAAAATGTTGGGTTTTAATTGTTTTTTGGCCTTTTTAACTATTCCTCTGGACTGCCCAGCGTGTGTGGCTGCTGTGTCCCCCCCTAGGCGCGCAGCGCCCGTCAGCCCAGCTTGAGGGCAGCTCGGGCGGGACTCTTCGTCCGGCGCTTCCGGGCGAGTCTCGGGTCTATGCTCTGAACCCTATCCTTTTGCCATTTTTTTGAGATCCACAATTGAAAGTCCTAATTGAGAACCTTTAACGATAAATTTCCTAAGTCCTTAACTTGTGAAGATGTTCTTACGTAAGTCCCCTTGTTTATTACCAGCATATCACAACGGCCATTGAGCTTATCCACACGTCGAGACCCGACTAAAGAAACCTTGGAATCGCCATATGATCTTCTCGCAATCTTAGCATACGCGGTGGTTTTTCAAGAGAGGATAAAGTGTCTTTGGACATTTTTATTCTGATGTTTGGTGTGTCATAAAACACGCATCAACAGGACTTTAGAGGATAATAGAATTAACCTTGTTAGTAGTCATTCTCTAAAGACATCATTGCAGTAGTAAGTCAGATATAACCAAGAGAATCCTAACTAGCTATAGAGTTTTCAATGCATTAAGTATCACAACAAAAGCTAATTACATCACAAGAAGGAGCAAGACAAATCTATAAGGTTGATTTGAGATATTGGTAACTTTAGGAGCATCCTAGATTGTAATTGCTTGAGGACAAGCAATTTTGGGAAGGACGGACTGTCATGCCCCTGAAATTGCATGTCATGCCCCCAAAATTGTAATGCATTGAAATGCAAATAAATGGAAAGAATAAACAACAAAATACATATTAGCAATTTAATATTAATATAATTATAATTATCATAAGATAATATTATAATTATAAATATAATATTGACAATTTAAATATCATTGTAATTATAATTATTATAATATATAAATACTAAAAGATATAAAAGAAAAGAAACCAATATAAAAACAATAATAATAAATATATTTTAAAGAAATATTTAATATAGAATATATTATCATCTGCAGCGATGAAGTTCCATCGCATATGATATAGGAACATAAGAAATGACGGATCCATTAAAGACAATGCTGCTTGGGCAGTCAGCGACTGTGTACAGAAAATAATATCAATAAGGAAAAACCCGTCCACAATGAAGCGACCCCTAAGGCAGCCGTTAAGGAATATTATTGAAAAGGTGTAACTTTCCATGAGTGCTCACTAACAAAAGAGTATGACTCTTTCTAAGTGATCGCACCCCTTCTCCAAAGTGGAGGAAGATATAAATTCAGATCTTATAGAAGAAAGGAAGGCATCAAATGGAATTGGGAAGAAAAAGAGCACAGATAGATGGAACAGAAATAGGATGGAAAATAAATAATAAGGGGGGACTTAGAAAAGGTAACAGAATGGAATTAGATCTAAGACACAGATATACAAACAATGAATGAGGACAAAAATAGGTGCATTATCTGAGTATAGCAGTAGAGATCATCAGATTAGTACGTTGTTGCAAGAATATATATAATATAGAAGTATGTACATCTCTAGTATATATTTATGTATATATATTCATATAAAAATATAAATTTATAGATTATATATGATTAGGCAATAATGATGCTTGCAGCAATTATTAATCATTATTCAATTGAAACTAATCTATCGGTTTCTCTTTAAGTAATATTTCTAAGTATTGAGAACAAATTGATCAAGGAGAAGAACATACAAATTAGAAAGACAAAGAGACTCAAACCAGGTTGCTCTTATCAACAGGTTGCTCTTATCAAATATATCAATATAATCAGGTGTATTGTCTGCAAGTCATTGTTTACCTATATATGCATTTGCTTATAAGATAAGAGTAGTTAATGAAGGATTTCTTATGATTGAATCAGAATTATGTTGACTGGCTGAAACCCACCTTGTGGAAAGGGCCAGGGGTGAAGTGGTAGAGGCCAGAAGCCCACTTGCGACCTCCGCTCAATTCCTCAAGAAGGAAGGCCCAGGCGTGGAGTGGTAGAAGCCAAAAATCCCACTTGCAACCTCCACCCAATCCCACAGGATGGCAAGTGTCTTTAGGGGTTGTGACATTGATGGGGAAAGCAGGTACAAGTCACCAAGAGGGAGGGCTGTGGTATACACCCTCTTAGGCTTGGCATATGGCTTTGGGCGGACCTACCATGTCCCTTCTCCCAATTTCCTAATATGTTGCATTATTGATAATCTATGAATGTAATGCAATTGCCTAACTCTAATAAGTAAGCATAAATACATATATTTTGCATATGTTGTTCATGTGGTGAATGCAGGGTTCAATCCAAGATTACATCATTAAAGAGATATTTATTTAATAAGGTGAAAGCGCTAACCCTAATTTGTTGCAATTGGTGATCAATAGTAAAATTCTACGGCCAATCAGGATAGGGGACATTACACAACCTAAAGGTCTACCATTTAGTTAAATCATTAAGACACTAACTCGACAAAGAAAATCCTTTCCTTTCACAGTTGTTTTCCACAAAAAGAAAAAAATCGCAACCTTTTCCTTCTCTCCATAAGCCATCCCCTTCTCCAAATGATTACATCTTGTACTCCTAATAGAAGAATTCATTCCATAAGCATAAGTAGATTCTTGTGCAATTATTCTCAAGATTTATTTTAATTTGTATTACAGTATTTTCCCTAATAAGGAGGATGACTCATTTAGTTGGTGAGAATTGGTGTTTGTAATGTATCGAGCTCTAGCAAATACCAAAAACAATTCTTGGTTAAGAAAATTTGCCATGCAAACCATCACTCAGGTACAATTTTGTGAATTGTCCCATAGATTAGCCTATTTCTTCTCACATTTTTTTCCTCAATCTCATCTGCCAGTTATTACCTTCTTTATACTTTCCAATTGCATTAATTGGGCATAAATTGGTCTCACCGTGGTAGATAAAGGAACACAAACCACATTTCCTGGACATTTTCCAGAATCTTTTTTCCCGGGTTGATATTACAAGGTTTTTGCATGCATGCATATGATCATGGATACAGTTCTTGACCATTTCTTATTATTATAGTTGAAAGAGTTTTGCATGTCACTTGCAATGTTTTCCTTTAATTGTTGGTTTTGGAACACTGCATGCTGGTTTTGTCAGTTTGAGTTGATTGTCTTGGCCTCTGCCTTTTGGCCTTTTAGTAGTGTAATTCCTGAAATTTATGGGTATCTGACTCTATTTCTCTTGACTTATAAGCACAATTATTGTACTCAGATTGTTGTCTTCTCTCATCCAGCTTTGAGTTTCAGAAAAAAGGACAATGGCAAGTAAACAGAAAAAAGGCACTAACTCAACAAAGGAAGTCCTTTCCTTTCACAGTTTTTTCCCATAAACATTTCTAAATTTTTCTCAATCTTTTCCTTTTCTCTATAAGCCATTCCATCCTCCAAATGATGAGATATTTTACTCCTAATAGGGACATTCATTCTATAAGCATAAATAGATTTTTGTGCAGTTATACTTTAGATTTCTTCCCACTCATACTATAGTACTTGCCTAACACCCTAATCTATTCACACAGTGGTAAACTTAGAACAATAACACAATGAACTTTCAAAAAATTATATTTTTATTCATTCATAGCAATTACATCAAGCCACTAGGCTTTACAATCATAGCCTCTAAGCCTTACAATCAACTCAGCTACAATCGATCTCACAAAAAACCTACCAACTTGGCATAGACCTCTTCCTCAACTCAAATACAAACTATGGACCTATTCTCCTTCATGGAATGCTAGCACCACTCTTCTGTTATCTTTATGTTTGTCTTGTACTACCCCACCCGAATACCCGGATATTCTTCTCTTGCTCCTCAATGCACTCACTACTAGTCTCCTAGTCTCAAGGTGTTTGTATGAAATTGTCTCCTACGCTCCTCCTTTTGATTCAATATTCGTGGTTTATATAGGCAATCTAAGGAAAACCCATTACATGCTTCCAACAAAGAACAGCCCTATGACATCATTCCAATGAGCGCAAACGTATTACAAACATAACCCCAATGAATGTTGGTACAAAAAATGGTCTATTTAAGAAAAACATCAATTATTAGGACTTGAGAATAATAATTGCTATTTAATTAATTAAAATCCTAAATTGAGAATGATTATGTGCAAGAGACTGTGTGAGCAAAGAAAAGCAATATAAAATTCATATTTCGTAAAGTGTATCCATGAGTTTGCTTGCACATAAAGCAATGTGTGTGAGGATAATTATAATACTAATTACTGTAGACGTAGACTGATATTGAGAGTTGAAACCATATTTTGTAAGCAAAAGTAGGAAAGCAGTAAGGCAAGAAGAGAGTTTCAGCAGTCCCCTTGCCTTTTGGGAGGCCATGTGTATGTCATCCATAAAGAGAGTAGATGTAGACTGATATTGAGAGTTGAAACCATATTTTGTAAGCAAAAGTAGGAAAGCAGTAAGGCAAGAAGAGAGTTTCAGCTGTCCCCTTGCCTTTTGGGAGGCCATGTGTATGTAATCCATTCATTGTGATAATAATAAGAAGCTTCAACGTTACGAGTATTCATGTGTTCAGTTCATGTATTGCACAAAAGCTGTAATTGCAGATCTGCAGGTTAAATCTCCAGAGCAAGAAGCACATTGGTTTTTGGATCTATAGTGCACCTTGGGTAAGACTGCCCTCCACGGTTGTTGCCAAGTAGGAAAGATGTGTGAGGATTTGCACATTTATATACATAAAGAGAGTAGATGTAGACTGATATTGAGAGTTGAAACCATATTTTGTAAGCAAAAGTAGGAAAGCAGTAAGGAAAGAAGAGAGTTTCAGCTGTCCCCTTGCCTTTTAGGAGGCCATGTGTATGTAATCCATTCATTGTGATAATAATAAGAAGCTTCAATGTTACGAGTATTCATGTGTTCAGTTCATGTATTGCACATAAGCTGTAATTGCAGATCTGCAGGTTAAATCTCCATAGCAAGAAGCACATTGGTTTTTGGATCTATAGTGCACCTTGGGTAAGGCTGCCCTCCACGGTTGATGCCATTGGCAAGCTGATATACAGGAGTTCAATGTGTGGCCAACAAGGTCACAATGCACAAAAGGGTAAATCTGGTCAACATTTGGTTCCATTGCCAAATGATTAGCTTACAACTACGGAAGTGAATAGCTGAAGGGAAGTTTTCATTTGTCTATGATGAACACTTTTTCCATATTGCAATATCTTTTTGTAGCAACATATGGACAATTGATAAAATTATCTTCCTTCACACATTCCCACAACTGATTTTGGGGTTTGCACACTTGGAGGATATGCAAGCAATGCCATGGTGTGCAAGCAAGTGCACATAGTTATTGGATGATGATAGTGGTTTGAGATTCTTGTCAATCAGTTTATTTGACTTTGATTGAACTCACTTTCATAGCACACGGATGGCAACTCACACAAAAAAGAAATCTAGATGTGCACTAGAGACACCCCATAGTGGGTTTGCATGCTAGAGATGTGCTGAAGTGGGTTCACACACAAGAGACATGCCAATGTTGTGCATTGGTTTGACACAAAAAGAAGAGTTAGTATGATTTGGACACCCACAAATTGATTTGTTGTTGCGTCTATAGAAGATTGATTGTTCTACATAGTTATTGCTTGCATCTACATACATGGCATTCACAATGGCTAGTTACCAATGTGATGGTGCAAATACTGTATAGACATTCACAAATTGTTTTGATGGGATTTTTGTTCCCGCTAAATTCAAATTTAAAAGAAGATTGGAAGTGCTAGAGACTCTTGCTTCTTGGGATTTGTAGCTTTTGGTGCTTGATGTGTTTTGCTTAAGTTTACTTTTTAATGCATGGTTCAAATTGAGGGGCTAGAGCATGATTTGTGGTGGTAACATAGTAAATACTTGTTCCTTTATTTCCAACCTACCCCCCCTACCGATACTATAGTGGAGCTGCACCACTTAACTAGATAGCTTAGACTTGGCCTTTTAGAAGTCGCCTTCTTACCACTTACTATTTGTCACCAATGCTAGTCTAATGCAGTTCCCATTGATCCATGTGGTTACAAGCGGTTGTCACTAGATTCATGTTCCAAGATGTAGGATGGATTCATGTTCTGGATTCATGTGGTTCAATCATGACCAAATTCAACAATGGACCATTTTCGCATGGGATAGGTGATTGGATAGTAACTCAACTTCCTAGCTTTAGAACTACTCAATGCCCTACCTCTTATATTGGGAAGACCAATCCCTATAATGGATGGGGTCGAGATGTCTCCCAACATGAAAGGTTGGTCATGACCTTGACAACATTATTCCAACATGAATACAATTCTCCAACAGGTCCATTCCCCATTCATCCATGCAATACTCCAACAACATGGCATGTCCATCCAACACTCCATATCATCATAAAGGATTAGGTCAACGGCTTGCCTCATGTGGAATTAATCACTTATGTGTTGGGTATTGCACAACATTCTATTGGAATACATTATTTTGAAAGGAAATTTGCACTACCAATACCAAAGTCATAGGCAAAATCTAATACTAAATGGCTACCAAATATAAGGAAATATAGACAATTTTCTATATTAACAAAAGTATGAAATAATTCCATGTTAAGCCTATGAGGAAAGATTTCATGATGGTATCGTTGATCTACAAATTTCAGTAGCATTCAAGAATAAACCACACATAACAAGAATGAAAAAAAAAAACATACAAGAAAAAGACACCAATATACCTTGAGAAAACACTTTAGGGAAAAACCCAACCTCCAAAGCACCAAAACCAACGTATTCCCAACAGCAAAAGTTACAATACAATATCAAGTCCCAAGTTTTTACATAGAGATCAACACTCTCAACCATGGAGAAACGATGCAAGATGTGATTTTCCACAATAATGAGCAACCATTGTTGTTATACCCATGAGACTAATCCAAAAACAAGCCACACATCCCACTCCATGCTCCTCAAGATCTCCTCAACAAGCAACCCAAACCAAGCTTCAAGCTCTAAGTTCCACTCACAATGAGCAAGTACAAGATGAGCAAGTGAATGATCAACAAGTGATGAATGACTTCATCTCAAGCCTCCAAGCAAGAGGAAATATATTAGAAGTTTCCTAGCCACCTTTGCCACCTAATTAATGCACCCAATGCAAAAATAAGCAATGCACAAGCATCCCCAAGGTGATCTTCCAACATGTGTCTCAAACATTAAATGTTTTTACAATATTGAATGTATTTTATACTAAACCCCATAAGTTAAATGCATTCCTTCAATGAGCCCAATTGACTATGTGCTCACTAAACCATGACGCCCCCCCCTCCCCAATGTGCCATACACATAAAATACATTTGCAATGTCACATACAACCTCCCTTATAGGCCAATCATAAAATATGTACAACACCTTTCTAACATATTTGTGCTGGGAAAATGTTGATACCAAAAATAGTCTACTTAATAAAAGCATCTGTTATTAGGACTTGAGAATAATGACTGTTATTTAATTTATTAATGTCTTATATTGAGGGATAAAATGCAAGAGATTGTGCATGCAAACTAAAGCAATTTAAAGTTCTATATTTAGTAAAGTGTAAGCACGAGTTGGCTTGCACAAAAAGCAATGTGCACGAGGAAAATTATAATATTAATTATTGTAAAATAGGCGGATTTGCATATTTATATGCATGCGTCCTATGTATAGAGAGAGCAGATGTAGATGGAGATTGAGAGTTGAGTCCATATTTTGTAAGAAGAATTAGAAAAGGAGGAAGGCAAGAAGAGAATTTCAGCTGCCCCCTTACCCTTTGAGCAATGAAGGCCATGTATATGTAATTTGTTCATTGTGATATTAATATTAAGAAGCTTCAAAGTTATGTGTCTTCATGTTTTCAGTTCGTATATTGCACATAAACTGTAATTGCAGCTCTGCAGGTTAAATCTTCAAAGCAAGAAACACATTGGGTTTCAGATCTGCAATGTACCTTGGGTGAGACTGCCCTTCAGGGTTGTTGCCATAAGCAAGCCAGTGTACAAGAGTTCAATGTGCAACCAGCAAGATCGCACTGCACAGAAAGGTAAATCTGGTCAACAAAAAAACATATTATAAACATAATCCTAATGAATATTGATAACTTCCCAAATGCATTTGCAGTTTACAACTGTCATTACATACTCCCAAGGCATAAAAAACCCTTTAACTCATCCGTGCCATGAAATAGGTCTTGACTAAGAATAAAGATGGCCCCAAATGATGAAACATGTAATCCTTCAACCCAGAAATGCTTGCAGTCGGCCCCTTTCTTACCTCAAGTCATGGGGTTATTTCCAATTGCCCTTTATAAGAAACATGGCTCCAAAACTCTAATTCAAATATTCGAAACTCGCACCACCATAGTTTGTGAAAGAAATAACTAGAAATGACCACCATGTTGCCACAAAGCCTTCAGATCATGAATTTCACCATGTATGTTATCACACAGGTTCAAAAATAAGATTTGGCCTCAATCCTTTGAGCAACAATAACAACTCCAACAAATGGCTTCATTTTAAAACTGGTACATTCTTAGACTTGTTGAAAGCCACCATTAACTTCACATGTCCAAACTCTAACTAGAACTCCACAAATCTGCCAAACACTCAGAAAATATAAAGAAAAGACAAACAAATTTTTTTGAGTGATGCAAGATTGCTCGCCCCTGAGATACTTTTGCATCAAATTACATCTTTTCATATTGACAGCAGAAAACCCTACCTGTATGGGCCGGAATCTCTGCGAATCTTCTATTATTAGAAATTTAAACCATAAAATTTGGACACAATTATTCTGCAAACAAAACATTGAACAGGCAGCAATGGAATATACAGGAAAATGCCTTTCAGAAAACCAGACCTTAAATAATTTGGATTGATGAGCCTACCATAGTTTATTAAATACTTTTACTCTATCCTCATTTGACCAAGACTGTTACATGGCACAAAGATTATTGTTCCTATGATACAACTAAGATGTAAAAGCGCTTTTATTCTTCTCTGGAATGTATGAAAAGCAATAATCATTTCCATGTTTCAAAAAGAAAATACGGCAACATCAAATTAAAATATTATATGAGGGGAAGGCATCAATTCTACCAGAGATATTCAGAGGAATCAAATCATCTGCATATATACGAGTTAGACGAGCTAATGTAGTTGGGGGGCTTGGGCTTCTATTTTCATGGATCAAGCGGTCCTATGAAGCAAAAAAAATTATGCTACAGGATTAATTGGAATCTTCTCCTGAAAAATAGCAGCCCCTACTTTTTAGGACTGCAAATTTCAGCGGGTGAAATTGAGGTGGGGCTAGAAATTGCCCCTACAGCTTAGGAATTTTTTAGGATTTTTTTCTGCCACTTGTCTATCACTCAGAATTTTAAATTCCTAAAAAAACTAAAAAATGAGAGAATTTTTATTTATTTATTAATTTTTATCAAATTACTCCACTTCGTTCCTTGAATTTTGAAGCTCAAACTTTTAAGCTGAATTGCAAAATTGAATTCATGGGACCACCAACTTTAAAATATTCCTAAAAAATCTCAGCAGCACCCGCTGAAATTTTTTAGGAAGCCCCCCTCCATGGGACCGTACCCAAGAATGATGAGCCGAATTAAGAAAACAAAAGTGGTCTTTTTTAGTGGTGTAGTAAAATCGGTTGTGCTTTCCGGTTGTGAAGTGTGAGACAGACTGGATAGAAGTATATCTACAGAAATATAGACGAAAAGGGAACAAATTTTTAAACAAATTAGAATAATAATTTTATAATTCAGAAGAATACAACCTCTCCTATTCTAACTTGTTGGTAGGTATAATACCCATTGAAATTACCCATTGAAATTACTAAATAATTTTAAATGTTACAAAAAATAACTTCTTCAAGCTATGAGAGAATGGGCCTGTGACATTTCAGAATAAATGTGCTTAAACTTCTGATGATTAAAAAACCAAGAACTAACTAAAGTGAGAGCAACCATGATTAGACCATGAATTTTTTTCCCTTATCCAGTTTTCTGAAATAACATCTTAGTAAATTACGGAGCATATACGTGCACTCACCTCGCCTTTCATGGTACATTTAATTTTAGGAGAGGAAATGAGACGTTTCATAACCAATGCTTCACAGAGCCTCCCACCTTGCTCGGAAGAACTTTTCTGGACACCCCGCAATGAGTTTCCATAACATACCTGCAAACATTACATAATTTTCAGAGCCCTTTGAAAGGTTTCGTAGGAAACGCGTAATTGCGGAATAAGAATGACAGTATGGACATTACGTTCTGCAAAATGGGTATTGCCCTGGCCATTCCCTCAACAGTTGAGGCTGAAAATACCCGCAGCCACAAATAAAAGACAAAATGCAGCTAGCGCAGTTTAATATAGATGCAACAACATTAGGCTGTGGTCTCACGGAGGCGGATTACCTGAACCCCGGAGAAAATTTAGAGAATTTTTAGTATGCTGGTAGTTTCATGGATAGCATTAATTAATGCTTAAAAATAATAATTGCAATAAAAAATGAGATGTTTTTTATTGGTATTTTGTGGGATTTGGAAAAAAAAATGATATGTGGAATTAAAAAAAATAAAGGATTTCTAGAGCTTGGATACTTAGGAGGGTATTTTATTTTGGCTAGTAGTCACTATTCAACTTGTTTAGGAATAATGTGTGGATCTGGTGGTGCATAAATAAATAAAAAAATTACGCAATTATTTTAAATTTATATTAATATTATTAATAACAATTTGTGCAATTAGAGGTAAATGTTAAAAAATAGGTAAAGAAATATGTGGAGCCACATGTCATTTTTGGAATTAGTTGTTTCTTGTTTTCAACAGTTCTTTTTTTTTCATAACTCATTTTCAATTCCTAATAGGAAAAGATTCCAAATTATTATTTTTCCATAATTAAAATTTTGCATGGGAACACTTCAGCTACTTAAATTTAAGCAGAAAATACAATTGCATGGGGACATGGGGTTATTTTTTCACTACTTAATCATAGAATCTAAAATATCCTATATGAAAGTCCTTCCTTAGAGTTCAAATCCTCCATTTTGATTTAAGGGTGTCTAATAATTTTATTAGGTAGGACTACAATTTTTCTCATCTTTTATCTAATTTTAAAATATGACATAATGAACATATTATTAGGTATTTGATGGAGGTGTTGAGTATTTTATAATATGCTCATGTTATATTTGTATAAATATGTGTATATATATTTATATACACATATACATATATTCACATATACATATATTCACACACAATATATATACTCATATTCAAAAATAATGTAGGATTTGTAAAAGAAAAAACATGAAAGATATTTGGCATCAGTGATGTCTTTCCTAAGTAGATGGTTTGTTGTTGCCTGGCTAGTACAGGCGGGTTCAATGTTCACTTATGGTTTCCAGGCCCTAGTTTAAATTTGGTTTTTTAGGGATCTTGTCCCTCTCTTGTTATCTGATGCAGCTTGTGTAGTCGTGTCTTCTTGTTAATTGATGTTGTTGTTTTGCTGCAATTTGTTTGTGATTTATCTTTTATGTAGTTTGTCTGCCAATGACAGGGTTACGGAGCCCTTCAAAATTGGTTGTAATGGGTTTCGGGGCCCCATCAAAACCTATTTACCTCTAATCAAAAACATGAAAGATATTAAATATGCACCCAAAAAAATGACACTACATGTAACAAATAATAATGACTACAAAAATGTTGAGAAGAGGGATTTCATAGAGCCTGGGTAATGGCTCATATAGTATTTACTTCATAGAAAATTCACATTTCATTTTAAAAGAAAGCTCCTCTTTTCTTATGTTCTCTATTCTCTTTTATAAGAAGCCTTAAACAAAAATATGCATGAGATATATTTAACCAAATAAATAGGAAAAATTCCACACATTTGACCTACAAATTAGCTTCCTTTCAAATCTTCTCTTTCCTTTAGACACTTTGTTTTTGCCCTTAGAATTGTAGTCACTTCCTCTTCCTTTATTTTTTTCCCAAAACTCCCTTAACAACATCCATAATTTTTGGTTTTTTTAAGATGAACAATTCTTCCAAAATGATAATCTCTCAGACTCCTTGTTTGCAACAGAAATACATTCATTAAAGAAATGGGGATCTCTTCGAGTGGTGGTGATGGGGGTGGCGATTTTTCAAATTCTAAAAAGGCAGGAGATCGGGATGCTGCTTCAGGCGATAATGGCGGACGGTGTGCTGATGACAAGGTGATGTCAAGGGGGGCCCTTGCTACAAGTAAGCTAAGTGGGTCCCCTTTTGTGGCTAATGTTTTATCTGATGGAAAAGGGGCTTTGAAGAATGTGTGTCTGACGCTTTCCCTGGTGCCTGGCTCTGAAAATGTGGTACATGGCTCAGAAAAGTCAGGGAATGCCCTGTCCTCAGATGCGAGTGATGGGACTCCTTTTGCGGAGGGTCTTGGGCTTGATAAAGCTAGGAATGTTCTCTTGTCGAAATCTTCTATCGATTGGTCTAATCTGTTTGGGGCTAAGCCTACAGGAAAAAGTACTTCGCCTCCAGTGCCTTTTGTTGCTAATAAAATGATGGGGGAGTACTTTGTTACTATCCTGGATTGCATTGTTGACAAAAGAGTGACTAATATGGGCATGGTTCTACTAGGTAAATTTGTTGGTTGTCAGCCTCATATTGAGCTAGTACGTAAGTTTACTTTAACTCGCTAGAAACCTAAAGGACAAATAGATGTGGCTGCTATGGCCAAAGGGTTCTTCTCTTTCTCCTTTACCTGTGAAGATGATATGGTGATGGCATTGACGAGGGGCCTGTGGTTCCTTGGAAAGTCATCCTTGATGCTGAAGAAATGGGAAACGGGTTTTAATCCGAACTCGTGTTCGTTCTCTGCCGCTCCGGTTTGGGTCAAATTGCCTGGTCTGCCACTGGAATTTTGGGATGATGAAGTGTTTAAGAGGATTGCTAGCACTTTTGGTTGTCTGTTATCTATCGACCAAATGACGGCGTCAAGGAAGCAATTGGTTTATGCCAGATTTTGTGTAAATGTGGAGCAATCTATTGATTTGCCTTCCATGGTGAAGATTAACTCTAAACTTGGAGTGTGGGAGCAGATGGTTCAATTTGAATCGAACCCCTTTGCCTATTTCCATTGTAAAAAAGTTGGCCATTGGGAAAAGAAATGCCCTCTTAAAGTTCCTAAGCAAATGATGAAACAGTGGAAAGAAAAAGAGAAACCTCAAGCTCAGGAGGTGGAATCTCAACTACCTTAAGCTCTGGAGATGGAGTCGGGAGGGGAACCTCCCTTGGAGGCCAGTCAAGATAAATCTCTGAATGAATTAGAGAAGGTGGTCAACTGTCAACCTGCTCAAGGGAAGGTGAATCAAGAGCTTCAGGTTGAAAACGTGCCTAATATGGATAGTTTTCTTCTTTTGTAGGAAAATAATTCTTCTGTGGTTCTTGAATCGGGTTCCCCCCATGGGGAAGGGATTCCTTTTGAGTTGGTTGAATATGGTTCTCCTCTTGGGGGAAGGATTCCTCAAAATGTGGTGTTGAAAGATGAGGGGTTTGAGAGGAAACCTGAGGTGAAGGAGTCTGGGGAGTCGGAGGATGTGGATAACCCATCCTATGTCATGGTACGTGGCCACAATAGGAAGAAGCATTCTCCTTCGCCGGGCGTCGTGACAAGAAACAGGCAGAGATCGGATTGTGGGTCTGAGTTGCATGGGAGAGGTAGGCCCCCAGCTAATGTTACGAGGGATAAAGAGAGTCGGATGGATATTACTAATGGTACGCAGAGAACTCTGATGGATATGTGCTCTAAGAGAACTTCCCATAAACTTACATGAAGATTATTTCCTGGAACATGAGGGGTCTGAATCACCCTCATAAATATGATCTCCTGGCTAATCCGGTAAGAGATCATCATCCTGATATTTTTTTAATTCAAGAAATGAAAATGGGTGTTGATAAATTATCTAGACTTAGATTGAAGTTGTTTAAAGATTGTGGTATGCATTGCTTTGAGGCGTCGGGTGCCTCTGGTGGGATTGTCACTTTTTGGAATCTTCGGGTTATTAGAGGTGTGGAGGCTTTCAACAACTGTAATCATGTGGCTACTTCTTTCTTCCACCTGAATGACAAGTTTTCCTGGACTCTATCTAATATTTATGCTCCTAATTGTAAAAGTGCTAGAAAAAGGCTTTGGGTGAACCTTGCCTCTTTTAAAGTTTGTCACAATATTGATAATTGGTTGGTTATTGGTGACTTTAATACTCCTTTGCATGATGTTGATAAGATGGGTGGATCGCAAAATGTGGATGATAGTAGATCGGACCTTATGCAGTTCATAAATGATTTGACTCTTCTTGATCTTGATCTGAAAGGGGCTTCCTATACCTGGTCAAATAGGCATGTGGGTGATGCCCTTATCTAGGTTAAGCTGGATCGTGCTCTTTTAAACCTTGAGTGGTTGGTCCACTATTCTTGCTCCCTTTCAGCTTTGACTAGATTGGGGTCGGATCACTTCCCTTTGGCTTTTTCTGTGGACCTGCTAGGTGGTAAGAAGAATTTTCCTTTTCGGTTTGAGAAAATGTGGATGTGTCATCCTGATCTAGGTAGTTTGGTAAAGGACTGGTGGAGTATCGATGTGGAGGGGTCGGCTATGTATAGAGTGGTGAAAAAGTTGTCCAATGTTAAGCTTAATGTTTGAAAATGGAATCGCACTTCTTTTGGCCATATTTTTCAGGAGAAAGATGGGGTGTCTAAGGAGCTTCACATGGTTCAACAAGTTATTCAATCGTCTAGATATAATCAGGATCTGATTCTGAAGGAAAATGTCTTGCTTTCCAAATTACACAATATTATTGCGAAGGAGGAGGAATTTTGGAAGCAACGATCGAGGATTATGTGGTTGAAGAGTGGTGATAGAAACTCTAAGTTTTTTCATATTTCTACTCTGAAACATAGGGATTTGAACTGTATTAATTTGATTAATTTTAACAATCAAGCTCTAGAAAAGGATGGTGATCTCCAGACTGTCGCGGCTTCTTACTTCTCTCAGTTTCTTTCTATGGAGGGTGTGCTTGATGGGGCTTGTCAAGAGGATATTCTAAGGGATATCCCCGAGCTGGTGGATGTTGAAACTAATAGGCAGCTTGTTTGTATTCCCTCGGCTGAGGAAGTTCGGGGAGTTGTGTTCTCCTTTGAAGGTAATAAGGCTCTGGGGCTTGATGGTTTCCCTATGTTCTTTTTTTAGTCCTTCTGGGAAATTATTGCGAAAGATGTGGTGGCAGCTACTAAGGAGTTTTTTAGATAGGGTTCCCTCTTAAAGGAAATCAACTCCTCTTTTATTGTTTTGATTCCCAAAAAGCCTGGTGTTGCTTCTTTTGAGGAATTTCGGCCTATCAGTTTGTGCAACTCTATCTATAAGATTCTCTCCAAGGTGTTGGCATTGAGGTTGCAAAAGATTCTGCCTTTTACCATATCCCCTCAATAGAACAGTTTTGTGGCTGGTAGGCAAATTTTGGATTCCATTCTTTCTATACATGAGAATATTCATTCTCTTTCTGTTAATAAGCAAGTTGGTTTTATCCTTAAACTTGACTTACTCAAAGCTTATGATAGGGTGGATTGGGGTTTTTTGTCTAAGATTCTTCTCTCCTTTGGTTTTGGGGAGAAGTTGGTGGCTTTGGTGTTTCATCTTATTTCTACCCCTCGGTTCTCTGTGCTTATCAATGGGTCTCCTTCACCTCTTTTTGATTGCTCCAGAGGGTTGCGGCAAGGGGATCCTATTTCTCCTTTTCTATTTATAATTATGGTGGAGTCTTTGGGTCGCCTTATCCAAAGATTTGTTAATTCTGGACGTATGTCTGGATTAGCCCCCTCTTCTGCTAATCTTGTTTGCTCTCATCAACAATTTATGGATGATTCTTTGTTGCTTGGGCAGGCGTCTATAAAGAAAGCTAAGGCTATTAAACGAACTTTACATTTATATGAGGTTGCATCTGGGCAAAGAGTTAGCAACAAAAGAGTGTTATTTTCTTCTTCAATACTCCGACTCAAAGATAGATCAGGATTGCTAGAATCTTGCAGTGTCAAATTTGTGAATTGCCTACCTCTTACTTGGGACTCCCCTTATGTTCTAAGGCTCCTAATTCTTTGTAGAGGGGGTTGATTGAAAAATTTAATTCCAAGTTGGCTGGGTGGAAAGGGGCCTTATTGAGCCAAGCGGGTAAAGTTCAGTTGATTAAATCCACCTTACAGAATATTCTAGTTTACACTCTTAATCTGTTTCATATGTCGAGGAAATTTGTGGATCTCTTGGAAGGTATTCAAAAAAACTTCTTATGGACAGGGGTTGAAGATAAAAAAAGAACTCATTTGGTGGCTTGGGATGATGTATGTCGACCGAAGAAGGTTGGGGGGCTAGGTATTCGCAAAATTAGACCTTTTAACATTGCCCTTTTGGGGAAACAACTGGGGAATCTTTTGTTAGCTAAAAGTGAGTGGGCAAAAATCGCTTGGAGTAAATACTTACATGGTGCTGATGGGATCAAAGAAGTGATGTCTAATGAGTTTAATCTCCCGAATGGCTCTGTGTTGTGGAACTCTATGTTGAAGGCTCGTAGGCTTGTTGCTAAGGGTCTCTCCTGGCAGTTAGGGAATGGGAGGAGTATTTTATTCTGGGATAATAATTGGATTGGTAATGGTCCTCTTAAGGATCAGCCTTGGGCTCATCCCTTTATGGACCTTGGTCTGTGTCTAGTTGGTAGATTTGTTGCTGATTATATTGATGGAGGCTGTTGGAGGAAATTGTACAAGTTGGATCTTGGTCTTGAAATTATTTATAAGGCTATATCTTGTGTTCACATTCCTGTTAGTCCTCTTGATAGGTTTGTTTGGAAGCCGTCCTCTTAGGGTAAATTTTTTTTTTCTTTGGCTTTTTCTTTGAATGATTCTTTTACGGGTTTGCCTCCTTTTTGGTCTTTTGTTTGGTCCTCTAGACTGATTCCTAAGATTAATATTTTCTTCTGGCTATTTTGTTAGAATAAATTTTTTACTACTGATAATCTGATAAAAAGAAGTTTTGTTATGCCCAATAGATTCTTTCTTTGTGAAGAGGAAGCAAAAAATACTTGTCATTTGTTGTTTGGGTGCAGATATGTTGGTTTGATCTGGAATCATGTTCTTTCGTTGTGGAATCTAAGTTGGGTTTTTCCTAGCTCTGTTAAAGATTTATGGTTCCAATGGGTGTGCCCCTCAACTAATTTGGCCTTGCATATTTTGTGGTCCCTTTCTCTGCCTCATTTGACTTGGGGGGTGTGGTTGGAACGTAACAACAAAATCTTCAAAAACTCTACTCTTCCTGCTTTTTTTGTGTCCCATAAGATTTGTAATGGTATTAAGGAGAATTTTCTTTCGAGGATCTCCTTCCATGCTGGTCAAAGGATTAATCTATGCTCCTATGATATTTCAATTGCTCAAAAGTGGAAGTTTCCCTATGATATATCTTTCCCAGTTTCAAAGGGGAAATCTTCAAGAGAGGGTGTTGTTTGGAAGGCGCCATCAGATGGTTGGGTTAAGATCAACTTTGATGGTGTTGATAAAGGTAATCCGGGACCTGCTGGATGTGGGGGAGTGATTAGAAATTCTAATGGTAGGCTCGTCTCTGCTATGGCACTCCCTTTGGGAAACCAGACAAACCACTTCACGGAGGCAGCAGCTGCCTATCATAGTCTTGCTCTGGCTCAGAGAAGAGAGTATAGAAAGATTTGGTTGGAAGGTGATTCTCTAAACATTATTAATAATTTGAAGAATTTATCTCCTCTGTCTTGGACAATTGAGGCCTTGATCAAGGATTCCATTGAAATTATTAAATCCTTTGATAATGTTTATATTTCCCATATTTTGAGAGAGGGAAATAAGTTAGCTAATTTCTTTGCTAACTTTGGTGTTAGAGATAGTAAGGTTTGGGATTTAAATTATCCCCTCCCTTATGAGGCCACGACTATTGTTATAAATGAAAGTTAATTTATTCTTCAAGGTGTGCACATCCTTGCTCACATGGTGGCATATCATTAGGAGGGAGGGTATGGTTATTATTTTGAGGAAAGGCTATCATATGGCATGGAGTTCAAATTCATTATGGTTTGTTTGTCCTGTGGTTGCCTTCGCACGTATTGTGGGTGTTAGTTGCATAAGCTTCCAAAGTCTTCTATTGGTTTTTACGATTTTGTGTGGTGTATGTTGCTTCCTTCTGAGTTCTGTATTGAGTTCTTGGTCTTTGTTTTCCATCATCATGGGTGGGGACAGAAATTGTGCTGAGCCCAAATCTTGTGACACTGCGAAGCAGAGAAAGGAAGTGTGGACGATTTTAGAGAAGGGTGGCCTAACTCCCTTCATGGAGAAACTGCATGGAAATAATACTCAGGTTAATACTTTGGTCAAGAAAGGGTGGAAAGGGAGGACCCTAGAGTTGGGTGGAAGGGAAATTGAGGTGGATGAGGAGTTCATAGCCCAGATTACTGGCCTTCCGATTAAGGGCATGAAGGTGTACAGGGATAAGAAAGAATCACTGGCCACGATGTCTCTTTTCTTCAAGAAGAATGAGAGTGATGACTTGAAGCCTGCAAAGAGTGGAGGGTATCTGAGGACTTCCTTGAAGGTTCTCTGGCGGGATGTTGTCGAAGAAATCATGAGGTATGTTACCCTGGAAGGAAGGTATACAACCATTAACAATTACTATTTTCTGTTGCTTAATCATTTTAGGCACAAAAATGGGTGTCATTTCCCTATTATTTGTTGGTGTCGATGGATTGTGGGATTAGAGAGCATAGGAAGAACCCCAAAAACCCTATTTTGTATGCGGGGTTGATTCTTTTGATATATGAACATGTTAAAGCACATGATGTCCAGAAGACTCTGGTTACTCTGAAAGCTAAAGCTAGGGAGGGTTATGAGATTGAGTCTGGTGAGGAAAGGGCTTCTAAGAAACTGAGGAAGAGGAGGCTTGTGTTAAATAAATATTCTGAGTTCGACAGGGATGATGATGTTGATTATGTCCCTGACTCATATGCCTCTTTGGAGGAGGGCCCCATATCCCCTATTCTAGGTAAATCTGGGAAAAGGAAATTGATTGAGGAAGCAGGCTATACGACATGCAGTGATGTGGAGGTGATTGTTCCTTCAAAGGGGAATGACAAAATAATCTTTATGGGGAAGCTTCCTCTCCTCCTCCCGCATCTAGACTTGTGTAGGATCCTAAGGAGGGAAGTCAAAAGAGAAGGGTTTTGAAGAATGCCCCTTTCTCTATGGCTAGTGGCTTCCATGGTGAGGATGTTCTGAGTGCTGTCATTGGGTTGCCTAAGCAGAAGGATAGACTTGTGGGTGGTGATCAATCTGCGGGAGGTAAGAAAGCGGACGCTGAGAGGATTCAGAAGAGGTTGGCTGCTGCGAAGCAAATTGTTGATTCCATTCATAGGATGAAGTTTCTTGTCACTACTACTAAAGGTAAGGATGCCTCTGAGGATAAGGTCCATGAGAGTTCTTCTGAAGAGGATGTTGTTGTGGGAAATCACATTGAAAACTTTGATAGGGAGGATCTTTCTGATGTATTGGGTTCGGCCCGTGACAGTGCCAATGTTCTTTTTAAACTTTTAAATGATTTTTTCATGAGATTAATAGGACTGATGTTCACATTAGAAGCATTTATTGCAAGGATGAGGATCCTACGATCCAAAGCCAAATTGATAATTTAATGGCCGGTCTCAATACTATAGCTAATATTGTGGCGGAGGAAACCGTCAATCTGAAACATAGTATGGAGGTTAGAATGTTCTCCCTTGAGGAGAAAATTGACAAAATTTGGAATATGGTTATGAAGAGTGGAGAAGATCCTAAAGTCCTGACTATGGCGGACTCTGTGAAGGCTTTTCCCCCTAATAAGAGAAAGGAAATTTTGTCTGCTGATGATATGGTTGTTGAGGGTAAGCTGACTAGGGAGGATTATGTTGCTGTTAAGGGTGCTACTAAAGGTTATATTTTGAGTTGTGAGGTAAAAATTGGTGGGCCTGGGGTTAGGACTAGAAATAGACTAAAAAATTAGGCTGGGGCCTCGAGTTTGGAGGTTTTTGATACTAGGGTTAAGGGACAGAAGCTTGCTGCTAGTGAGATGGAAGTTGTTGAAATTATGAATAATATGTAGTGGTGTGTGTTGTTTTTTCGCTGCTTTTTGGATGGTGGTTTGCTGTCATTGGGCTGATGGTTGTTTCTTGATGTTTCCTTTTTGAGTCAGCTGTTCCTTTTTGTAAAGGGTTTTGGGCCCCTTCAAAACCCTTTTTTTTTTTACCTCTAATCAAAACATCCACAATTTTTTTTTCTCTTCTTCTTTTGCACCATCATGGTGCACGACATTTACTACCTTCTCATACTCCACTTAAGTGTAGCTAAGACTCCACTCAAATTCCAATTGCTTCTACCTCCTTTCTAGGCATTGAGATGGAGTGATGACAATTCAAAAGTGGTGTTCCATTAACCTTTTAGGTAAGGTAATTTATTATTTGAATTTAATGTTTTATGCATGTGTTTTTAAATTTAAATATTATCATTTATATTATTTTACAATATTCCATCTTTAATCAAAATTAATTATTTTCATATTAAAATAAACAACCTAGACAAAAGAATGAACTCTTCCTCCCAAGTTTTCACGTACACAACTGATAACCATGAAACAAAATGATCACATATCTAATTATGTAATTGAAATGCAAACAAAACATGACCTTTAACCACAAGTATTAGTTAAGCTAGTTACGAAGAAACCAACAAAGGCAAATCACTACATGGAACTGATAATTTTAACAATGATGATACCTTATGTGTGTGTGTAGACAACTAATTCTTGGTAGCACAGTATGGTTACTCACAATCTTGATATATCACTCTCTTTGATGATGTACTCCCTCCTCTTTTGGGAGGGGAAAATACTCCCCTACATTCATATCACCATCACAAGGTAGTTCGTCAATCATAATCATATCACCATCTAATTAATAATCAAAATTCTTATTAATTATCAAACAAAATCATTCCCAATTCTTATGTTATCAATACTATCATCTATAGCTACCTTGTAATGAATCATAAATTTACATTGGAAAGGCCAAAGCAATAGAACTATAGATTTTCATATTTTAAATCTATATAACCCAAACTTTTTTTAAAAAATACTAAAAAATCCACATCATTAAAATGTTTTAAAAAATGGGGCGGGGGGCCTAGCTCGATTGGCTAAAGCATCTTGTTGCAGGCAATAGGTCACGAGGTCTAGTCTCCCCCCAAACTTGTGGTACCGGAGGGCGTGTCGCGCCATCGTCACCGGTCACGTGAAAAAAGTTTACGAGGCGCACTATAATTTATAGGGGGAAGGATACCCGACCGATTCCTGTAGTTTAAAATTATATATATGTTTTAAAATAGGGTGTGATAGTGAGATAATAGGTCACTTTATCTTACTTGGGAATTTCATGATACCAAACAACATCCATTATTAACCAATCATTTTTATTTTTAATAGATAATCACAACCACATAAAGCTCTTCACAAAGAATCCCTCAAAATAAGAGTTGTTTCATGGAATTTAAATAGCCTTACAAACACTTGCAAGTTTTTTTATTGACCCATGTCACATAAGATTAGCCCTTTTGATTTTATATACTTTCAAGAAGTGAAGGTTAGTAAATTTCACATGTGTTATAGTTCATGACCTTTCACGAGGATGATTGAACAATGGCATGTTAATATATTTTTTCTCACTTAATTGCTTCCATCATTGACTCAACAGAAGATCCAAACCTTTATGACACGTGGGTTATTCTTCACATTGATGGTCATTGGCATTATCAATGTTTGTGTACCTAATGATGGCTCAAAAAGAGCAACATTATGGAGATGGATAGAAAGCAACTTATCCCTTTCTATTTGTCTCATTTGTTGAGGATTTAATATGGTAAAGTCACCTAATAATAAGAGGGAGTTATGTTGATGAAATGGTGTGTTGGAAACCATGGAGCTTGGTTCTATTCAAGAAATAATTAGTTTTTTAAACCCATAATTTTGATAGTGGCTTCACATGATGAATTTTGGGTTTATGTGGTCTAAATTCTATGTGAGTCCTAATATGTTCATTGCATGACTAGCTCACATCAAGACATCTAAGCAACACATGTTCCACCTCATTTCTTATGATGGGTAATTGGTGAACTTACACTTGAAGATCATCGTTTCTAACCACTATCCCATCACTTTTCAACTTGTAAAATAATAGACCTAAAAAAATCTGTAGAATGTATTTTTATTTAAACACGTCCCTTCTTTACCATAAGGGTACTCTCCAACTCATTGTGTGGGTTTGGAACCTTGTGTTATGTTTTCCGCTCTTTATTATTTGGATTGATTGGAAGAACAATATTGTTGTTTGCACTACTATAATGTCCTAATCAGAATACTTATGCCAAGTCTAGCCTTAATCCATCTACAAAAACTTATTATTTGGGTAACAACATATCATATTCTAATATTCAAAATCAAATCTTAAATAACTTGGATTGAATTCACTATTTACATATTAGCATTAGCATCACATTCTAAATAGAAAATGACATATAAAATTATTGATCTCCTTATTAAAAATTAATAGCAAATAACAAATATGATTCTGGAACTCATTGTTTCAACAATGATTGTATTACATTCAAATAGTTTTGCAAAATCATGAATTACAACAACAATAAGAATAAGCTCTTATATTCATACCAATAGAAATATAAATTGAATCAATATAGTTTGTTTTGATCCATGATCATTGAATCTCAAATACAACCTTTGAAATGAGACTGCTCTTTGAAATCAATAGGGTTTTCATCATATGATCTCCATGCTCAAACACAAGTTTTGAGAACATATTCCTAAAAGGGATTTGTGTAAAGTGTAGATGGTAATCTTTGAATGGATGTGTTTTATATTTTTTATCCATAACAAACAATAACAGGTTAGCCACAAATTAGTTCCATAATTCCAAATTTGAACAATGACTATGGGTGGGAAAGATCGTAAGTTTTTGAAATATATGGCACCAAAAATAGACCAATGTTGACATTATGATATGTGTTGGGGAGTTGGAAAGAGAATGGAAACAAAGGAAAAAATATCAAGGATCAGAGGTCAAAATTACCACAAAACTCATAGTATAAGTTGAGACATTGAGGTTGATCTATAGGCATACCAAAAAAGATAGGTCCAAAATTCTGACAAATAGAAAGGGAAAGTATGGGAATGAAAGAGGGCTCTAAAACTGTGATAAAAAGAAAGGAAAATAAAAGTTGGAAAGAAAGACATACTCAAAAGGGGAAAGCACAGAGAAAATAGGACTAAGGAAGATACAAGAATAGACCTAATATGTATCTAGACTTAAATTAATTGGAAATGGGACATGACAATTCTACCGCACTCAAAAAATATCCTCAAGAAATTTCAAGTTATAATGTTCCAATATTTGAGGGCCTTCCCATGTTGTATCCTCCATGAGAAGATATTTTCATCTAATAAAATAATTCTTGGTGCTTTTTTCCTCAACTTTCTCTCCCTCACATGCAAGACTATTTTGGGAATCAAAACCATATTTCCTTCATTAATTGGAGGTAACTCATTTGAAGGTACTATATGCTTTCCCAACACTCTTTTGAGACAAGAAACATGAAAAATATTGCATATCATACTTCCCTCTAGTAGCTCCAATCCATAGGCAACTTCACCAATCCTTCTCAAAATTTTGTAAGGCTCGTAAAAAATGTGACTTGAGTTTTCTAATTTATTTACCTTCAAGGAAGATTACATATATGGCTATAATATCACAAACACCATGTCTACAACCTCAAATTTTCTCTCAATCTTGTGTCTATCTACACACACCTTTTATTGACTCTAAGTCTATTGGAGATTATTCCTAAGTGATTTTAGGATGTATTGGCTTTGCTTGATCAAACTACGTGCTCCTGAAACACTATCATCTGATATGTGAGGTCAACAAAGCTTTTAGCTTCATAATCATACAAATTCATGAATGATGCATCTTGATTGATGTGATAAGTGGTGTTATAACATTTCTCTCACAGATGGATCCATTTGATCCATGTATTTTATTGAGCAACAACATAATTTCTCAAATAAATTTCCACCCATTTGTTCACAATATCACTCTAGTCATCTCTTTTTAGTGATAGACAATGCTAGGTCTAAGCTTAGTTCTTGTTAAAAGAAAGAGGATCTTTCCAAAATAGACTCATGAAATTAATATCTCTATCACTCATGATTCTTTTGGGTATTTAATGGAACTTCAAAACTTCCTCAAAGAACAGATCAATAAATTTTGTGATTCTATCTACAATAACACATATACATTCCTTACCTTGAAATTTAGGAAGTTTAGTGATAAAATCCATTGATAAACTCTCCCACTTCTACTCTAGAATAGATAAAGATTGTAAAATTCCTATTGGGAATGTTTGCTCTATTTTATTCCTTTGACAAATGATGCTCTCTTTTATATGATCAAGAGGACATCATACTTGAGTCTATTCCACGTGAATCTTTCCCTAATATTCTTGTAGGTATTGAAATACATAGGGTGGACCTTCAAGGGAGTATCCATGAATTTTAATTAGATTATTTCTTTGTAGAGAGTGAGTTCAATGCAAACTATATACATATCATCCAACAAATTCCCTTCCAACACATTAGCTACAAATGCATTCTTAAAATATTCTACTATGATTTGAACCTTCAAATTAATTGAACATAGATTCAACCTTTTGTATAATGCATTAGTAACAATATTTTTCTTTCATTTAACATACTTGATGTCAAATTCATACACTTAATTTTTTTCTTATCCACTTTTATTGTCACTCATTCAAATCCTTTTGATTGAGAAAATACCTCAAGCTATTATGATTATTCTTGACCCCCAATTGACCACCTATCAAGTATTACTTGAATTCAATTAATGCATGCATGATAGCCAACATTTTCTTATCATATATAGAGAATCAATTTTCCACATATGTGATTTTTTTACTCTGAAATGCAATCAAGTGATTGTTTTACATAATCGTGGCTACAATTGCTTCTCCCACTACATTGAAATCTAAAGTGAAAGAAAGGGAGGAACCTTGAATAGCTAAAACATGGCATGAGCTCATTACCTATTTCAAATGTTCAAATGATCATTTTGCAACCTCATTCTGTGTGAAGTCTCCCTTATTTACTAGACCAGTCAAGGGCATGACCAATTGGGAGAAACCCTTAACAAATATTTTATAATATCTACAAAGTTCAAATGATCCTTGTAGTTATGTTAAATTCTTTAAGGGAGGTCAGCCTTTAATAACTTTGATCTTCTCCATATCCAATTGCACTCCATTTATAGTAATAATGTTCCCCAAATAAAAGATCTCTACCATGGCGAACTCACACTTTGACTCCTTTGCAAATAAACTTTGTGCTTCCAAAATTCCTAATACTTCACCAATGTGTCATAAGTGCTCCTCTCACGTCTTGTTGTAGATTAGAATGTCATCAAATAAAAGAAAGAAAAAATTCCTTAATTTCTTGTAAAAATTTGATTCAAGCATGAATAAAAGGTTGTTGGGGCATTTTTCAAACCAAATGACATGACCAAAAAGTTATAATTCCCATAGTGAAATTAAAAGTTCATATTAAAAATATCATCCTCTCATACTCAAATATGACGGTAGACTAATTTGAGATCCATTTTTGAAAAATAAACCACTATATGAAGTTCATCTATCAATTCATCAATCTTGGGTATTGGGTATCATTTTCTTATAGTTTTCTTGTTTAATGCTCTATAGTTGATACACGTGCATTGTGCCATCTTTCTTTTTCATAAAAAATAAAAATGAGGTGAAAGGACTTGAGTGGGGCATGATGTGACCCATGTCTAGTAATTCCTATATTGGTTTTTTATTTCCTCCTTATGGCTATCAGGGTGGTGGTAAGGAGTAGTGTTGATGGACTTGGCACCCTCATCCAACTCAATGACATGCTTAAAGACTTTGTCTAATAGTCTCCCAAGAGGAATGTTATTGAAAATCTTACCATGATTTTCCAATATATTATGTACATCCACATGATATACTTTATTATCTTTGGTCGATTTTGAGACAATCACTAGACACGTTGTCCATGTTTCTTTCCCATGAGGAAAGATCCTCTCCATTCTTTTAGTAGTTACCTCAAAGTATCACTTCATTCCCTTCAGACTAAAACTTTAGTTCCATGGTCTAGAAGTTCTTTGTGATTTTTTCCATTGAGTGCAACCACTAGATACCCAAGACCATATATGTGTCACCTATATTGACAATATAGAAATCATCCTTCATATCATATCCTCCTAGATTAAGGTTCAATTGAGAGATATTTCTAGTGCATTGGATAGTTAATCTATCGACCACCATTACATTGAATCCCTTGAAAACCTCTTTTTGAGACCTTGATTTTTCACCAATCCCTCATTTATGAAAATACGAGTCACACCACTGTCAATGAACATAGTCACCCTTTGAACTTGTAGAACCTCATTACTACAAAAATAATTGTACCTTGGAGTACTAGACATTATAGAAAGAGCGTCTCTTGAATGTTTCCTTTCTCTTCTTATTTGTCTTCTTCTTCACCAATCTCTAGTATAGTTTCTTCTTTAATTTGTGGCTCAAGTTCTTTAGGTCCTAATTTATCTTCAAACTTTACCTCAAAGCAATGCACCTATCCTTTCCCAAGACATCTATGTCTAGGTAACTAGGGATCCTTGTAGCTAAAGCATATTTTTCCTTCTCAACTCATTCCTTGACTTGATGTCTAGCCTTGATAGGAAACTCTTGATCTATTGTACATTTTTATGAAAATTCTTCTTTAGAATTAAATTCTTGGTCTGAAACTTATTATTTGGCATGGAAGTCTCTAGTTCTAAAGCCCACTTGACTACCTCTTGTAGAGTAGGTGGTTCAAAATCTTTGACCAATCCCTTGATATATTAATTAACCTTTCAATGAAGAGCATAGTCAAACTTCTCTTTGTGATGTCTAGCACCATTACAAATAACTTCAAAAAATATGTTACATAATTCTCCACTAAAAAAGACTACTTGAGCTACATCAAATATTTGAAGTAAACTTCAAGATCCTTCTGATAAAATCTCTCAATTATTATTTTATAGAATTCATCATATGAGTAGATGAATTAGTGACCTCGAGTGATCATTCCATGGTACCACCACTCATCCATAGTACCCTCTAAATGCAAGGTAGAAAACTTGATTGCCTCATTTTCAATCATAGGTATGAGAGACAAATACGTTTCTAGATTATGTACCCACACATGAGTCATGCATTTAATAGATTCATCATAAGGAGAGAGAGTCAATTTTCCCAAATATTTTTGCACATCTCTGGAAGGCTTACAATCTAGGCTCATATCTAAAGCCATTTTGGGCCTTCTTCATGTTCATAAAATTGGTGAGTGACATATCATTTTGAATATCCTCTAAAAAAGCTCTATACTTTGTATGACAAGCCCTAATGTCATCAATCGATGATTTATGAGCTTAAATTTCTAGAACCTCTACCTCCTTACTAAGAAAGGTAGGTTGGGTAAATCTTCTAGCTAAAACAAGGATCTAGTCTTTTGGTTGTTTCTTTAAGTGACATCAATATTATTGGCCTCAAAAGTGCTTCCTTCACTAATATTCTATCTAGGCCTATTCATATTGTTATTTATCTTGTGGAGCAATTGTACCATCATATCCAACATCAGATAAAAATTACTTTTGGCCCAACCATTAGGGTTGTTATTCATATGCATCATATTTTTCCTTTCTAACATACTATTGTGCTCTGCAACAAATTATGAAGGAGAATTTGGCTTTGGATTCTCTATAGACTGACTTTATTTTCTAATTTCTCTTAGATGATATCTAGTTGCTCTATCACTATACTGCATCAAAAAATAAAGATATGAATTTTAGCTCTTGAAACACAAGCTAATAAGATCAATTGCTTGGATACCACTATAATGTCCCAAAAAATATACAAATACAAATATGGCTTTAATCCTTCAACAAACAAGTTTATATTTGGATAACAACTATATCAAATTCTAATATTTAAATCAGATCTTAAATAACTCAAATTGAATTCATTGTTTACATATTAGCATTAACATCACATTCTAAACAACAAATGCTATATAAAACTATTGATATATTAAAAATAAATATAAAGTAATAGAAATGGTTCCTAAAATCATTATTTCAACAATTATTATATTAAATTCAAATTATTTTGCAACATCAACAATTATAATAGCAATAATCTTGTATATTCATACTAATAGCAATAAAAATCAAATCAATACAACATGATTGGATCCACAATCAATGAAGCTCAAATGTGACCTCTTAAATGGGACTCCTCTATAAAATGAATAGTGTTTTCATCCTATGATCTCCATGCTCAAACACAAGGGCTCAAATTTGTGTAAAGTGTAGATCTGATAATCCATTAATGGACCTACATTTACTCTTTTATATCCTTCACAAACAGTAATAGGTCAGCCATAAAGTAATTTCATAATTCTACATTTGACAATAATAATGGGTGGGAAAGATCATAGTTTTGAAAGATATGGCTTAAAAAATAAACCATTATTAACATTATGACACATGCTAGGGACTTGGAAAGAGAATGAAAGCAAAGGTGAAAATATTGGGGATTGGGAGTCAAAGATATCATAAGACTTATACGACAAGTCAGAGTTTAAGAGTCGAGCTATGAGCATGTTGATAAAGATAGATCAAAAAGTCTAAGAAATATAAAGGGAAAGTAGGGGAATGTGGAAGGGCATGACGAGATGAATTCTACTAAAAAGAGGAAAACACATATCAAACAAGACCGAGGAAAATATAAGAAAATACCTAATATGTATAAATATTTAAGTTGGCTAGAAATTGGACATGAAAACTACCACCTTCTTAATCCACTATAGAAAACAAGTGGTGAGATTTACAAGTAGGTTGACAATGTCCACCAAAAAATTCTTGAGGAATTTTATGAAGCTAGAACACAACCCCTTTGATTCTTAACTTTAGACTCTATTCTCTTAGCTCAAGAACATTCTCAAACTAATTAGGTGCCATTGTGTTAATGGTTCTCAAACTAGATATTTTTTATAGCAATTCAAAGTTTGTGACAAAGCCACTATGGATTTTTTCAAAACATTACACCTCAAGCAAGAAAAAGAACATATTAAATCCATTTAGTCCTCTCATTGGTGTCTTACCTCACTCCTTGAGATCTCCAAAGCTTTTATGGAGCATTATAAACCTATTATTTAATCTGGAGGAGAATTTTTGGAACATGCCTAGGCCTTGTAAGAGTGGCATGACATCATTCATTTGAAACTTGACCATGCAAATAATTTTTTGTATGGTACTATCGATGTGAGGATATCGGTATGGGCCAAATTACACTTGATCCATGAAGAATCAAAGCATAACAGAGCCACCAATACTCGAATCTCAACAAGATCGATCAAACAAGATTAAAACTAAACATTTCATCAAAACCTAACATACTAAAATATGAAAGCTATCAAAACATCTACTCTAATCCATTCAAAATTTATCTTGTTGTGGAATTGGTGTCGCGTTGATGTGGACCGACGACCCTTTCCCAATCTCGTGATTAGTGAGCTTGTTTCAATCGATTCTATGGAAGAGAATCGATGAAACCATGGTGTTTGATGTGTAAAAAACCTAAATTATGTAAAAATGAACATGATGCAAGCTAACTTGTCATGATTTTATGTTATAAATGATTTAATTATACAATTTCTAAGCTAATTTAAGCTAAAATGATACTAAAAGATGAAAACCCTAATTTATTTACAAACTAAGATGGATGCATGGAAGCCATTAATGGATTCTCTAAGCTATTATGCAATGAAAATGAACTAAAACAAACTAAAAAGTGAGCAAAAGATAAGCAAGTATGTGAGTAAATTTAACAACATAAGTTTGCAATAAAAGATGGATCCATTTGTCTCCAAATAGTGATCTACTTATAGGAGAGCATATGATGAATGGATGGTTGAGATCAAAAATCTTAATCAATGGTTAAAGATGAAGGGGATGAGAGGCATGGATCATGGATTCTCATTAATGGATGAGAATGCAAGATGAAAGTTAATCAAAGGCTCACACTTGCCTCAAACAAACACACTTTTGACCTGCTTACACATGTCAAAGGTAACTTGCTTAAGAGGTTGAAGGTTAACTTGCATTAGAAGCTAAGTGAGTTGATTGGAGGAGAGGGAATATTCCTTTAGGGTGAGGAAAAGGGTATTTTACAAATTAAAACAAAGTTTTAATTGTGTAAAAAAGGATAAAGAATATTCCATGGGAATATTCCCTTTGATTAGAAGAGAATTAGTTTAATAGCTAATTAAACAAGGTTTAATTTATGCAATTAGGGAATTAGAAGAATTAAGAGACATTTATTAAATTAGATGATTTAATAAATAGGGGAGGGGGATGAAATGATATTTAATTAAATAACTTAGGGTTATTTAATTAAATAAGATGACTTAGGAAATTAAAGTAAATATCTTAATATATTTAATTTAATGAGATGAAGTGTTAGTGCGAAAAGAGGTGAATTAACCCAATTTAATTAATTAGGCCAATAGATGAAAATGATGCAATTAATTAATTAGCTAGGCTAATTGAATAAATTAAGTGAAAAGAGGATGGATAAAGAAGAAATGATGTTAATAAATCTGTTTCAAATATATAACATCGATTAGGACTTTTTTCAGTGTCTACATTTTGCCCCTCTTTGAAACGAGGTACCTACTACTTTGGTTCAAAGAATAATGCTCTTTAGATGAAAAATGTTGCTCAAATAAAAAAATAAAAAAATTATATTTGTTTTAGATGCCCCAACAGAAGGATAAAACTAACTCCCTGCCCTCTTGAGAAATCAGGTAGAAATTTCAAATTTTGGGTTGATTTCTTGATAAAGGTTCAAAAGCTGCCCCAAGGGTTCAAAAAAGTTCTGGAATGCAAGAATAATGCTAAAAATACAAAAAATGATGCAAAATTAGGTCCAAATTGGAAAAATTGGTGAAAATGATAATAAACCCCATTAAAAATGGTTAAATTAGGGCAAAACCCCCTAATTTTCTAGCTTAAATAGGCTAAGGGGGGTCATTTTCAATTCATTTGTGCATTCTCACTTAAGGAATTCTTGCAATTTGAGCTCTAACCCTTTGAAAAAATGGTGTGTCGTGAGCTTCCCCAACACATCTCTAATTGAGTTCGCTAGTTCCAGCGGCTTCCAGGTGCAGGACCATCAGTATGTGATTTGAAACCTAATTTGAAATTTGAAATTTTGATACATTTATTAGGCTTTAGAATTTAGAATTTGGCGGCGTCCCTATATAGCGACGCATATGTCCAGGGTGACGCTTTTTCTAGTTTTGAATTTAGGGTTTCAAATTTTAAATCACGAAACAGTCATATCTGGCGATGCGCTTGCCAATTTGAAAGTTAGGGTTAGGTTAGGCCAAATTCTAAATCATGACACCATCTTGTATGGTGACACATTTGTTAATTTGAATTTTGAAATGCATCAGGCGTCATTGTTTAGATTTTGAATATAACGACGCATTTGTGATTTCTGAGCCAAAATTTCTAAATAACTTCAAATTTTGATGATTTCCTGATGTCGTGGGCTTCATGGATGTAGGAGGTCTTCCCAACTTTGATGTCAAGGGAGCACAGGCCAACAATACTTAAGAGATTGGGTGATCTATCAGAGTTGCGCCAGGAGCACCTGGGAGAGATCGGATTGTGGTACATTGCATATGCACCCGTGATCAGGAACCATTTGGCTATGATGACAACATTGTGTGAGAGATGGAACAACGAGACCTCATCCTTCCACCTTCCAACGGGAAAGGCGACAATGACCTTAGAGGATGTGTGGTGAATATTACGGTTGCATATCCACGGTGATCACGTGATCTATGATCCTGATGTTGGATTTGATGCCTGCTTAGAGGTGATGGATATGGACAAAATTGTATTGGTAACCTCTTAGATAGATTTAGAGACATACAAGGGTCACGTTCCGACGTTCAGATTGATTGTTGCAGCCATCATTTCAGGTTTGGTGGCTCCAGACAGACGTTCGTCGATTCTTTAGTCCAGGTTGGGGCATGGCTTGGCAGTGGATGTTGTACAGGAGGACTCTTTTTGCATGGGGGAGGACTCTTTTTACGTGGGGGCCCGTGATGCTGGCCTCTTTATACCATGATTTACATGATTTCATGTATTGCAACGAGAGATCTATTGGTGCAGGAGTGACCCTTCTTCATAGCTGGGCATGGGAGAACATTGCAGTACTTCAACCCATTGTATGGAGATACCAAGGTGCCATTACACTCAGGCACACTGGTCAGATTGGGCTCCCGTACTGGCCACGGGTGATAGATGATATGACCATGTTCTGATGGCGACCATGGCTTCAAATGTCAACCTAGTTTGATGATGTACAACAACTTTACTTCACCCAACATACTCGATATATGCAGGGTCGAGAGCATACCATGGTTGAGCGGTACCTTCCTGATAGAGTGGCCAAATAGTTTGGAAATGTCTAGGACATGCTCAACGATGGCTATAGGGCCATTTTGGCACGATCTACTAGAGAGGTTTCCACCTGGGGACTGACGATTCTGGCAACAGAGGCCGTTGAGAGTTTTCGTTAGTTGGTTGCCCATCCTTGGGCATACAATCAGGGTCAGCCCATTGCTCAGACTACTCTCGCTTATAATGCATGGTTCATCCCTTCGAGGTGACTCACAGATCCTGTAGGTGCTCCTCCCAGAGGGAGGCTGCAAGGAAAAGGTGTTAGGGGCAAAGGAAAAGGAGGCTAGGATGGCAATGATGGACAGGTTTAGGGGGCTCCTCCAGTGGGATATCATCCTCCTCAGCAGCCTCTAGTAGTGCAACAGTAGCCAGTGCCACCACCACCACCACCACTAGATGCCAGAGATATACAGATACAACAACTATAGCAATAGGTGTAGGCTTTGACAGGTGAACGAGACCAAGCCCATGCAATAGATTTTGGTGTTGACTACTAAGTGAGACCAAGATCGGTAGCAAGTAGTTGTTGTGACAACTGAGAGAGATGCAGCACTGCAAAGAGTTCAGGAAGACATAGGTGAGAGAGATCAGGAGCTAGCTCGAAATCAGTAGATTGAGAGCCTTATGACATCCAACCATGTTTAGACAGTTTCAGTGTGGCTGTATAGAGAGGCTATTACAGAGGCTGCATATTGCAGGCATTGAGACAACTTGATTTTTCACAATGAAGCGATGCATGCCCCCGAGCAGAGGATCAACCTGAGTGGAAGGCTGGAGAGGGTAGCAGCCACTAGGGCTAGCCTTCTGATGTACAAACACTTTTTGATTTTCCCCCATTCTTTATACTGATATACATTCATGGGCTCCTTTTTTATAGCCTCATGGATATTGTACTTATGATCAATGTACATACACTGATCCAAATTTTGTACCATAACACATTTATATATATATATATATATATATATATGATACAGATACGGATGATTCATGCTATGATGTGTTGACTTTATTTCATGTATGGATGATGTATGGATGCTTATATATGATCATGTATGGATGCATTTTATTTTATGCCTATGTGATATGCGATGATCATGATATGGATGGATGCAATGTTATATTATTTTTCATTATCTTTTCACGATATAATATGGATGAATGATTATGATATGTAGATGTTATGGATGCAAATGCTTATGATATGCAATGATTTAAAATGCTTAGAATAACAAATCTATATTATTCCTTACAACTCAAATGATGATGCAGAATGTATGATGTGATATGATTATGCTGATGGGTATTTTTGATTGTGATATGATTATGAGATGCATGTATGTTGATGGTTTGTGGATATAGGATGGATGCATTGATGATGTTTTTGAGTGTCATGATACTAGGCTAGCGCAGAGAGAAGATAGAGGAATAAAGAATGACCGTTGTTGATGATGATTACTTCAAAAGATCCAACAAGTCCTTGATCCGTCGAGACTTTATTAGAGATGGTGATGGGACAATGCAAAATAATGCAAGATGAAATGCAGGATGGGATGCTCACACTTCAGGATTGGGATTTCCGTCATTCCTTATTGTTTGATATAACACATAGACATGATGCATCAAGGTATTGATAACCAGGATGACGTATCTAGTGTGATGGACTTTGACTCGACAAGCAAATAGGATAGTTCTTGTTCACATCTTGACATACAGAAACGACATTGGAATGTAAATTGGAGGTTTAGAACATATTGGACCAAAGCATATGCAATAGTAAATAGCATACCCAAAATGACCTTCCTACACACAACTAAGCAAGTATGCGTCAAGATTATTTTACAAGAGTATCCACAAGCACACCAAACGAAAGATAATGATCGATGCCCCATTCCTTTCTCTCTAAATAATTTTGTTAGACATCATCGAGAGGTCCTAGGAATGGGTCATTAATATAAATCACAAGAAAAGATCAAAGATAAATAGTCAGTGTTATCTATAGCTCCTGCCTATTTTAAGTTTAGCTTAGGTGATATCTAATACTAATGTCCATCAGAGGAAGGATACATCCTAGGATATGTTGATTAGAGGGTTGTTTGATGTTGGGATAATGATGCTAAGATGAGTCATTGCTATAAACTTCACTGACACATTTACCTATGATTTAGACTCTAGATTTTGACCTTTAGGTTCACACTTTACGACTTGCTATGTTTGCTTTCTACTTGTTTCACCAAAGGGTAAAGGTGACGATCGTTTATTATGGGTGAAAGTTTATTGCGAGTGAAAGCGAGATGGAATGGATGGGTTTTGGTTTTTTCTAGAATATTTCAATGTTTTTGGTATTTTGAAATGTTTTGAGGCTATTTTTGGTCTTTTTGAATTTTTTGCGAATGTTTAGGATTTTCTAATTTTTTGAGGTTGTTTAGGGTTTTCTGAATATTTGAGGCTTTTAAGAACGTTTTCTATTGTTTTTGGATTTTCCATTTTCAAATGTTTTTATATTTTTTGAATATTTTGATATTTTTGGGATTTTCTGAGTTTTACAAATGTTTAGGGGTTTTTGAGATATTTGGATGTTTTTGGGATTTTTTTAGTTTTACAAATGTTTTTGGATTTTTTGAGTTTCCAAATTTTGACGAAGAACCTAACCTAAAGACCTATCCTAGGGGCCTCAGGGGCTGATCAAAGATTAGCCTTGCCTACCTTATACACATAGAGACCACATAGTTTGACTGACTTGACCCATTTACACGACAAGGATATGAATAGACGAGAGACAACAGTTAATTACAATGGATTGCTAAAGACTGACCTAGGGTGTCTTGGGGGCACTTTCCTAGGTTCAAGCTCGAAGACAACGTAGTTCAATTGACTTGACCCATTTACACGAAAAGATATGAATAGACGAGAGACAACAATTAATTACAACGAACTGCTAAGGACTGACCTAGGGTGTCTCGGGGGCACATCAATGATGGCCTTGCCTACATTCAAGCTCAGAGACAATGTAGTTCAACAAGAGGCATTGTTTTTTTGGATTTTTGATGTTCGACCTTTTTAGGGATTTTGATGCTTTCTGAATGTTTTGGATTTTTCCTTTACAATTTTCTGAATGTTTTTGGATTTTCCTGTACACGATTTTACAAATGTTTTTGGATTTTCTAGATAAGATTTTATGAATGTTTTTGGTGTTTTCTAATGGATTTTGAGGCAAACGACACCTAGATAACGATGTCGATGTCATGTTTGTGAGATATAAGACATGGATCAAGAGTTATTTGAAAACAAGAGTACAATAACCTACCCCTAGTGTTTAGCAATTCTTCATAATGCAATGGATAACCAAGATAGGTAATGTGTATGCAAAGATTTTGGGAGAGTTTTAACATGCTAGATATGGGCTATGGGACTTCATGAAATAAAATGGTAAAGATCTGTCAATATTTTTCCATGAGTAGAGTTGAAGTATATGTTGAATCTTTGTCAAGATCGAGATAAAGTGGAATATCTGGATAAAGATGGAGTGGATGGATGGAGGGAACATTGGATTTACCATGAAAAGGATGAGATGCTTATGTCTGAGAAGGATCATATAGACACTCAATTCTACTCATGACGCTTGTTTCCCAGGTTTTCATCATAGTACTTTCCCAAAGGACCATCGTAGTGGTTTTCACTGGAGGATGGTTTTTTTCTTTACTATTTTCAATCCTTTTCTTTTTTGATTTTGATCATTTTTTGATTTTTGAGATTTTCTGGAACTGTCAGCCTCATGTTGAACCACCTGATGATATTGATGTGGAGACCATTGTCATAACATGCCAACAATACCCTGCTTGAAGAAACTACTTTGCTAAAATACGAGCACTTGGATGCAATTTTGAAGAACTCTGATATGCCTTGTTGGTACCAGAATTAACCTTGTCTACGTACGCACATTGCGATAAAGTGCCTTCAAAATCCTTATGATGAAGAGTAGCTGCCAACACATGGTCAATGCGAGAATTGGATATTGTGAATGGAATGTATGGTGTCATGTATGAATGAATATGAGATGGATTGGTTGATAGTTTGGAACCTTTGACTCTCCAAACTTGGGATGATAAGCGATGATGGATGGGGATGGAGGTTTTTGTGGAATTAGGACCAACTAATGGATATACTTTGTTCCTTGCTTAAGAAGCCTAATTTTGTATTTGAGGATTCTTTTGATGGATACATTTCCCTTTTTTATTTTTCCCCATAGTTTCTTTGACTAATGGAGTTTTGGAGAGATGATTTTCTTTATTTTTCTTTTGTATCCATTTGTATTTGCTTTGTCCTTTTTTCTTTATTGCTTTGTTTTCTTTGATGATCTTCGCCTTGCTTTGATAGATATTATTCTTTTTACATTGGTCCCAATTTTCATATGAGATGATGGGTGAATGCCAACTCATGATACGGTTAGTTGTAGCGTTGATAACATTTTCATCATAAGGATTCTTCATGCCCCATATGTTGATGTTTGTTATAGACAAGATTTCCCAAGGAATTATGAAGGTATTATCAATACCTAATCCTTTTCCCTGATAATGTATCCTCTGATCCATAGCCACTGAATATGACTTGTCATGAACACATGATATTGCTATGGGTTCCTGCTGTTTAGGAATATGAACTATTTTCTCTGGTTCCATGACATCATCCTCTGTTGATACTACTTCAAAAGATGTTGATGATGCAAAATCAAGAATCTTGATCGTCGCTCACTCATGAACTATTTTCTTTGATTCTATGACATCATCATCTATTGATATTATTTCAAAAGATGTTGGTACTAATTCAAAAGATGTCGATGATGCATAGTCACTGTAAGAATTAATAATCTCGACTATTTCTTGCTCTTGTGTAGTGATATCAAGAGTGGGAGGCTCATGTTTTGGATGAAGAACGTATATATGTCCACCCAAAAGAAACATCTCAGAAGTGATATTGGGGACATCTTTGGAGCTTAAAATGGTTTGGAAGATGTCCCTTAGTTCTTTGTCAAACTTTGGGGATAGGGATTCTTGATCTTGACTCGATTTAGAATAACTTTTGTTATCCTCAAGAGCCTCCTCTTGACATGATCCTTAGGTGGATGATATATCATCAGTAAAAGACTCTTCACAATAGTTTGTGGGTATCGGTGCAACAAAGGATATTTCTGGCTCATTTGGGATTTCTTCAACATGTCCAATCATTAAGTCATATATGGGAGAGATATCACAATCTGATATCCACTTGATGTCATTACGGTATAAAATAGTGCCAAACACTGTTGATGGGTTTGGACTTTGTTTTAAAATAGTATCTTGATACATGTCTGATTCCTCATAAACAATGTAAACATGTCCCAATGTGTTATCCTAGGTATTGTTTGAAGTTGATGCCTTTGTCGAATTTTTTTTTTTCATGATCAGGCATGGGTTCGTGTAAATTTTCAGATTTTCACTCCTAGAGTTTTTATCAACCTCAATGTCTCTTTGTTCAATAAGATCCTCTATTAGATGTTTGAGCCTAAAACAAATTTGTGTGCTATGACCTTTGTACCAGTGACATTCACAATTTAAGTGATCTTCTCTATAGCTACGAGGTTTGATTTGTGGCTCTTGATAGTTTGAGAAATCTAGGAGTGCGATAAGGTTAGACTGTATCAACGTCTTCAACATGTCTTCCATAGGTTCCCCTGAGGGAGTGAATTGTCACTTAGGAGCATTGTTTGTTCTCAATTGTCTACATTGGCTGTTTGCAACATTGATCATTGGTTGATTGTTTGACGATGATGTGTATGGTTGGTGTGTATTCATGGTTTGGGTGTTTTCTTTTTTAGGATCAGTTAAGACCACCTTTGCCTCAACAACACCATCACTAGTAACATTTTTGTTCTTGGCACAATAGCAGGGCTTCTCGTTAAAACTAGTGGATGGTCAGTTGTCTCTATATACTTACATGTTTCCTTGTGAGATTAGGGCTCTCTCGATGTTAAGGGCTCTAGGAACAAGCTCATCAAAAGATGTGATGCATTGCATTTTCAAGTGGAAGGATATATCTAGATCTAAATTTGCTATGATAATGCCCACTTGTTGTTCATCGGGAAGTGGCCACTTGCTTTTACTAGCTCTTTGTCTCCACCGCTACAAGAAATTAGAAAATATTCTCCCTTGTTTTGTTTGAGAGTATACAACTCTTCTAATCTTACGTCCATGTCAAGATTGAAGGAGAAGAGATCTATGAATTTTTCAACAATTTATTGGAAAGTTTTAATACCTAGAGGCAATTGAGAAAACCAGTCCATGGCTAGGCCTCTCAAACTTTGTGGAAAGAGGCACATTAAGTAGGAATCATTGTAGGCAACCTCCATACATATGACATTGAATTTTTTGATGTGGTCTACAAGATTTCCCCTCCCTTTGTATTTATCAAATTTGGGTATTTCAAAGTTAGGAGGGAATGGTATCATTGCTATGTTTCGATCAAATGGATAGGGACATAAGTTCTATGTATGGGGATTCTTTGTCTTTCCTATCCAAAAATCCTGCATTTCTTGTGACAACACCTCAAGTTGTGATGCTAGATCGTCTTGTGGGTTTGGTGGAGGAACATATGTTGTGTATTGTGGGATGATAGATGAGTTGTGTGCGGGATTTTGATATGATAAGGTGTTGTATAGTGTATATGGCGGTGTAGGATAAGGTGAAGGTGATTGAGGTGTTGATGTATATGTTCCTAGCACATTTGTATTGATGATGTTATGTTGAGGGTTATAGTAGAAACCTTGTTGTTGTTGTTGTTGTTGGGCATACTGTTGAGCTAGTAAGGATTGCTATTGTTGTGCTTGTTATTGTTGGGCTTGTTGTTGCATGGCTAAGGCAACTCGTTGGGATTGTTGTTGTTGTTGTTGTGCTACTAAGGTGGCTTCTTGTTGTTGCAGTTGTTGGACAGCTTGCTGATAAGCTTGTTGTTGTTGTGCTACTAGGGCTACTTGTTGGGCTTGATGTTGTTGTTGGGTTGCTAAGGTTGCTTGATGTTGTTGGTGTGCTACCAAGGCTACTTGATGTTGTTGTTGTGATACTAAGGCTACTTGATGTTGTTGATGTTGTTGGACGGCTTGCTGATAAGCCTATTGTGCTTGATATAAAGCCAAAGCATGTGCTTGCAATGTAGGATCATTTGATTGTTGAGACATCTGTGATGGGTTTTGGGTGTTTATGTTTTGAGTAGGTAGTGGATTGTTGATGAGATGTTGAGGGTTCCCTTGGTTTAACATTCCTTGCAATATGGTGGAATGAGGTGGAGGAATGTATGTTTGAGGTCCTGATTGATTTGGCATGGAAAAGGGAACTGTTGGAATGATGATGATGATGCCATTAGATTTTGCGATAGTAATGACATACTAGGACCTTGAGTACATTGATTAAAAATATTCCTTTATTGTATTTGAGGTGTGACCAAGGTATTACCTTGGTTGATAGGATTCGTAACCAAGGTGTTGTTTTGATTTGGATTGATGATGGATGGGTTTAATGTGGATGGTGGATTGATTTGAGTAGCTTGGGTAATCACTTGTTTCGATGGGGTTGTTGGAACCACTTTTCAAGGGTTGGCTTTGTGTGAGAGTGTTAACTTTCCATTGTTTTCCTACTTGAAATACTTGGTTCACTTTACCTCGAGTAACATTAGGCATACTTGGGGTATTTGTGACGATGGATGAAGATGGTTGTGCTTGAGATGTTGAGATTGTGGCATCATGGAATGTAAGTGGTTTGCCAAAGGTTGGTATCGAACTTGTGTCTTGGGGAAGGTTGGTGGTTAATGGAATGGTTGTTTTGTGAATACCCAAAGTTGTGTTTGTTCCTAGACATGAAGTGAGACCAAGGTTGGTTCCTAGCCTAGTTACAAGACTAGATGTTAAGGGTTGACTTGGTACAAGGGATGGATTTGGTTGAATCATAGATGAGGTCAAGCCTCGTGTCAATGATTGTGCAACAAAATATGGGGAAATTAGAGCCACATTTTCTAAGGCTTGATGTTTCATGATTTCTTCTCTAGTAAGTCCAAATGGGTTGTTTGTGATATCTTCTATCTCATATGGTCCTAATGGAGATGATGGTTGTTGTGAGGGGGTAGAATAACTCCTTGGATAAAATTCTTGCGGATTGGGATTACTAATGGTAGATGAGACTTTGGTTTTCTCCATGATTCTCTTGTGTTGTGATCTTGTTGTAACCATAGATTGTGGGTCAACGATGGGAGAGGTGTGTTGAGATTTGTAATGTTTGAACTCTCTAGTTGACTCAAATCTAGGTAGAAGGGATGCTCTAAGTCTTTTTGGAGCAATGGTGATAATGGGGGTGAAAAGATGGATGATGTGGGAAGTGATCTTTGCAAACATTTTGGGACAATACTTTTGACTTAAGTTTCGATGTTTTGATGTTGGGATACATGTTAAACTTGTAAATCTTTAGGGTAGACTCATCACCTTCGAGATGAAGTAGTTCAAAGATGATAACTAACTTAACTAAATGCATGGAAAAGGATTCATTTCACATACAAAGTAGCTAAGTTAGGGGTTGATTTGATAGATGTTCAAGTCATAAAGTGTTGGTGTATTCAAAATTTTTGCAAAGATAGGTGAAGTGAAGGATGGATGAAATGTTTGACCCAATATTGACATACAGTGAACCTTTATTTTCCAAGACCAAGGTAGTGAGAAAAATGTTATACCTCTAAAGTGATGAAACCATAAGAACTCAATGATTTTGGTAAAATAAGACTCAAATGATTTTGGAAATAGGACCCAATGATTTTGGATAATGGAACTCAATGATTTTGCCAATATTTTTCTTGTCTCAATTTGCTTGTTTTGGGGAGTTAAAGTTTGAACATACATCAATGTGGGGTGTTCATTTGATTTAATCTTGGATTAATGAATTTATTTTTACCACATACACTTGTCTTGATTATGTTTTCAAACTAAATGTTTATGTCAAAAACATCATAACTTTCACAATGTCCACTTTGTGAAAATCATGAAGTTAAAGCCACAATTTCCTATGTTGTCTTTGGAAAATATGGGTTTGAGATATAAGTCAAGATATTTAGAAATATCTAAGGATAAAATCCTTAGGACAAGCAGTAATATCAAGGCTAACTCAAGAAGTCCATATTTGAGCCAAAGTGTTTGAAATTTGGATAGTGAATGTTTGTTTTTGGATCATTTTGAAATCAAGCAAAGTGCCAAAATAGCTCACAATCATTACAACCCTAGGATAGAAATGGCTATATTTTTTGTATTCCCAGTTGGATTTCTCCAGCTGCGCTTATTCAAAGCGGATGATTAGAAGCTTGACCACACTGGCTCCCCTCCACGACACTCACTTCTACAGGTTAGCCAAGCTTTGAGTTCTCATGAATATCACATGAAAAAATCTTCATCTCTACTAAGAACCACAAGTATGTGGAACAACTTCAGAGGTCCGACCTCCTAACATCAACAAATATTAGGGATTTTTGGCTTCTACACAAAGGTTCATAATAAGGGCATCTAGTTTAGGGGGTGCAATGATAAATTCCTTGTGAGAGGTCTCCCAACTCTTAGAACAAGGGCCTTACACATCATAAAGATATTGGGGGAGAGCTATCATGTACCACTTCCCATTGTTTACGATTTTCATTGCAACCACAAATTTATACAGCGGTTTGGAAGAGCTTGGCTTATGCTCATTACCACTTGGGCCATTCTCTTGGGGTGAGTACTTTTTCCCGCCAAGGTAGGCCCTTTAAAGGTGAACAATAGAAAGTAAGTACATTCATAGTTCGATCATCTTTGCTTGCACGAATAAAGAGAGAACACACACTATGCCTTTTCTTATACTAGCATGCAGGTTGTTCAATTTTAAACCCAAATTGAAAGATGTGGGTGATTTTACAAAGTATTAGAGAATGTTTCTGTCTCTCAAGATCGCCAAATGGCCTGAGAGAATTGCATACACATTCACCAACAAAATTGAAAATCACAAAACATAACAAACAGTTGTCAATTTTAACCTTTCAAAGCAATGATAAATTTATTTTAAGCACCAATTGAAAGATGAGTTTTCCTTGTTTAATTTTAAGCCCAAAGTAAAATGATGATGTGAGGGTTCAATTTTAACCAACTTTGAAAATGAATTTTAAGCCCAATTGAAAGCTAGTTGGTCCTAAGATTGTAAGTTTTAAAACCCAATAGAAATTTAGTGGTCCTAAAACATAATCCAAAGCAACATATGGTGGGTTATAATTGCCCCACAAATTTCAAAACACAGTTACAATAACTACAACTAAGAAAAACCAAAAAATTAAAATTAAATTTTTTTTTTCTATGTTGTAGTAAATCACATTTTCGGAGGCCTTCAGAGTAGAATTTAGGGTTGAAACTTGTGTTGATCCCTAAAAAGTGATTTCCAAAAGCACTAGATTTTTAGCGACTGAACTAGTACACTTGGAGAGCTTTCCAACGGTGCAAACAGATTCAAATTTCAACCACCGAGTAGAAATTTATGACCCCAACAAGTTGGGGTAAAATTTTTCCTAGTTTTTTCTCCAAATCTACAAAACCAGTTAGTCCTGGTTGGGCGTCGTTGGACACGATAGCATTACAATTTGAGATTTGGGCGTTGCTCTAGTGAAAATGGGTGTCACTTTGTAGTAAGACCAGTGAGCACAATTACGTCGCTATTTGGATGGGCATTGCTATTAATGAATGCACTACTATATTTGACTCCAATTTATGATGAAAGTTTGTTGAAATATCGACATACTATTGTCGGAATACCGACGAAACACTCAAATAATTTTTGTCGCTAGTTTTTCGTCGTATTCTTGACCAACTTTAAAATGTTGAAATCACAACCCACTTTCGTTGGTCGTCACCACGAGAAAGTGATCTGGTGTTCGTCGGAATATCGACGAAAACTTTATCAATTTAGCGATGCAAAATAACTAGAAAACACTTGGCATGCCTCTTCCAAACCGTCGCAACAACACCAGAATTTTGACGAAAGTAACCGATGAACCACCAAGAATGTCTAACACATTTGCTATACTTGCGAAAAAAATTTCGTCGGACGTTTTTGGTGGTTTGTCACTTACTTTCGTCGAAAGTTCGACAAAACAATGCACTTAAAAAAAAAAAAGAACCAGGAATTATATACTTGTACATATGATAGAGGATTCTCAACTACTATCTAGAAATGCTAGGATGTTCCCAAAATACCAACCCTCAAACTTCTCCTATATAAAATCAAGGCGTAATAATTCTAATCATATGTAAGATGGATAAATACACACTAGAGGAGGTAGGTCCCCATAAGCCACATCTTCCTCTTTGTTCGCTATCCTTATGTATCCATAAGGCATGCATAGACCAATGAATATCATCTTCCACTAACATCATGTTTTGTCACAATTACTAACCTGCTCATTTGTGGGACTATAATTCTCAAATATTTAATAGGTAAAATACAATGAGGTAGTTCTTTATATTGCATTATAAGTTCATCGTCCTATAAGACTATCATAGTATATACATGACTGTTATCTATATCATAATGCCTTTGTATAATTTTTTTTCCAAACCTAGTGCTATCTATTTGTAAGTTGCAAATGATTGAATATCAGAGTAAATGTGTGTACATGTTTGGTTAACCTATTCAACAACCAATGATAGATGATCAGGGACTACCATAATCAAGATTAAGAATCTTATATATGACCAAGTGGTGCTTAAAATAAAAACATTCATGAGACTTTTACCCATTATAGAAATCAAACTACTAACATCTCTCTAAGGAGTCACATGTTTGTTCTCTGTTTACAAGTTTAAGTTGTCTGTTATAAGGCAACAAATAGATGAGTATTGTAAATTACAAAAGATCAACTAGTAGTCATAGCATACCCAAAGATAATGACCATTTCAAAGCCCATTGAATCAAGGAATGTTGTATATATTTGACAGGTTAAGTGGTTGTTATAAAATAATGGATAATGAATGCTACATGCTTGGATTTCGAGAAGCATAAAACATAAGTCAAAGATCAAAGCCTAATACTCACAAGAGCATATGTTTGTTGGCATGAGAATGAATATGTATATTACAAGTCAAAATTTGAATATATCAATTAGTTGTATCAAGGAATGAATTTCCAACAAGAGAATGAATGACACATGGAGTGGATGACATACTTGAAGTATTGTATCTATAGATCAAGCACAAAGATGAAATACAATAAGGTAGTGGATTTCTTTAGCCACTTATCAAATCACACACTCGTCATAGTGCTAGACTTGCACAATCAAAACTTCTCTAATTAGGTCCTTTTCACACTATATTGAGACTTTAAATAGACCTACGCCATGTTATCCCAAAGTAAATAGGTGAGTGAGTTCCATTTGGTTGGCAATATTCTTTTCAAGCTTATACATCTTTGTGTTCTAGAGAACACACCTCAACAAAGACTCATCACAATGATGTACTCTGCTAAAACAATTGCACATTTATGGATTACCAAGATACAAACAATGGAGCTACATCAACATTTCTATTTGCCTCATATGCATGTATACATTGAGCACCATATCAAGTCCTTTGTTCCCTGTCATATCACCAATCCCACAAATAGGAAGCTAAGGATTCAAACACCTCTACTAGTATTGCAAATTCCTTGAGAATCTATTAGTATTGATTTTATGAGTAGATTCCCTATGAAAAAATACCAAAATGAATCTACTTATTATAGTTGTCAGGTTTTCAAAAAATGCCATTATGGTTGCTTGCAAGCAAAGCATCACTACACAAGATACCATGTGCCTCTTCTTAAACTAGTGGCAACTTAACATCCTTCAAACTTGGATCCTAAGCACTTCTGTGCATTTGCACAAGGTGATATCATATAAATAACCACAACATACAAATGTAAAGGTTCACATCATTTATTCAAAGTGTCTAAGGTTGGGTTGTATGCAAATCAAACAAAGTTGTACAATGTTTAGTAGCTCTATGTTCAATTTTTATAGCTCACTAAAGTCATGATAGGAGAAATCACTTCTCAAGAAAGGTGAATGACCAATGCAAACCTTACAAAACTTTGTGTGTGCCTTGACAACAATTTTTATTAATGAACATGATTTAGTAGCACTCTAAGCTAGCATGCAAACTTCAATAACATTATATCCACCCTACACACAAGTCACTATATTATCATGCACCATCGCACATGACTTGATGCACCTTTGTCCACTACCTAGTAGATCCATGTAAGGATTTTTCCTTTAGCCATGAGATTGGAAGGGCAACTATCAAGAAACTCAACCACCAAGTAGTTGGAAGTTCAAAAAAATAAAAAATAAAAATAAAAAAAGAAAAAGTAGTTGGAAGTTCACATAGTATGAGACATGAATAGTTTCATCTTGTTTCTTTGTTTATAATCATATTGTACATGTATCCATTAGATTTTTCTCATTGAAGGATGGATACTAAATAATTTAGGCAAACCAATTTGATGTGTTACTACTTTTTGGTCATGGGAATTCTCATTCATAGCCTTATTAATGTAACATCCAATTATACCCTATACATTTATATTTGAATAGAAGTAGTAGGTAATTGCTAAAAACATTCTATTCTCTTTATGACTGTGTTATAAAGGTTTTGACTATGAATCATGATGAAAAACCTCAAGAGCACTAAAGGATTGTCATATTAAATGTATGAGGTCAATGGGCACAAAAGAGGAGCAGAGCACAGACCTAGTAGGCATAGTCAACTAAAACATTGTTTTAAAACATATTGTTAAATGTTTTTAGAAGAAATGTTTTATGAGAAAAAAAAGGAAAAATGGAAAGTAAAATAAAGTGAAAGAATAATTTTTTTTGGGTGCCAAGTAGTGAAAAGGAGAGTTTTCATTTCCCTGTGTTTTCTTTCATCCATGTTGCAAGAGAGACTTTAGGGTTTTATGTTGCATTGGTACTGAAAGTTTTTAGACTTCACCCACGTTGCGAGAGGTTTGTAAGGTGTTTTGTTTGTTGAAAAAAAAAGAACATCAGGTGCAGGTTTTATGAGATGAAAGTGGCACGTTCAAAGAATTTCCATGCATGTTGCCAAGTTACAAGCCTTGCATATCACCACATTACAATAGGTACAATAAATATCTCTTCAACCTTTAGTCTTTCATATCTATTCAAAGTATTGTTTTTTTTGGAAACCATGCACAAATGTGTATTTAGTGATGTGTTGAGAGGAGTCCCTCATAAATATTTGGGAGGAAAACCCTATTTTTTAGAGGTCTATCTTGGTTGAAATATGAACAAGGTTTGAACTAGTATTTAGAAATAAGGTTACATTTAATAAATATTATTGTTTGAACTATTGTCTTCCAAAAAAATGATAAACTATTGATACACCCTTGTCATGTTCTAAGGATATAATGAGAGATATTAAATACAATAGGGATACACACATAAAGGTAGTCAAGGAAAATTTTCAAATAATAGTGCTCATGGGAAGAATATAAAGACAGTCACTAAGGGAAGATAGTAGTTACATGACAACCATCTTTGAAGCAAGGAACTCATAACAACAGTTTAAGAATTTATGAGTATTATTAGACAATGAAATAGGTAGCACCCAGACCTTCAAAATATCCTAAAATTCATATGAAGAGATAGCAAAAAAAAGGGATAGCCTTAGAGATTCAATTTGTGAGGACAGTGAGATAAAGAAGGCAATAAGTAGATGCTTGGTGTTTTCAAATATTTTATTGCCTTGTTTTAAGAACTTGAAATATATGGAGGTCTTCGTAAGGCTCCATCAAACCAATGGAATTCCAATTCAAAGTGACAATAAAAAGGGTAGATCATGATAGGCAAGTTGATAGTTCATATGGTGAAATGGTAACCAGTGACAGTGTTTTAGGGAGATTTCATGAAAGATCACAAAGGTCATGCCTGTGAAGATAAGGATTGGAATCATTTAAGGAATGCAAGCCCTTGCTATAACCAGCCACTTGAATTTGAAGCCAAGACTATATGGAGCTAGATACCTATCACCCATACTCCTTTGTGCATTTATGTTTCATGACTGTCATAATAACCTTTTGAAGGTCTGTCATGCCTAGAGTTGCTATTCTTGTTGAACTTGCTCAAGGTGAGGAAGATTTAAAACAGTACTATAATTTTTTTTGAAAAGGCCCAACCTATGCACTACTTCAGAGGCTTGCATAAGGTAGGTTGATGGTTCTGAGTGCTACAAGGGATAGTTCAAAATGAGTTGCAGCCTCATGGTAAGCATGGTAGGAATTGTGAGAGACCTCAAGGTTATGTTATCAAGTTTGATTGGTCTCAAGAGATTGCATGAATTCAAGTGAAGCTTTGTTGGCTTAAGAGTATAACTTAAGAAAAATGGTGACAGTGATACCAAAGATAGGTATGAAAAAAATGTTGGAAGGGGTCATCATGATAGTGGCAGAGAAATATAGGCTTACAGAGGGAGGAGATAGTCCACTGTAGTAGCTGGATTGGTGGTGGTGTCATAGTGTTTCAAGGGTAGGCCATGTAAGGTAGATAAAGATACCTAAATGGCATTGAGTTATGACTTTATGGATATGATGTATCCTATGTGACCTTATTGGTCTCAATTATTGCAATAAAGACCAGGTTCTCATGTGGTGTATCCTCAATAAGTCTTTAGGACTACTTATTCTCTATATATCATATTCTTATGGTTGAGAGGTGGAAGTTTTGACTGTCCAAGTGAGGGGTTTAGAATTTTCACAATCATGATATGGTAGTCATTATGAGAGGATAGTCTTCATCAAAGAAGACAAAGGAATAGTCAACAAAATGCAAATTCAACAGTCATTCAACTTAGGGAAATCATAAAGATTACAAAGGCTTATGATTCTTATGATCATAGATATGAATTTGTAAACAATCCAAAAGACTATCATGTGCCCTTAGCAAAGGTTATGACTGTGATGTATTTTCAATGGTTTTATGCACTGTGAGTCTCTAATGGATTGGTAGACTGTGGTTTATCCTCCATAGGTCTTTATGAAATATGTTTACCCTTAGTAATGTATTAATGACTATTATCCTTTTTTTCAAGACAAAGATTAATGACTGAGATTGAAGCATTATGACAATGTGCTAGTTATGGTTGTGGCTTAATAAGGGTAGATTTTGGTAAGGAAGATAGTAAGTTGAATGAATGTAAGTAGAGAAATTTTTGCATACCTGTAGATGGTACAAAATTTCATGGTTAAGTGGAAGCCTCCCATCACAACAAGATCCAAATATCCATGGCCTGTCTTTAATCGTATTCTAAACCCTCAAGTTGTCAATTTTTCCACCCAACTCATATAATAAAGTCAAATTTTAGAGTTATGTCACCAATAAAAACAAAAGAAAAAGAACTTTGAAACCAAATCCACACACAACATAATGTGGTATTCATACAAAGTCATACAAACAAACTAAACTCACAACATTGGAATGGAAACAACTTCAAATTATGATGCAGAGCATGGATTCAATTTTACCAACCTGAGGCACATTTCATTGGACAATGGGTTTCATCTAAACATCTGCAATGAGGTTCAAAATAGTAAAAGAGATTGATGAAAGATAGAGGAATTCAAAAGATACTTGGATGTAGTTGGATTGAAGGCCGTAAACTGGTACATGTTTTTTGTGTAGGAGTTATATCACATCCACAAACATGGCAGAGCTATGCAAAGTAGGAGAAATTGGATTGGAAAATGAAGGCATCAGGGTATAAAGAATCATTTTTTTCATACCATAAAGTGAAAATTTAGAACTTTCTTCATCTTGTATTATTGGTTTGATGCTTCAAACAATGCATTTCTTACATTGAAAAGTGCATTACCTTATTGAGCTTCTTTTTGTTTCAAGAATAGTTTAATATTATCTACTTAACACAGCCAACCATGTGATGGTGGAAGCTCATTTAGCTCCTCCCCCCCCACATCACTCTCAATTCCCCATACCATCATATAACATTAATCATTCATTCATCCATTAATAACATATAACATTCATTCATTAACATATCTACATTCATTCATTCATCCATTAATAATATAACATTCATTCATTCATCCATTAATAACATATAACATTCATTCTTTCGCTTTTACATATTATCAAAAATATGGTTGTCATAATATGATTACAATCACTTTTTTAGTTTTATTTTGTAGCTAAAAAAAGAAGTGGAGTATCATTTTCTAAATCATTTTTCCCCCCTTTAGTTGTTCTGCGCTCTGCTCATGATCTTAATGAATGCCTAGTTGTGTACTCACGACATGGACGTCACTGCAAGGGGGGTCTGTTACAATAACAAAGAAATGTTAAATTGATATGTTTTATTATTATTGTTATAAGTATTTAATTAATAAAAAGAACATTAGAGTGGTTCTCTTTACCTTATGGGGCCATATCATGTTCCTGATCTTGTCTTATAGCCTCATGTTCAACATGTTGAACACCCTCTAAATCCTAATCTAGAGTTGAAACACGAAAGGTTA
>VDFB02270651.1:268824412-268981911 GCA_007258455.2 Sequoia sempervirens
AAACACATTTAGGCGATAGGCTAATTGTGTGAACTTTGCTCAAAATTTTTGTTAGCCTTCCCCATTTTACGCTTTTCCAACTGCCGAGAAAAGGTGGCGGGTTGTTTTCCTATCCTAGTGAACTTTCGTTAGAATTTTTGCCAGCCTTCCTAGTTTTTGGGGTCTCCAACACCATCAAAAAGGTGGCGGATTGGTTTTTGATTTTTTAAATAAAAATGCTTGGCATGAGAATAGAGGAGACCAACAAAATGGCATCAACATTAATTGTTGTATTGTTTCTGTGTAGTGGCAATGTTGCAAGTAACATTTTCCTTTAAATTCCTAAGAAAATGAAGTGAATGTCTGTGTAGTTTTTGATAACGCATTGTTCGGTGTCATTCTCTAGGCTTATCTTGTTGTTCAAGATAGCTGCAAGTGAGGAGGGAAAGCTTTTGTGAAGGTGCAAATGTGTCCATGGGCTTTGAATTTTTGTGAAGATGGGTGAAGGTTATTTTGATTTGTTTGCATGTGTCGATGGTTGTGTGGGTTGTGATAATTGTGTGCCCAATTTTTGCAGGCGGTAGAGAAAGAACAAAGGGCAGATAAAGCAAGTAGGAAGAGGTGTATTTCAAGGAAACGAGAAGAGGTGCATATTGAAAAAATTATTTGTCGAGTATTTCTAAAATAGTTTATGTTATTTTCCGAAGGGGATTGTTGATTGTTGATTTGTAGCTTTGTCTAAATTGTTTGGTTTATGGTTTTCGTGTAGCCGCCATGGGTGGAAGGAAATATTTTTTTTTTTGTGTTTCTTGTGTTGAATTCATGTGTTTTTTGTGGGATTTTTCATCTGGGTTACTCTTGAAACCAATATTGTGTCATTGTGTTGATTAATGTTGAAAAGACTGTATAGTTTTGTGGGTTTTGACATGTGGGTGACTATTGGCTATATTGTTTCATTTATGGCTTTCTTTTTTGTGTGAATGATTATAAAATAGTTAATTTCATGTGTTTTCAGTGACTTTTTCCATCTAGGTTGTTGTTGAAACCAATATTGATTCATGTATGGTTCACATTTTGTGGTGAAAGTTTTGAATCGGTCTATTACTATGAGCTTTTGTGTTTTGTGTGTTTTTCATGCGGGTCACTATTGAATGGCCTATTTTTTTAGCGATGGTTGCAAAACATTGAGATAGTTAATGTTATATAGGTTGTGTTGTTTTAGGGTATATTGTTACCTTTTTGAAAAGGGTTTGTTGAGAAAAGACTACATAGTTTGTTCATAATGGTTCAGCTTTTGTGGGGATGTTTTTGTATGGGTTTGTCACTGTGATTTTTAGTGTTTTGTGGGTTTGGCTATTTGGGTTGGTATTGATAATAATATTATTTTATTTATGACATTCATTCTGTGGTAATTGTTGTGATGCAATAAAATAGTTAATGTTATGTGGTTCATGTTGTTTTGCATAGGGCATTGTTCATTGTTGTTGTCTACCTTACCCTATATTGCTTCATTTATTGCTTCCATTTAGAGTAAAACAATGAAGAATGCCTTATCAAAATCAATATAAACTGTATACCATTCACTATTTTTTAGCATTTTAACCTTGGTGACAAAACAAACAACATGAATCAGAAATTCATTTCTCCCCTATGTGTAGATATGTATTTATGTCACAGTGTATACAAAGAACATTGATACATAGTGATTGGAATGTTAATTTTTGTTGGGACATTCTTGGAATGATAGGTTGTATTCTTGTTGTTATATGGAACATTGGTGTCGTCATTCATCTCATTGATGGACAATTTATGTTCTGGGTTGCTTGTCTTAGGGGAACATAGATTGTTTTTGAAATCATTTATGAAGAGTTCTATAACATGTAGCTTTTTTATACTATTTTATTTTTGTCATATTCTAAATATCCCAAAAAAAGAAATTGAAATGCAAAAATTTTGTAATTTAAAATTTAGGAATGGAGCTTGTTAGCCATTGTTGGTTTAATTGAATCTCTAGTTGTTGTGTTGTTCTCATAATAGACCTTGTGGCTAGTCACCAACGTTGTAGATCTGTCCTTTTCAAAGAGCAGCCCCAACAATGTCGGTAGACTCTAGCTCTCCCCAGGTTGCTCGATAACCCTTTGGCGTTGAACCCGTAAGTGGGTTCCTTGTTTATTTTTTGCTTCTGGTGCTTGTATTGGTTGTTTTCCATGTGAATTTAGTAAAATGAAAGCATGTGTTGCTTGCATTTGCATCCATTCTGTTGTATAGTCTGGCTTGTTTATATTTGAGGTATTTATGTGGCCTTCACATTTTTCTTAGCTAGCTATTTATGAGTAGGCTATCTATAGCTATTTATGTGTCCTCCATTTTATTTGACTTCCTTATAACTTTCTTCTTGTTTTAATATTTCCTATGGAGCGTTTAGTGATAATTATAGACTTGTTCATAGGCATTATTGAATTTAATCCTATATATATATATCTGTGTGTGTGTGTTTTTGCAACCATACTCAACCCAAAAAATCATCATTTGTGGATGTTTTGATGCCTTCAAATCTTCTATTAAGTCAGTAGTGGCCTAAACATTGTTTTCACCATTGATCCTAATGGTGGACATTTTATTTACTTGCTCGAGGGAATTGGTGAGAGTGCACGATGCTCCATGAGCCAATATGGTGGGGGTGGACATCAGACCTTCTTTTCTTATGTTGACATTGCATTCTGTAGCATGCACCAGGTATGCCTAGATTTTAATTTCTTCATTCCTTCCATTACAAGTCCATTGAAAATAATGTCTCTTTGAAAATAATCTAAAGTTCCCAATTACTGAGCTGAGTTTTTAATGCAACCTATTATTCCCTCACCAGAAAAATATGCAGCCCATACATAGAGCAATTTTTCTCCCATAAGCTGTGTCAAGTGATGTTTATTTCATTTTCTCAGGCAACAACCATATGTGCCTAGATTTAAACTTATCTATATTTGTTGTTGCATCTATTCATAGTGTCAGTGTTTTCATTCAATGCTTGCCTATCCACATGTTGACTTAAGCCTACTTAGGAATGACATTTATTGTACAGGTTAAATTTTAGACATGCAAAATTGGCATAATGCATTTGATTAGGTCATATCCATCCATTCATCAAATAAATAAAGTTTATTTGGTCAATCTCCTAAAGTCATCAATTTAAATTAAATAAATCAACTTGATCCTAACATCAACCTCCTTGATTAAATAAATCAAACCTTTATTTAATTAAGTCTAAAATCACCTTCTATCCCTTTTTGATTTAAATAAATCAAAGAAATCAAGTTAAATGGGTCAAAGCACCTAATCATCATCTAAGCTAATCTAATCCCGATTAACCTAATCTAACCACCCATCACATCCTCTAGCTTTTCCCACTTGCACCAATAAATCATTTTAATTCATTTATAAATTCATCATTTTCTTTCAACTTGGCATCTTTGAGGAATATTCCCTCAAGTTTGAATTCAAAAATAAGTAGACATGTACATCCAACAAAGCATTTATGAGCTCTTACATGTCCCTTGCAAAGGTCAAACTCAGTATTTAACTCTAAAATTCAAATTTGAATCTCCCCCTCTTTGGCACATTGGCCAAAACTTGCACATTCCTCAACCTATCACAAGTTGACAAGTGGCTTCATCTCATTGGTCAAATCTTTATCCCACATTGCTCTATTTTGAGCATTCTTAGCATTTGAAATTTAATAAATAGAAAGCTTCATTCTTCAACAAATCCTCCAGAATCTCATGCAAAGTCACTCTCTTCAATTGAGAACTAATTTCTCCCACCTCATATCATCCTCATAAGCATTTTTATATCATTTTCATCATGGAGCTTAGCAAAGGATTGGGAATGGGCTTCTTTCCATAGAAGCACCAATCCACTATGAGATATAATTTACTTCATGTTTTATTATATGCATTCAATTTTTTTATCTAATCCTTTGTTGCTTTGATTGCATTATGAGGCATGTTGAGTTATTTCATAGGGATGTTGATTGTTGGCTTTGTTTTAAAATACTAATCATACTTTGTATGTTAGGATTTTAACCATTTGCAGATTTTCACATCCACATAAATATCTCATGGCATTTATTATGCAAGTTAAATATCTCTTGATATTTTTCCCTATTGATATTTTCCTAATATTTTGCTCTTTTAGATTTTTCTCCTTTATAAGGAGACCCCTAGTTATCTAATAAACAAGGTTGAGTTTATGAATTCTATCACTACTGTGCTTGTTCAGAATCTCTGTCATTATTGGTTCCTTCATGGTATAAGAGCGGTTCAGAATTTTAACAGGCCAAAGTATTTGAATTTTTTCTTTCCATCTCTGCACATTTGCAATCTGTAGGAAAGGAAACTTGATTGGTTCGCATGGGAAATATGTCAAGTCTACTCATGTTAGAGGCGGCAATTTTTGGGAAGCGGTTTGTTTGCTAGTGGTCATGATTTCTCAGCGGCAAACCATACCCCTTTTCCTTATTCAGCCAGGACACCCTTGTTTGCTAGTAAGAGAAATTTTCTCAGCCTTTGAGCTATAATTTCTCCTTGAAGAGCCATTTCTGTTAGAAACCAAGATTTGATTGCAAACCAGAAAAATCACCTTCCATAGAAGAGAAAAATGAAAAAGTAGAGATTTGCAAAAGATGTGCAAATTGATATATTCGAAGTATAAAATAATACAAGAGATAATTTTCTTTATAAAAACATACATAAACCTAATCTTATCTTGAGCAACAAGATAGCTCAACAAGATGAGGATAAAACCTATAACTTAGGAATTAAATATGCCTAAGTAAACTTATGCAAATGTGTAATTAATAATTAATTACACCAACACCCCCCCATAAGTGCAACTTAGGGAGAAGCAGATTATTATGCAAATATGAGTACCGGCAACAAGTCCTGATCAGATACTCATGTACAAATGTAAAGAGAGAGAAAACCCAGTGGGAAAACCCCCCCTTCAGTGAGATGATTTTTTGCGAAGAAGCATTGGAAGACCTCTGATGAAGCAACACTAGAACCCCAAATCTGTCAAGCAAGGAAAGATACTTCTATTTGCAAAATACCAATCAAAATCACAAATGCAATAGCAAACCTGATGCCAAGGAACACTGGAAACTCACATACTGGATCAACCCTAGAATTTGTAAGCAACAGTAGATGAAAGAATGAATGGACCCATAATGATGACAAATCTGGAAGTTGTGTCTCATGAAGCCAATGCCAAACTGAAACTAAAACTACCCATAGGACAAGTACCATCAAGATTCTAGAACATTAACCATAAAAACATGGCCCTCAAATGAGAAATATCTGAACCAATGTGGATCAAGAACTATAAAATCCCAATGTGAAGTGTGAACCGAAGCAAACCAAAGATGTGTCCAGCTAAACAAGAAAGAAGCTAAAAGGAGACAACAGGAAACCAAACAAAATCATGTGAGTTGTCACCAACATGAAATATGGATGCAAGAACCCCCCTTAATGGAACTTTATATCAGTTCATTATTACAATACCCAATGATTGCAGAAGGATAAACTACAAAACTACAGAAACTTAAGAGAAAATGCAAACCTAGCACACGAAACAAAAAAGAATGCATGCATAAAATAAGTTAAACATATTCTATAAATGACCTCAGATCTGTATATAGGCCGAAGCCAGCTTTCCAACACCATGAAAATCATGAAAAATGGATAAGTGAGTCAAAAGATATGCTTCCCAGAGTGAAAACAGCAACATCTAACATCTGAGGCTGAAAAAGGCATCAAAAATTCAAAACTAGAAAACCACACCTACACCATTACATAGAGCATCAAAACAGCATTCCGACAATATCTCGTTTACAAAAGAATACCTTCATATGTGAAAGTTATGCTCATTTCTGTGAAACTGCTCTGAATCTGCCCAAGTAGACCTCCAGGAGCCCTCAGGGGCTAAAAAATAAATCCCTTGGTCGCCTAGGCGAACTAGGGGGCTGAAGCACAGGGTCCGGCGGTGGAGCCCTTGGTCATCAATATGACTGGGGTGGGGGCTAGAACTCTGGCTAGGGGTTGGGCGCATAGCACCCGGTCCCCGATATGGCTAGCAGCGGTGGACCAGCGGTGGCGCCCGGGTAGCCGTCGGGTGGCCGTTGGGCAGTGGTGGCCATTTAAACATGCTACGCAAAAACATGTGTAGGTTTTTTTTTTTTAATGTTTTTTTGAAATTTTCTCAATTTTTTACATCAGAATGCGTGCTTGGGAGCCGTACGGCCCTCGGGTAAAAAAAATTTGCCTCTTCGGATGATTTTGCCCAAACTGGACAAATTTTATATGGAAATAGGGGTTTTTGGGTGCGGTGAATCCAATGGCGAGGTTCGTTTGGGCCCAAAGTGCTCTAAAAATTAGGCGACCGCTGGATCTATTAGAAAAATCACTAAGCTTGAGACCCTCACAGATCTGGCAAACAATGACCAAAATGAATAAAATAAAAGCCATTTCTGACTTTTTCCAACGCTCTGAATCCAATGAAAAACCCTAATCTAATCCAAGATGATGCATAAAAATGCTCAAGGAATGAAACCCTTGAGGGACCTCGAACGAGCTCTGCACTGTGTTCCTCCAAAAAAGCTGAGAAGGGGCTGCAAATCGAGGCTCTAATACCATGTTAGAAACCAAGATCTAATTGCAAACCAAAAAAATCACCTTCAATAGAAGAGCAAAATGAAAAAGCAGAGATTTGCAACAGATGTGTAAATTGATATATTCAAAGTACAAAATAATACAAGAGATAATTTGCTTTATAAAAGCAAAGATGTATAAACCTAATCTTATCTTGAGCAACAAGATAGCTCAACAAGATAAGGATAAAACCTATAACTTAGGAATTAAATATGCCTAAGTAAACTTATGCAAATGTGTAATTAATAATTAATTACACCAACAATTTATGCCAGTTGGGCAGGACGTTGACCGATCAAATGCTGCTCAAAGGCATGCAACCACTTCACAAAGGCTGAAAGGTGTTTATAAGGGTAGTGGTTTATTATTTGACCACCATGTTCTCAGAGACTTGATCTATTTCTAGCCATGATTTCTTATAGACAAGGCACAGTTGAGGAGAGGGGTGTTAATTCTATTACAGAGCCAAATTCTAGTGAAGTCTTGAAGTCTTGCAGCGCCAAAGTCTCATGTCGACCCTGCTATCATCATTATGACCACGTTTGGCCTCTATTCTCACTATAGTTGATGTTTTCTACTCAACGGTGCGATGTGTTTGGTGTGGTGTCTGTGGAAACCTCAAAGGTGCTTCACCCCTACTCAAAGGCATGAAACCTCTACTCAAAGGCATTTCAAAGTTGAGTTAGCGAGGCATGTTGGGAAGAATTAGGAGCGATCTCTCACTTTAGTTTTTGAGCTCGTTAGGCTATAGGAAGGTAGATCAAAGATGGTAGATAGAGAGGAAATAGAGCGACAAGTTTTCTCAGAGGTAGGGGTATTAATTTTGTTTGGAGGCAAGGGTTTCAAAGCAAGAACAGGTGTGACTATTCAATCTCATTATTATTTTTCTCCCTCATTTTGAAATTTTTTTGGTGCTTGCAATATTTTCTGATAAATTAGAAATTATTATTTTGGTCATATTCAACTTTTTGCAAAAATATATATCTATTTTTCGCCACAAACCCATGGAGCACAAAATTGCACTCATCTTACAAAGTGCCTGTTTGTTTTTTTTCGATAATTTACAAGCACTCCTTCTAGAAAGTTCCAAATTGGGGGAAAAGAAAATAATCAAGGGGGGTGTTGCGTCTGGTTCATTTTCACACTTCCTTGAGAAGTTCTTGTTTAGTTGTGTTTTTTCACTTTTGCACACATTTCTACTTTCTTCTTTTCCACATTTTTACACAACTATCTTAGTCAAAATAGTATGGAATATAATATTGTTATAGTACCCTTAATACCTTTCAATTATCATGATTGGAAGGTCAAAGTAATTCTTGTGCTTAAGAACAAAGGTTTATATAGGGTAACTATGGGAATAGAAAAAGAACCTAATGTAGCTAAAGATAAAGAAAAGTTTTTTAATAAGTGTGATCAAGCATTTCACTTTCTATGCTTAAATTTTTCTCCTGATTTGTTGTTCAATGTCGAGAACTTGAAAACACCCAATCGAGTTTGGGAAGGTCTTGGCAAACTTTTTGGGAAAATAGATGAACTTAGAAGCCATTAGTTGGAAAATCAACTCTTAGGTCTTAGTCCTAGGAATTTTTCAACTTTACAATACATTTTTACTAAGCTTAAATCCTTGAAATTATACTTAAAATATTGTGGAATTGACAAGAAAGAGGATCAATTAATCCTTTATGTACTTTCCAAGCTAGGTCTAGAATTTTATTTGTTTGTATCAACTTTCTACTCTACTAAAAGGACTCCTGGAGCCTCATGGTCAATTCCCACACTTGATAAATTTATTGCTGACCTCATAAGGGAGCAAGAAAAGTTAATTCAAATGGGTACTTTGAAGTCTACGAAACCTCAAGTCCTACTTGCAGGGAATAAAACACATCAAAATTCAAAAGGGAAGAAGAAGAACACTAAAAAAGACAAGGAAGTTAAGAAAGAAAGCAAAATTTACAACTCTGAAAAGAACTCTCAAGGTAAAAAGAGAGTTGCATGCACCTTCTGTAAAAATATTGGACATGATGAAAATCATTGCATGAAGAAAAAGATTAGATTTCTACAACAAATTCTTAAAAAGAATTATATAGGGGTACCTAATTTTATGAAGGCATCTTCATCTACTCAAGATAATACTAAGGACAAAGACAAATCAAAAGGCAAAGCCTTAGTTGCTAAAGCATCGTTATCTCCATCATGGATTCTAGACTCTGGTGCTTCAGACCATATGGGTTCTTCACAGGTTGTTTTTTCATCCTTAGAACCATCAAGTATGTTCAAAATCACCCTAGGTGATGATACTATAGCAGTGGTAAAAGGGAGAGGGTCTGTTGAAGTTGAAGGAGGAACATTTTCCAATGTTCTAAGTGTACCTTCACTCTCAACTAATCTCCTTTTAGTGTATCAAATAACTAATTTAGGGAAGGGCATGAGAGTACAGTTCTCTCCAGATTCAATTGAGATAAGACAATTACAAAGGAAAAATTTGGTAGCAATAGGAGAAGCAAATCACCAATCCAGATTATATGCCTTTTCCAATTTTTCCACAAAAGTTTCTCCAAAAGCACTACTAACTCATTTAGATGAAGTTAGAAAACTATGGCATGAGCGGTTTGGCCATCTTAACTACCACTATCTTGAACAACTATGTCAACAGAATATGGTTAAGGGATTACCTAAGGTTCAATTTTCTAAAGGTCTTTGTCAAGGTTGTGCACTTGGCAAGCATCTAGAAGCAAAATTTGACAAAGGTAAATCAAGGAGGGAAACACAAGTTTTAGAACTTGTTCATAGTGATGTTTCAGGGGTTTTTCCACATCCATCTTTTACAAAGGATAGATATGTTCTCACCTTCATAGATGATTTATCACATTTTACATGGGTCTACTTTCTTAGACAAAAATCATAAGTGTTTGAATCTTTTCAAGATTTCAAAGCTCTTGTCGAAAAGCAATCACATAAACTCATCAAGGTTCTTTGAATAGATAATGGGAGAGAATATGTCAACAATATTTTTGAGCAGTTTTTTGTATAAGAGGGGATAGAACTACAACAAATAGTTCCTTATACCCCACAACAAAATGGTCTCGCAGAATGTAAAAATAGATCTTTAAAAGAGATGGAAAATTGTATGATTCACTTTAAGGGCCTCACACCATCATATTGGGTAGAAGCAATCAACTGTGCATGTTACATACAAAACAGAGTTCTAGATAAAGCCTTAAAGGGTATCACTCCCTTTGAAGCTTGGAAAGAATGGAAACCAACAGTTGATCATTTCAGAGTCTTTGGCTCACATGCCATGGCAAACATTCCAAAAGAGCAATGCAAGGCTATGGATCCTCAATCCAAACCTTGCATCTTTATGGGATATCTAGATGGTGTAAAAGGCTATCACCTACTCCACCCTACCTCACATGAGTTTTTTATTGAGAGAAGTGTTAAGCTTCAAGAAACATCTCTTGAAACTATACTTGAAACTTCTCAACATATTGTGGAATCTTCAAATCATGATTACAGTATTGATGATTCAGATCATTCTCAATAGATTCCTAGTGTAGTATCTTCTTCTTCCAATTCTCACAATGATGAGGGTTCATCTTTAGCTATTTCAAGGATTGCATTAGAAGTTGATATATTTGCACCAGACTCACCCACATCTTACACGATACATAGGACAGATATAGGGGTACAAGATTCAACGGATAATAGATTGATTCAAGTAGATTTTTAGGGGGGCCACATGCCTTCTTTGCTTCAGTTTATGATCCATAGACATTCAAAGAGGCATCAAGCCTACCATAGTGGGATATTTCAATGGATAAGGAATATGATTCCTTGATTAGAAATCACACTTGGGATTTGAATTCACTTCTTAAGGGAAGGAAGATAGTTTGATGTAGGTGGATATATCAAACTAAATTTATAGTAGATGGGTCAATTGATAAGTATAAAGCACGATTGGTAGCAAAAGGTTTTTCACAAGTTGCAGGCATTGACTATACAAAAACCTTTGCACTAGTTGGTAAAATGACTTCCATTAGACTCACACTTGTTATAGCCGTATCACATGGATGGAATGTACATCATATGGATGTGAATAGTGCCTTTCTTCATGGAGACCTTAAGGAGGAAATCTACATGGAACAACCACTAGGTTTTGTTCAGGATTCATCCTTAGTTTGTAGACTTAAGAATCTCTCTATGGAATTAAACAAGCTCCTAGAGCTTGGTATGCTAAGATGGACTCCTACCTCCTATCTTCAGGTTTTACTAGATGTCATTCTGATCCTAATGTGTATCTACTATAGTAGGATGATTCACTTTTGATATTGGTTCTATATGTTGATGATCTTTTGATTACTGGGAGTACTTCATTTGCCATTTCAGTAGTGAAGACATCACTTCAGGATAGATTTGACATGATAGACCTGGGTTTATTGTAGTACTTCCTTGGAATCAAGATTTCATAGTTAGTTTCAGGGATTACTCTTACACAACCCAAGTATACTCTTGATCTCCTTGCATGGTTTCATATGAATACTTGCAAACCATCTCAAACTCCCTTTCTTTCTAGAGTCAAGCTCAAGACTTCCTGTACTACACCATTGGTTGATGCTACATTGTTTCGAAAACTTATTGGTAGTCTTCTATACTTGACTCATACCAGGCCAGACATTGCCTATGCAGTAGGCATGGTTTCGAGATTCATGTAGAAACCTCATGAGCTGCATTGGAAAGTAGCAAAGAGGATCCTTCACTATCTTCATGGTACTCTTGGGTTTGGGATTCACTACAAAGTTGGTTCATCACTTGACTTGGTTGGTTATACAGATTTAGATTGGGCTGGTGATACTAAGCATCATAAGTCCACTTCAGGTTACAACTTTTCACTTGGTTCAGGCCCTATTAGTTGGTCTAGCAAGAAGTAGAATGGTATTTCTATATCATCCATAGAGGTAGAGTTCAGGGGGGCTATTAACTTAGCTACTGAGGCTATATGGCTTCAAGGCATTCTTTCTGAGTTTGGTACTCCTTTCAGGTAGCCTATTGTCATCTATTGTGACAACCAAAGCACTATTCAGATATGCAGGAATCTGGTTCAACATCAATGAACTAAACACATAGAGATTCATATGCATTACATTTGAGAGTTGATTCATGGTTAGATCATCAACTTAGTATTTTTCTAGTCTTCAGAGCAAGTTGCTGACATCTTCACCAAACCTTTCACTGAGAACAAGTTCATTCATCTACGAGCTCTTCTTGGTGTGTGGTCTATATCAGCATCATCATGATCCTTGGGGGGGGCTTTCTAGTCTTCTCCACTTCTCTCTCTTTTTTGAGGATAGCTTTTTTTCCCACTAGGTTTTCTATCTCACTGTATTTTTTAAGAGAGATTGCATTGTACATGGGTACCTCACCAGGCTAGTAGCCGTGACCCATTTTATCCATGCCCACCTAAGTTATGCTTAAAGGGGGGTGTTAGTGTTTTCATTCAATGATTTCCTATCCACATGTTGACTTAAGCCTACTTAGGCATGGCATTTATTGTGTAGGTTAAATATCTCTTGATATTTTTCCCTCCTGATATTTTCCTGATATTTTGCTCTTTTGGATATTTCTCCTTTATAAGGAGACCCCAAGCTGTCTAACAAACAAGGTTGAGTTTATGAATTCCATCACTACTGTGCTTGTTCAAAATCTATGTCATTATTCATTCCTTCATGGTATTAGAGTGGCTCAGAATTTTAATAGGCCATAGTATTTGAATTTTTTCCTTCCATCTCTGCACATTTGCAATCTATAGGAAAGGAAACTCGATTGGCTCGCATGGGATGTGCATCAATTCTGCTCACGTGAGAGGTGACGAGTTTTGGGAAGCAATTTGTTTGCTAGCAGGCGCGATTTTCTTAGCAGTGAACCATACCCCTTTTCCTTATTCAACCAGGACACTCCTGTTTGTTGGTAGGCACGATTTTCTTAGCCTTTGAGCTACAATTTCTCCATGAAGAGTCGTTTCTGCTAGTTGGGTGAGACCTTGACCAATCAAATGCTGCTCAAAGGCGTGCAGCCACTTCACAAAGGCTGAAAGATGTTTTATATAACACGTAAAATATAGCTTATCATTCCCTACGTGAAGATATGTATGTAACCTTGCAACATCACTATAGTATGGATCATTTTCAATTTTGCATATCAATGCAGCCATGACATTATGTTTGTCAACATAGCAATCATAGTTCGTTCCCTGAATGCAAGTTCTTCGAACAATCACATATTCTTTCAATGCACCATTTTCTTCCCTGCACATTGTTCTATATGGTCATGATAGCAATTCTACATTCCTCTTCAACTCCTATGCTCTCTCCCAGATTGTTCTTCACATCCCCCTCTTTAATTCCTCCTATGTGTGTATAAATCACTGCCATTTGTACTTCTCCTTCGCCTATTGACCCATCGTTGCATGTCACTACACACAACTGCTAGTATTACATTCAAAACTAGTGCTATTCACAATACTAGATGCATCCATATGCCTATGCATGACAACCGCTTTTCAACATGCTAAAGTTTGGACTATACTCCAAAATTCGCCGGAACAAATCTGCAGTCAAAAAAATCTAAAGAATTTGTGGTAAGCATTCATTGTCATTCTTGTGTATTTGGAGGAATTATTTGGAAGGCAAAAGTTTGAAAATTTGTGCAATTTATGGCACTGGGAACATACATTGCGAGTTGTATACGCTCTTAAATTTTACACTACACTAATGAATAGAAATTGCTTTTACACGTCCTTTCAAAACCAGTAAGAATTATTCTTTCAATCAATATGATTTGGAAATTTAGAGTGGGTAGATCCATTCCGAACTATATACATTTTTAATTTTTTTATAACAGAAATCAGATTTTACACAAATTGATATTTTCAAAAATACAGTGTCTTCAGTGAATATTCTAATTGCTTTCACACATATCCTTTGAAAATTGCATTGAATAAGTATTAAATTAAGTATGATTTGGATCCATTGCGAACTATATACATTCAAAAATTTAGACTTTAATCAACAGAAATCGCCTTCCACACACATCCGTTCAACAACTCACAGATACTACGAAAAATTGCATTAATGTCCCTTCAACTAATACAGTTTGAAAATTTGTGCAATTTACCGGAGTGGATGGGTGCATTCTAAGCCGCATACGTTTATAAATTGTGTCGGCTTCTTCCAGTATTACGTAACGTTGCTCCAGTGAATATGACAGGAAGTCCATATTTGGATGTATAGTACAAAATTAGTTACCTTCAAGGTTAAGAAAGGTGGCTATGATAGATATTTAATTTATGTTTTGTCATTATATATATGTGGCTATCCATTGATAAAGATTTGTATATTTTTTTATCATTATAATAAGTAATTTATAATATATGGTAGAATAGTAATATTATTTTCAACTTTGTATTCGTATATAAGGGTTTTTTTTTATAAAAAATTTCATAAATTTTATATTTAAAAAATAAAAAATATTAAGTTAAAGATGAAATTTTAATTTAATAAAATTTGAGTTGATAAAGATATGATTTAAAATTTGTTTTTAATAAATATTAATAATAAATTGAAAAGAATTTGCAACCACCATCAATAAAATATTATCAATAGTATTCATCATTAAGATGATAATATATTTTATCAGTTTTTATCAATAAGATTATTTGAATATTAAAATATCATAGATATTAGTATGATCATTTTTATTTCTTTCAAAATTGTAATTTTAATGTTTTAAAATATAATTAAATACCCTTAAGTTATAATTAAATCACATTTTTAATATATTCAAAGTAATATAATCATGAACACAGATTACAATTATTGTGTTTTGTATTAATAATTATACTTTGTATAAATATATCAAATATCTAGTAACTACATATTATTCACAATTTTAAAATCATTTTATATTTTATCATTATTTTAATTACTTTGGTAAACGTAAGAATACTTTATATTTTTGTTCCTCTAGTATTATCATTGTATTTAATTTGTCTTACTCTCTAGCTACTCATCTTCCCCATTTTTTTTAAGGAGAACTATCTATAAACTATTATATGTGTATCCTTTTCCTAATGATTGATCACAAAGTGTGGTCCAAAATGTTAATACTAAAAATATTGACATAATAACATCCAAAATTTAAAAGTATTTCAAATAATATTATATATTGTTTAAACTGTTAGAGTGAATAATTTTTCTATCCATTATAACTTAAGTACTTAGGTTGAATATTATGTATTATTTAAACAGTTGGAGTGAATTTTATATTCATAGTGTTTGATAAATAGTAAGTGAAACAACCGCCATTCAGCATACTAAAGTTTGGAGTTCGCTCTAGAATCCCATAGAACGAATTTGCAGCTTACACGTCTACAATTTGAATTTCTTTCCCCAGGGAAAAAGTCTTAAGCAATTTGTGGAAGCTATTCAATTTCTATCCTGCCGTATTGACTGGAGCGACATTGAGGAAATTTTGAAATTTGAATAGTTTACCAGAGCTGTCTACGTTGATAAATTTTAATGACTTTAGTCAACTGAAACTGCCTTTCACACGTATATTTTCCAAAACCCTAACTAATATCTCCTGAATTGTACTAATGTCGTTTCAGTCAATATGAATTAGTTTCTACACACATCCTTTTCAAAATAGTAATTGATTGACGTTTCCATGGGTAGATGCATCCCGAGCTGCGTATGTTTTTAAATTTGCTCGACTTTAGTCAACAGGAGTTGGCTTTCATTGATGAGAATGAGTGCTTACCACAATTTCTCTAGACTTTCTCTTTCCACAGAAATTTGGATTCCATACACACCTTGAGACAATTAATTTGAGACAGTTATTTTCTCCTTGGAGAGACTAATCATCTTTATCGTGCTCGCGAAAAATGCGCCCTGATTATTCAAGATCAGGACCTTACCCTACTTTTCTTATCAAAACATTAAACAAAAATATAAATACTAAATAATTATAAACTTATATTATAAAGAAATCATTTTTAGTCATATAGAATAAAAACATAAAAACCATGTCCAAATATATAATATTGTACCAAAGCACAAGTTTCTTTACTATCTTTTGTTGTTTTCCTAAATTTCAGGTGTTCCATATATGGTGCCCATATTATGAAAGAGACTTCATGTGCTATCTAGCACAAGTTCATAACGTAACGTGAAAGCACTATGTATCATATCATGTTACATAATGCATTCATCTTATGTTATTAAAAGTTACTCCCACTTATTTTGTAATAGTATTTGATGACCAATACTAATGATTGAATCTATAATTCACCTGCCCCATAACGGAGAAAAATATATATATTAAGTAGTCTTTTTTAATTTCAATCTTGTAAGATTCATTTATTTTATAAAGAGTTAATTGATAGGAAAATTATATTTTTGTTTAACCACGAGCCCAAAACTAAACTAGCATACCTATATTTAAAAAATATATCTAAGTACAACAAGTGATATCTTTCTCGAGGTGTCAAGGCCTTGGAGATGTGCATATCATAAATAATATACTCATACAAATTTATAAATAGTTAATACAAAATAGCAATAATAACTAAAAAATTCATGTTTTTAACATGTTTAGAAAGTTTGATTTAAAAAAAAAAGAAATTTAAACACATAAATATATTTTTTTAATTTTCAACTTTTTAACACACATATACACTCAGTGGAAATAGAAAAGCATATCAGAAATGTCATAAAAAATACTAAAATAATAATTTTGATTTAACAAGAAAAGAGAGAGAGGGAAGGTAGAGAACTCGTGTATATATATATATATATTTAATTTAAAAAAAATATTTAATTCTAGAAATTTTGCTATATATGTTGCTCTAGGTTTCAACTAGGTTATATGGGTTTCAAATAGGTCATTTTAATAAACTCATCAATTGCAAAGAATTGGAAGAAATATAATTGACTATTTTTATTCTTCTGCACACACTAAGTTTTTGTGTGGTACTGTTCTCATATAAAACACAATGAACAAAAAAATACATAAAGAGAGCTATGAGAGCTTATTACACAACATGTAAGCTAAACATATAAAATAACTAAAAATCAAACCATTTAATAAGGCATCGATCATGTAAGGAAAGCATGCATCGATCATCCTAAAAACCTAAAAATATAGCTACTTCTATTGCTAAAAAAAGACTGTACACAACTACAGTTGATTATGCAATAACCAAAAATCAAAAAAATATTATTCTGGAGAATATGCGAAGGTATATTAGATATCAAGGTAGACAAATAGTTGGATCCAAGTGCCCCATTGAACTCTAATCTGATGCCCACAACCATGGAATTCCCACTAAAAGCTAAATATGATTGCATGACTAGGTTGTTGAAAGCCATCCTAGAATATTTTGATATCATCTGCGTTGTATGTAATGTTGAGACAAGCCTAATGTGCTAGTTCTTTGGACTCATTTTAATATGAAATACAACACTAAACAAGAAAATATCAATTGAAACTTTACTGATTTGTTGTCGCTTAATTGTAATATGTTGTAGTCATCCTCAAGTTACAATGCAACTTGAAAATAAAATGATCAAGTGACAGTCAATCCACCATTGTTTTGATATTAGGGATAAAACATTTTGAAGGGATCTGCAACCCTTTACAACCAGAAAAGCCAGACTGCCAAAAAGGACAGCCTGCAGCCACAAAAAAGCCAGCTCCCAAGCCAAGAACATCATGTTTTACATTTTGACTTACTCTTGTGGGAACGAAGCGTCATTTCAAGAGAAGGCCCGGATGCTTTTGATTTTTTACTCGTAACTGTAATCCAGCCTTCTTCCACTTGTGCTGCCTTAGCCTGCCAAGCCAGCACATCACTATCCTGGGTTTGTTCATTTGTAGCCCTGGGGAAACAACATTGTTCATATGTGTAGGCAGGGTCTTATCCGAAGAGCTGCCCGAAATAGGAATTGAAGCCCCTCCACCAGAGAAGGCAGGAGGAGACCCAGACCTAACTTGAGAGGAAGAAGCGGCAACCGCCTCTGAGAAACTCTTTTTTTGATCAGATTTCTTCTCAACCGTATAATGATGTTGAGAAGCACCATTCCACCAGTTTTCCTTTTTTATTTTTTTCTCAAATCCACAATGGGCAGCAGCATGTCCTGTTTTAAAGCATCTTCTACAACGAAAAGGTAATCCCTCATAATCCAAAGATTGAACCCAAATCCCCTTGGAGGACTCTAACGAAACCTCAGCAGGCAATCCAATTGAAACATCAATTTCCACAAGTATTCGGGCAAAGGTGGAATGAAAGATATCAGAAGAAGCAGCGTCAACATACAAAAAATCCCCAAGAGCTTCCCCAACCGATTCCAGAAGAGAATCATTCCAGAGGTGGAGGGGAAGATTGGGCAAGCGAACCCAGATAGGGATTTTACTAAAGGTTTCAGAAGCTGGATTAAAATTTGGGTGCCAGGGTTTGATCATCAGCAGATATTGATCCCCCCAGCTAAAAAAATGATCACATAAAATTGTTTTTCTATCCTGGCTATTGTCAAATTTAACAACAAAGAATCCCTTGGCCAAAGGGAAGATATGGATTTTACCAAACAAAAGAGGTTCCCACTCCTTGGAAATCCAAGAGTGCAGTTGAGGAAGGCTTGGCCAGAAGCCCTAAATCTACAAATGATCCCACGCTCAGAAAGCTCAGCTTCTTCATCATTTATTTCTTCTATTACTGGCCCTTAGCTTCACGGAAATGGCATTTCTCATAGGGATAAATCAGCCCCGCTTGCTTTTAGTTGGCCTCTGGCCGCTCCAAAATGCCCCATCCGGTGCCTCACGGTCGAAAGCTGCACGCACGCTTATCTCCCATATTCACCATTCCTAACGTCCAACCGGCGCTTGTACCATAGCATATCCACCATTGTTAATCAGAACAAATTTAGGCATTTCCTTTTTCCACACAGGCAATTTAGGAATTGTGGTAAAATGAAATGGACTTAAATTAGTAGAACACAAAGCATTTCTTGTATTCACATCTATCACTTAGGAATTACAAAAACTATGAGTGAAAAGAGAACAAATGATTTTTATCCTCCTACAAATGTGCACCGTATCAGGAAAATAAAAGGTAGTAGAGTAGATATAATATCTGAATCCCTACTATGTATTCCTCAAACTAATTTCTACATTAGGTCTTCGTATATCTTTGCTTGTGTCGAGACATAGTGTAAAACCTTGTCTCGTAACCTAGAGGATGATGCAACATTGCAGAAACCCAACAATTTAAAAAAAAATAAAAAATAAAAACAAGACGAGTAAAGTAAAGTACTCTACTCTAACCACATACATCTTCTAGGCCATGCAACGCATATACATGTAAACCCATTACTTATAAAATTAAACCAACCATAGCATATGAAAGTTAAACCACGATCCAACATACATCAAAGCATTAAACCATTTCAAAATAAAACTAACTCATAGAAATGTATTGAACATATTTCCATAGATACAACACCACATAACATCTAATACACCATTAAATCCAATAATGAATAGATCATAAATATTATTACAATTACATGAAAAAGGTTCACCTCCATACAAATGAGGTACTACAATTATACATAATGATCCCCAGTTACAATGAAGAAAGAGAACAATAACTCCAAACAACCACACGAGCTCCTCGAACAAGAAGACCCCACCATCATGAACAGGAAGAATACTCAACAGTATAAGACGCATGCCACCCAACCATATGGCACCCGTAGGCCCAGCCCCCATGCTAGGAGATAATAAAAGGTAACCAAGACAATCCTTCTATTGGATTGAAGTTGTGTTTGTGGCTTGTTCATGGTTTTTCCTTAATGACAAAACCACTTTTTTGGTTCTCTTGGTCTGACGGTTCATATTGGATCTTTATGCTTTATCATGATGCATATTTGATGACAGGGCTTTGTATTATAGATGGTTATTTGTTATGATTCAGATTCATGTTGATGAGAATTCTAGTTCAGTGTTATAAGGTGATTATGATTATTGGACTAGCAGTGTTGATAACGTTTTGTTCAGGTTTTTCATATGGTATTCATCGTGACAGGGCTCTCTTCAGCTTCAGATTTATAAACTTATCACTTCACATGTTCAAGTATACTAATTCACGACATATACGATTATGGTTTCAGTTGGTATGACTTATTGTTGATAAACATTGCACATCTCTTTGGTTCAGTGCTTCTTTATATTGCTCCATCTCAAGAAGATCAATTATTGTTTTAATTGCTCCATGATTCTAAAGCCATCTTGTTCTCACATTTTATTTGATGGCATTTATTGGCACTTGTATACACCTTAAAATGGTCACATCACATTGTCTGGTAATTAATTAAATATTTTTAATATTTAATTAAAATCTTTGAATTCTATTTGCGTATAAATAAATTTAAATAATTTATTTATATTTCTTCATTCTTTTATTTTGGCTAAATAAATAAGAATATTTAATCATCTTTTCGTATTCATTTCTTAATTAATTAAATAAACATTATGATTTATTTATATTAATTATCAATAATCTTCGTTTGAATATCTTATTCAAATAAAGATTAAAATATTATTCTTCTTCTAAATATCATTTACAATTAAATATTCCAAAATATTTAATTATTTCCTCTAATCCAATTTAAATATTCATTCTTAAAATCATTTCAAAATTCTTCAAAAATCTATTTATAATTAAATATTCCAAAAATATTTAATTAAAACTTCTAAATATTTCATATTCTTCTAAAGTCACATCATAATTAAATATTTCAAAATATTTAATTAAATCTTCCATAGTATAAAAATAAAAAAATCAAATGCAATAAATGAAATTAAATAAATTTATTTATTTAATTTGGGATTTATCTTCAACTCCCGGGAAACAAACTGCCAAAACAGAAAATTAATTTTCTCTGTTTCTGTGTAGGCTTGTTCCCGTGGGTTGAAGACAAGAATCCATCCTTCTCTCCAACCTCTCAACCTCTTCCATCTTCTTCTCAACCTCTCCATCTCTTACCATTCAAACTTACCAGACAATCTCACAGCCGTAGATTCTTGCCAGCCGGGATTGAGCCTGCAAAAATCTATAAATACAACTGCCGGGAGCTCCAAATCATATAAAAGTTTTTAGCAGAGAAACTATAGTCAAATAACTCTTAAGCATCCATAGCATAAGCCTTTTTAGCATTCATTTTCATTTTATTTCATAGCATAGTAGCATATCATGATACATTTCATTCACAGCCCCTGTGTATAATCTACAGCCCCTGTTCATATCCGTTAAACAATTTCACTCCACCAGCATATAGAATAGTAGTTTTCATTTGTATACTCGTTCTACAGCAGCCATTTGGAGGAGCTTACATCAAATCTGAGAGCAGCAACTTCAAATTCCTGGAGATAGAGGAAAATGGGACAGCTCTGAAGAAAACTTTGTTTGATTTGAATTCATTTAGCTTTTCTTTAGATTAAGGTTTCATTTAGTGTTTTGTTTTCAATTAGATTAACAATAAATAAACAATACACATTTTTGGCGCCCACCATGGGGCTCTTGCCCCCTTTTTAATGTTTTATTTGCAGTTTCTTTTGACAGGTTACAGGTAAAAACAACGGAATAGCGCAGACAACACGTTTCGGGAATGTCATCTCCAGTTTAGCGCATCTGAAGTCTGTTGCAGCGCCCATAATCATTATTGCAGCACCCGTGATTATCTTTGCAGCGCCCATAATCATCTTTGCAGTGCCCATAATACTTATTGCAGCGCCCATGATCAGTTTTGTAGCGCCCATAATCAATTTTGCAGCGCCCATAATACTTATTGCAGCGCCCGTAATCATCTTTGTAGCGCCTACAATGTCTGTTGCAGCGCAACTTTTTAAAGGCTGTATATTCTGTAATCTGTAACTGTAAATTAGTCTAACTGATTCCGACGCAGCCGTGGACAGTTAAAAATTTTGAAGGATAAAACGAACCAATCCTAGGGTAGTCATTTAAAATAAAAAATTAACCAATCTTAGGGTAGTCATTTAAAGCATAAAATGAACCAATCCTAGGGTAGTCATCTAAGGTAAAATGAAGCAATCCTAGGATAGACACTTCATCTTTTATTTTGGGTTTAAAATGAATTTTCTTTTTATGTGAAGCAAAATCTTCACTTAGTTTAGAAAATTTTCATTTGGTGCTTAAAAATTGAATCTTTGTTTGCTTTGTCTTCGGTGATAGGCCTATGCTCTCCCCTTAACTGGGTGATCAAAATGCCAAACTCACCTATTTCCCTTTATGCATTTTACAGCTTTATTAAAACTTTGTAGAGAGCCTGCTCTTGTGGGAAAAAGTACTCACCCAAGAGGAACGACTCAAGTGGGTTCAAGCCAAAGCCAGGCTATTCCACCCCACTCTAAAATTTAAAGAAAAATTGGGGAAACCCTCTTTTGATGGTAGTGTGCATTGATAACCATCCCACAGGCAGCGAACCTACAAAGGTAGGGAGGTCTCGAGAATTACATCATTTGCCGCCTTAGAGCGAGGAAACCCTTACTCACGAACCTAGTGTGATATCTTACCGAGTTGGTTTAGAACATCATTTCGTCGGTCACGGAGGAAGAATACTATACACAGATATCCACCATACTCAGCACCGGTTGAACTGCTCAGGGGATCGATATCCACTTAATTCACTCTGGGTATGCACCGGAAAAGACAAAACGGGCACCCGCTTCCGAGGTGACATGGGCGTATTAGTCGGTAGCGGTTTTAAGATGTGGGCTGTTGATTGCTATGATGACCTACTTGAGAATTAAGAGTGAGTCTGTTTGAAATGCTTATCATGTGTAAAACCCGTTAAAACACTTTTTGAACAACATTTTGGTTATACACTTGATGTTTAGCATAGGACTTAAGACAACTATTTTACAACTTGTTTGATGTGTTTTCACTACATTAATTTAGATAAGATCATCCAAAACACTCATTATCATGTTGATTAATCTCATGTTATGAGATTGGAAATCCACCAAATTTGTAAAGAAATCTGTTTCCAAAAGTTAAGCAAAGCCTCGTCACCGGGAAAATATTTTAGAAGAAGCTCTTGTAAACACAACTATTGATACTGATCTAGATGCAAACAAATTTCAAGCCATGGTGGGACATTTATCTTCCCCCACTTGTCTTTCATTTTCAGACAAAGATGATGCTTCCATGACACATCCACATAATTCCTCGCTCTATCTTGAAGTCATGATCCATAAACATCGAATTAGACGTGTCTTAATAGATGGAGGAGCCGGTTTGAATATTTGTACCTTAAAATTAATAAATGCCTTAGGAATATCAGAAAATGAAATTGACCCACGAAGGAAGATAACCATCAAGGCATATGATGATGAAGAAAGAGCTTCTAAAGGATTAATATTACTGCCTATCAGAGTGGGACCTGTTGTGAAGAATACCTTTTGTCAGGTCCTAGATCGAGATCTTTCTTATAATATACTTTTGGGTCATCCGTGGATCCATGATATGCAAGCAGTGCCATCAACATATCATCAATGTATCAAGTTTCCATATGATGGACAAGAAATAACTATACAAGCTGATTACAATAGTACCCAAACTTGTTCAAATCTTAGAGTAACTCAAGATGTTTTTGTGCCACACAATAGAGAAGCTCTTGCTGTTTCTTCTTCCAATCTACAAGACCAATTGCAAGAATTGACAAAGAATCTTGATACTAAGCTGAATTTTAAAGACAAAGGGGAAGGTGAATATTCACTATCTCTTTCTACTTTACCTCCTTCTCCAAGATCACATGGTTTGCCAACTTTATCAAATCAAAAGATTGCAACTGCTTCTACATCTCAAGCTTCCGTGCCAATCACAAAGTTTGATGGAAAATTCATTAGAGCTAATACCACTGAAGAAGAAGCTGAAGATAGGGACATCCTAAATTGGCTATACAAAGATGAAGATGAATCTCTCTTGCACATTAAGTTGCCTAAAGAACAATATGGTAAGGGGTATGCTATCATGCAAAAGATGGGCTATGAAGGGAATGGTCCTATAGGGAAACGAAGAGAAGGAATTGTGGAACCAATTCAACCTATTTCAAAGCATTCAAGTGATAAAATAGGACTTGGATATGGTAAAGATAAAGAAGAATCTACTTCACAGCAGACATCATTAACTCATAAAGGAGGATCCGTGTCAGATAAATCTCATGAATCAGTTTTCCAATTGCAAAATAGTTCAGATACCGATTCTAATGAATATGAATGGGACACCATTTATAATGATGAATTTTGGAGGGATAAACAAGTTGATACTATACACAAATATGCACCTGTTCTTATACAAGGAGAAGGCTCAAGGCCTCCACTCGATTATGTTTTACAAAGCGATTATGACTCAAGTGAGGAAGAATCAGATTCTAGCGAGATTGACAATCAACAAGAGAATACCATCATAGACCTTGTCTACCATGAGGATGATAACCATATCATGACTTTGACAATTCAAGACCTTACCCAACCTAATGATCCTATGCCCTTAGTTTATCCAGAACTTATAGATTGGGACATTGACGCACCTATCCATATTCCTACATTCAGTAATGATGAAGACATTATAACTTTCCTTTGTTCCTCAAATGAAGAAAACAATTGTTTCATTCAAGAATTTTATACTCATGATTTCGATAAGGAGGGTGTCAAGTCTCTTAGCTGCAAAATAAATGAAATAAAAGATGGATCTATTGGTGAAAACCGAAAAATGGAAGTGATAGATCAAAACAAGAGAAAAATAAAGAGCGAATCTGACAGTGAAAACCTTTCTGAGGCACTGAAGGATGAGAAACTTGACACTCTTCCCAAGTATTATCATGAAAGATCTTCTATTTTGATTGAACCAACAGAATCAATCAACATAAGTACAGCAGAACAGCCAAAAGTTTTGCAAATTGCAGCATCATTAACAGTTGAAGAAGTCATGAAATTCATGGAATTCTTGAAGGAGAATCAAATTAACTTTGCTTGGTCATATGCTGATATGCCAGGGTTAGATCCTAATTTAATAATGCATCATTTATCTATCAAACCTGGGACAAAGCCTGTAAAGCAAAAGCTTAGAAAAATGCATCCACATGTTGCATTATTGGTCAAAGAAGAATTAAAGAAACTTTTGGATGTTGGATTCATTCGAACTATTGATTATGCAGAATGGATTTCCAATATTGTACCTGTTTCAAAGCCAGATGGAAGGATCAGAGTTTGTACAAATTTCAGGGATTTAAATAAAGCTTGTCCCAAAGATGATTTTCCTTTGCCTAACATAGACATGATTGTTGACTTAACTGTTGGCCATGCAATGTATTCATTAATGGATGGATTTTCAGGATACAACCAGATAAAAATTGCACCAGAAGATCAAGATAAAATAAGCGTTCACATGTCAGCAGGGTACCTATTAACAATGTAATGCCATTCAGGTTAAAGAATGCTGGAGCTACTTATCAAAGAGCAATGACAACTATTTTTCATGATATGATGCATACATTCATGGAAGATTATGTTGATGATTTACTTGCCAAATCTCATACACGAGATGAACACCTGGAAATCTTGTCAAAAATCTTTATTAGAATGGAAAAATTCAATGTTCGACTGAATCCAAAGAAATGTGTCTTCGGTGTTACATCTGGAAAAATCCTAGGGTACATTGTTTCAGAAAAGGGTATAGAAGTTGATCTAGAAAAGGTACAAGCTATAATGGATATGCCTCCACCATGAAATATCAGTCAATTAAGATCCTTACAAGGAATATTACAGTCCATTAGAAGGTTTATAGCTCAACTAGCAGACAAAAGCTTGCCATTCACATATCTATTGCATAAAAATGTTCCATTTAAATGGGATGACAAATGTGAAGCAGCATTCAATCAGATTAAGCAATATCTTACACATCCACCAGTTCTAATTCCGCCTATTCCAGGAGAGCCGCTTATACTCTATATTTCAGCAACAGAAGTATCTTTGGGAGCATTGCTAGCACAAGAAGACTCTACAGGTAAAGAAAGGGCTATATATTATATCAGCAGAACCTTAACAAGACATGAGTTAAACTACAGTTTCATTGAAAAAGCTTGTCTTGCAGTAGTGTTTGCTTCTCAAAAGTGGTGACATTATATGTTGGCTCATACAGTTAAGCTGATAACAAAGATTGATCCATTGAAATACCTATTAAGCAGAGCTACTTTAACAGGAAGACTTGCAAAATGGGTAATGATCTTAAGTGAGTTTGATATTCACTATGTAGATCAAAAAGAAATTAAAGGACAGGTCATTGCAGATCAGTTAGCTGAAGCTCCTTTACAAGAAGACAATCCAATGCATATTGAGTTTCCTGATGCAGATGTCTTTACAACAACAATTCAGAGACCGTGGGCATTGTACTTTGATGGATCTTATACACAATATGGCTCGAGGGCAGGGATTCTTTTTGTTACACCTGAAGGACACACCATCTCACGATCATATCGGTTGATGTTTCCTTGCACAAATAACATAGCTGAATATGAGGCATTACTCATAGGATTGAAAATAGCTTTGGAATGGCAGATTTCAGAGCTGGAAGTTTATGGTGATTCACAACTTGTCATTAATCAAATTAATGATGACTATCAAACTAAAGATGATAAGTTGCTACCATACAAGAACATGGTGGATGATTATAAGAAATATTTTGTGTCAATTAAATTTTCACAAATATCAAGGATTGATAATAAAGCTGTAAATGCAATGGCTACCATTGCTTCCTTATTACAAATATCAGAAGATCAAACCAAGTATGAATTCTTGGTGGAACAATTGTTTTCTCCTACATATGATAATCCTGAAACCCAAGTTATATGTCATTTGACTGGTTCTGATTCACCTTTATATGGTAAGACTTATACCTATTTGAAAGATAACATCTTGCCTTCAGATTTATCCCGCAACCAAAAATGGAATTTCATTCGCCAATCATCCCGTTATACCTTAATTGCCAATATCCTTTATCGACGTGGTCTTAATGGTACACTCCTTAGATGTCTTGAATGTGACGAATCTGAAAAATCCTTACAAGAGGTTCACGGTGGTATTTGTGGAACTCATTCGAGTGGTTTGACCTTAGCGAAGAAACTTGTCAGAATGGGGTACTATTGGCCTACCATGGAGAAAGATTCTTTTAATTTTGTCAAGAAGTGTTCTAAATGTCAGATCCACGGGAATCTTATTCATGCACCTGCACAAGAACTGCAACCTTTCATTTCAACATGGCCTTTTTCTCAGTGGGGATTAGATCTTGTTGGTAAAATACATCCTTCATCGTCAAATGGTCATAAATTTATCATCACAGCTACGGAGTATTTTACAAAATGGATTGAAGTTGTTCCTCTAACAACAGTGACTAGTAAACAAATATCTTCATTTATCTTGAATTACATTATTTGTAGATATGGAATTCCTAATTCTATTGTTACTGATAATGGAAGGCCTTTTAAGAATCAGGATGTTGATGAACTTTGTGAAAGATTTCACATCCAACACAGGTTCTCTACACCTTATTATCCACAGGGTAATGGTCAAGCAGAAGCTTCTAACAAAACCATCTTGAAGATATTAAAGAAGACAGTAAATGACGCTGGACGTGATTGGCATGTCCAATTAAACCCAGCTTTGTGGGCATATAGAACCAGTGTTCGCACACCAACAGGAGCTACACCATATGCTTTAGTCTATGGAGCAGAAGAAATTTTACCATTAGAAGTTGAAATACCTTCGCTTAGGGTTTCACTTAAGGGATTGATAAATGATGAAGACTACAGAGTTTCTCGCCTTCAAGAGCTCGAACTGTTAGATGAAAGACGTCGACATGCAGCTGATCATTTGAAAGGTTATCAACAAGTTATGTCTCGTAGTTATAATTACAGAGTTAAACCACGGACATTTCAAGTGGGTGACTTAGTTTTGAGAGAAAATCCACGTAATCAGCAAGACAGAGAAAAGAAAGGGAAATTTGAACCTAACTAGCTTGGTCCATTTGTCATTATAGCAGCATACGGTTCTGGTGCATATCAGTTATCCACATCAGAGGGGGACTTGTTTGAAGAGCCAATCAATAGTATTCATCTAAAGAAGTTCTATGTCTAAAAAGTCCTGAAAAAAAAATAAAAAAAAATAAAATAAAATAAAAAATAAATAAATAAAAAAATAAAAAATAAAAAATAAAATAAAAAAAATCAGAAAAATCTTGAAAAAGTGCAATAAAAACAAGTAGTGAAAACCTGGCAAACAGGCGTTACTTGTAATCAAAATGGGCTCCTCCATTTATTAGTTTATGTCTTGTTTTCACTTTCGGTATCATCCATCCGCATCTTTCATTTGTATATATCTTTCATTTATCCATATCATGTAGTGGGAATCTTTAGGTTTCATCATGGCTTGATGAAATTTGTACATATCTTTTATCTTTAGGTTGTGTTTACATTGGGGGCAAAACGCAGAAACATACAAGAGAGGGGCAACGAGCTTTCAGAATATCACAAACAGACAAAACACAACAAACATTGTCGTATCAAATCAATCACAAACATGTTTATACCAATGGAAATCAAAACAAAATGATCCTAACAATTATTGAAGTGAGAATATCAATGATGATAATTAAAACTTGGATGATCTTAATCTGAATAAATGTTCGAAATACTTTAAGCAGGATTTGAATGGTTGTTTGATTTTCTATCATATCTCTGGAGCGATTCGATGATGTACTGAACTAGAAAAGCAAGGAAGGAGTATGATTTTTCTTTGTCTGTTGTTTGCGAGGACATCATTAGTACTATGCAAATTGGTCCAAGACATGCTTTACTATGTATCATGGATGACATTTCAGAATTTGCATGGGAAAAGGATTAACTCTTGTCTATTTATGCAAGCAATACTCAGGTCATCTCGGTTCAATTATACCTAGATGCTTGTATTAACTTGCTATATTAAAAATCATGAAAGCAATACTCAGGTCATCACTGGTGCTAACATACCCTTTGATGCTTGTATTAACTTTCAACATTTCAAAGCTCTATGATGATACAAAAAGCATGAATAAGCTCTCCAAATGGCAATATTGTATGAATGTCCTGCATGGTTAGTATAGATTTGCATTCATGTTAGAATCTGCATTTTGCATTTATAGATTTCTAAAAAGCTGGCAAAGAATCAAATGGTTTATATCTTTTCAAAAACATGACTGAGTATATTTTGACATTCACAAAAACATCATTTCATACATTTTATATATTTGCATTAAAAGATCATAAAAAACGCATATATTACATACATCATATACATCATACATTCATTCATCAAATAAATTTCATCTCATACAATCATGTATATAAATATCATAAATCATGAAACCATCATATAGTACACATCATATGGATACACATCATATATCATGTAAAATCATCGCTGCATTTCATATATCTCAAAAATGAATGTCAAAATGTACAAGGATGTCAACTACAAATGATATAATATCATAAAAAATGTGATCATCTCACAGTGTATACAAAATGTCTCAACAGAATATAATAAAATAAAAAAAATCATATACAATGCACTAGGCAGAGCTATCCTCTGATGGAGCTGGCCTAGGACCTGTACCACCTGCCCCTGATGGACCTGCTCCGCCTGTCCCTGGTTGCCCTCTAGGAGGTAATGGCTGTGTCACACCCCTGCTAGTAGTACGAGAGCGACCATGGGTAGACCGTGACTGAGTGTAGCTCTCTCTCTGCTCAGGTGGAACTGCATCATGATATCTAGTCCGATAGAACTCTGCCTCTCGTGTGGCTCTGGTAACCTCCCTCATCATGTCGCCTGGAAAAGTGCTACCTGCTACTCTCTGTAGGCTATCTGCCAAGGCAATGGCCTGCTCACCCGCTGTCTAGCTGCGTCTCTCTCAGCAGTAATCAAAGTCACCTGACCCTACAGTTGTGAAATCAAGGCCTGTGCCTGTGATAGCTGAGCCTGCAAGCTCTGTACTGTACTCTGAGACGATATCTGACTAGCTACTGTCGGATCTATGGAAGGGGATGGATCAGTGTGCCTCATCCGTGGTCCACCTCTGCCACCTCTGCCTCCTCTACCTCCTCTGCCACCTCTCCTACCGCCTCTCCTGCCACCTCTATCTCCACCCCTACCATCACCACCATCATCTCCATCTGAGCATCATCTCCACTACTCTCCTCATCATCACTATCCTCTGAATCATCATCTCCTGACTCCGAGTCCCTCTGTCGACGTCTCTGAGCAATAATAGGAGCAATGGCCTCATCAGGATCAAACATACGTGGCGGTGGATGCTCTAGGACATACTGAATATACTCTGGTGTCGCCCCTACATCAAGAACATCCACCCGGTAATCCCACATCTGTGCTCCTAAACTGGTGAACTCTGCCACCGCGGCCTCATAAGAAATCCGTGGGCCCCACACTGCAAGCTCTGGCTGTCGCCGCGCATAAATGGATGAACCAATAGGCATACCCTGAATCCGACCAAACTGTCGCAATACTCGCCTAGCAAGAAATCTCTCAAGGATCCATGTCGTCCGACCAATCAAAAATCTCGAAGTACAAACATATGGCATCTCTCTCGCATCCTCTGGCCAGGGCTCACAATCCAAATATGGCCTCCAGCATACTGTATCCAAACTATCCAAAAGCGCTGCCAATATACTAGTTTTCCCAGTCTCGGCTGAGCAATAATATGCGCATATCTCCATTTGTATGCTCGACCAGCTGGTCACTGTCCTCGGGTCAATGGAAGTAAAACAGCAAAGTGCTCCCATGCCCATATCTGTAGTAATGAGCACCCAACAGCAAAACTCCGGCCTCTACCATATACAATATGATGTAGCTCGTCATATAGGTGGGCTAGCATACATGTACCCCATGCATACCGTGTCCCCTGCATCACCATACTCTCCAAAACACGACCCCATCCGATCGCAAACCCCTTCGACCTATGGTCGGGGCACAACACACCTCCAATGAATCCTGCAAGCACAGCTGGTAATGGTGGATAGGTATCTGTAATCTCACCCCATGGGATGACGTATCCGGAAATCTAATCATCTCTGAATATCCGTCTCAAAGAAAGAGTACCTCCAACCTCTCGTCTATCAAAAACAACTATCTCTCCCATCACTGGGATCCGTAGGATGCGATATACGTCCTCGGGGGTCACTGTAATCTCGCCTGTCGGTAAATGAAAAGTGTTGGTGTCGCTATGCCACCGCTCTGCAAGTGTTGTCAATAGGGCCCTGTTGAGGCGAACCTCGGGCATATCAAGTAATGAACTCAAGCCGCAAGCATCAATCACATCTCTATCTGACTGTAACAAATGTGGAATCAATGTCCATGTGCTCGGAAAAGTCTCTCGTAACTGCAAGACACCTAGTCTCTCCTGTTCACATACATCATCAAAGCAACATCAATATCAAATCATCCTAATGTATCAATCCAAAACTGAATATCAGACTATTTGTTTTTCATTATCATTATGAAATGCGAATAATATCACAATCATGTTTGTTTTTAACAACCTTAGAAGCAAACGAATCAATCAAACTATTTGTTTTTCATCATCATGGAACGCAAATAATCAACATCAAGTTTCTTTCTAACAACTTTAGGAGAAAACTTATCTGTCCTATTTGTTTTTAACAACTTTAAAAGCAAATTTATCAGCTACTATTTGTTCTCCAACAACTTTGGAAACAAATTTATCATTTGCAACAACATAAAATCAAAGGCGCTACAAAATTGGTTAAATGCGCTACAAAATTTATCATCAGCGCTATAGAATTTAATGCGCTACAAAACATATTAATAGCGCTACAAAATCAATCATATGCGCTATGAAATATTTTGCGCTACAAAATTTGTCAATGGCGCTGCAATAAATCTCAAATGTGCTATGAAATCATATGCGCTACGCAAATGATCAAATGCGCTACGAAATCCATCAAGGGCGCTACGATAATAATTGCGCTATGAAACATGTTGAATGCGCTATGATAGACCTCAAGGGCGCTACGATATTGAATGCGCTACGAAAAGAATCGTATGCGCTACAAAAACCTTTAAGGGCGCTAAAACTCAATTTTTTATACTAAAACATTGAAAACGTGCGCAAAAACAAAATTTTCGAGAGACAGGGATTTATGAGACACATACCGGAGGTCCGTAGTGCGTTGGCCGCTGATGTCATCGGATACGCTCGAAACGGTGCTGGTGAACTGGAAGTGCCATGGTTATCAACTCAGAGCTCAATATTTGCAAATTTTACTAGGTTAAAATTGAAAATGACATTTTTAACCTATATAATGGTAAAATTGGGGCATTTTTATCATATTTTCACATAGCAGGGGCATTTTCTTTATCAAATTTTCATTTCATATCTCTTCGGGTCAATTTATTCAAATCATTAGTTTCGAACGATGAATCGACATCTTCAAAATCATAAAAATCAAAATATTTCACAAAAATCATAAAAATTCAAAAAAAATCACGAAAATTCAAAATCTTATCGATTCATCATTCGCGGGGGCATATACATATCATTATTTCGACAGTCAACATTTGGGGCAAATTTCAAAATTCTTTGAAGCAATGCGTAAAACACATCACTTCAAAGAGGGGCAAAATGTATACACCTTAAAATGGTCACATCACATTGTCTGGTAATTAATTAAATATTTTTAATATTTAATTAAAATCTTCGAATTCTATCTGCGTATAAATAAATTTAAATAATTTATTTATATTTCTTCATTCTTTTATTTTGGCTAAATAAATAAGAATATTTAATCATCTTTTCGTATTCATTTCTTAATTAATTAAATAAACATTACGATTTATTTATATTAATTATCAATAATCTTCGTTTGAATATCTTATTCAAATAAAGATTAAAATATTATTCTTCTTTTAAATATCATTTACAATTAAATATTCCAAAATATTTAATTATTTCCTCTAATCCAATTTAAATATTCATTCTTAAAATCATTTCAAAATTCTTCAAAAATCTATTTATAATTAAATATTCCAAAAATATTTAATTAAAACTTCTAAATATTTCATATTCTTCTAAAGTCACATCATAATTAAATATTTTAAAATATTTAATTAAATCTTTCATAGTATAAAAATAAAAAAAATCAAATGCAATAAATGAAATTAAATAAATTTATTTATTTAATTTGGGATTTATCTTCAACTCCCCGGAAACAAACTGCCAAAACAGAAAATTAATTTTCTCTGTTTCTGTGCAGGCTTGTTCCCGTGGGTTGAAGACAAGAATCCATCCTTCTCTCCAACCTCTCAACATCTTCCATCTTCTTCTCAACCTCTCCATCTCTCACCATTCAAACTTACCAGACAAATCTCACAGCCGTAGATTCTTGCCAGCCGGGATTGAGCCTGCAAAAAATCTATAAATACAGCTGCCGAGAGCTCCAAATGATATAGAAGTTTTTAGCAGAGAAACTATAGTCAAATAACTCTTAAGCATCCATAGCATAAGCCTTTTTAGCATTCATTTTCATTTTATTTCATAGCATAGTAGCATATCATGATACATTTCATTCACAGCCCCTGTGTATAATCTACAGCCCCTGTTCATATCCGTTAAACAATTTCACTCCACTAGCATATAGAATAGTAGTTTTCATTTGTATACTCGTTCTACAGCAGCCATTTGGAGGAGCTTACATCAAATCTGAGAGCAGCAACTTCAAATTCCTGGAGATAGAGGAAAATAGGACGGCTCTGAAGAAAACTTTGTTTGATTTGAATTCATTTAGCTTTTCTTTAGATTAAGGTTTCATTTAGTGTTTTGTTTTCAATTAGATTAACAATAAACAATACACAATTGGTATGAGCATTTAGTTTTTCCATCAATGAAAAAGGGGGAGATTGTTACCATATTGTTGTCACTGATGTCAAAAAGGGGATTAGGTGTGAGATGGAACTGATCTTGTGTGAAGGGTGTGTTGGCATTGATGTCAAAATATTGTCATTGATGTATAAGTGAGATATGGCATGTTGAGGATCTCATTCTAGAAGTTGTGTGTAGGTTGCAAAAGTTGCTCAGAGTGTTGCATTGTTGTCATGCAACTTAGTCTTGGTGTTGCAGTGAATTCTTTCGGTGTTTAAAAGTAAAATCAAAGGCCAGATTTGATATGGGCTTTCTGAGAGCTTCTCAAAAATATAGGTTGTAGGGCTAGAGGATGAAGGTTGTGCTTAGAATGGAATTATTTGTGCTCTCAGACAAGATTAGGGTTTTCTAGTTAAATTCTAGGTGTTTACAATCATGGAAACCAACAAATTTTATGTTTTCACATTGACTGTGTATAGGCAGTAACTGGTCACATAAGTTATAACTTATGTCTTCAAACTCATTCAATGATCGACCCCATTACCTAGTCCTTCGGTTGGTATCACTTATGTATTCAGTGAATAGATTACATGGTGCACACTCAATTATTCCATATTTGACAATTATTGCTAAGGTCACATGTATCGTGGAAAGCTCCTTGAAGTTGGCTTGAAGTTCAACGATGAGCGATGGAGATGTATCAACGGCTGGGATCAAGTTGATTGGACAGTGTCCGCCAGCCCGTTATGTTTTTAGTGGGTCCCGACTATGCCTTACGGGGAAGTAGGGAACAGTGATGATCAAACAGGATTTTGAGTGAACGATGGAGGAAGTCGATAGTGGGTCTAGCTGACACACGACAAAATTTCACTTGATCGCTTCACATCGTTGTTGTGAAGTGAAATGTTTGGATGAGTTGAGCAATGAGTGATGGAGGTGGTTTATGAAATTAGCATGTATAAGTGACATAATGATATTGCATCATTGAGTGTTAGTGAATCGCACTTACGCATCTTTGAGGCACAAATTTTTCAGCGAAGAGTGATGAGTGTTGAACGTTAGTGGAGAATGATGTCAAAGGAAAACACATGGCATTAGCCCGCCAGTCTGCAAAGATTTTGTGGGCCCATTTTCAGAGCTAGTAGGATAGCAGGGCATGGTGTAGATTGAATGACAGTTGATCTGATGGTGATTCTTGATGGAGAAATAAAGATATATGTATAACAATGAAGTATGATGTATGATTGACAGTGTAGGTTCAAAGGTACGATGATCGCTATGTCTCTTCACATCGCGAAAATGTGGGTGTGCTATGTGAAGTAGTGATACGTGATGGATGCAGTTCCAAAGGAAATTTGATCAATGATGGAGATTTAAAGACAGTTTATTTGACAATCATGTTTTAAAGATGTGACGATGAATGAAGGACGCAGGATCATGGTGTGAAGAAAGTTAATTGACAGCTCAGATTTGAAAGTGAAGGTCACAAACGGCTAAGTCCATGTAAAGAGGGATTCACCTGTAAACTGACACAAAGGTGAAAATTATATGTTCCACCTGCATCAATGACAATGTAATGAGATTTGATGCACAAAGCAGCGACATAGATGGCTACAAAGATTGGCAACCACAAAGATGGGGGTCGAGATCAAATTGAATAATTAGAAGGATGCATTAAATGCATATCCAATCCTAGGTTTGACAAAGAAAATGAGGGAAAATTCTAATCACTAGAAATTAATGTTGTGCAGCTCAATGTAGGTGTAGACACATAAAAATGACCTAGGCCTGCAAAATTTATTTTTCTCCATATTTCTTCTCAACATAATTAAAATATTTAAATTATGTCTTCTGGTCCAAATTCAACTATTAATTAAATAATTATGAATTTTTTAATTAATTCATATATTTTATTCCTCCTAACTATTTAAATAAATAAATTACATTTATTTTATTTAAATACGTCGCTAATTTCTTATGGCTCTCTATAATTAAATATATTCCTAAATTTATTTAATTATTATTTTCTGACTATGTCCTCCTAATTATTTAAATAAATAAACTTTATTTATTTATTTAAATACATCTTTAATTCCTTAAGTCTTCTTATAATTAAATAAATTCCTACGATTTATTTAATTATTGTCCACCTTATCCATTTTTCTCCATAATTAAGTAATTATTATTAATTATTTAATTATCTTATTGACTTTTCTTCTAATTTTAAATAAAGTTATTTATTTAAAATTACCCACTTTCTATTTTCCCACCAAGTAAATAATTTGAAATAATTATTTACTGTCACAAGGCCCCACCATTTTTGAATTAAGTTAATTTTTAATTCAGATGGTCAACTCAACCTCTTAAATCAAATAATTTTAAATTATTATTTGATTTTCTAGTAGTCTCGTTTTCTATGCCCAATATCCTCCTGTCACATGCATTCTTGACCTTTGATTTGGTTTTCCTAAAATCAAATCTCAGCCCTTCATTTCAAAATTTTCCCTAACCCTAATTGCTAGTTGTCACATGCAATTTTAGCCTTTGATCTTAGGGCATTTCTCAACTTCCAATCCTGGCCATTTATCCAAAATTGACTTCTCTGTAAAAAGGCACTGTCAACCTCATTTGGACACCTCTTGACTTCATGACTTCATGCTTTAGACTTTATGCTTGCACACTTGCAATTGTTGAGTACAATCCTTCAATATTTTCTTAGGTCTTTGTCATAGGTCTTTGTTGCTCCTTAAAATATGAGGGAAAACATCATTTTACAACAAATAGAGAGGGGCAATGGAGGTCAATCATGAAGGACATAAAGGTTGTTTGGTAAATTCTTCATTTCTTTATGTTACTTTCCTCCTTTGTGCTTCATTTTTTAGCTAGGGTTTATTTTATGCATTTTATTTCATGCTAACCTAGATTTTTACCTTAGTTACATTGGTGAACCTGACGCCAAAAAGACATTTTGCATTTTCCGTATGACCTTTTAGTCATTTTTGCAAGCACAGATTTGGAAAGCCACAAACACAATTTTCTGAGTTGCATTTGATGTGTCGCGACGCATCTATGTTCGAGAATGATGCATCTGCAGAATCGAGCCGCATTCAACACTCGAAGAGACACATTTGATGTGTTGTAGTGCATCTGACAGCTCTAACGATGCATCTATGATTGGGCCGCATTTGACATACATAAAGACGCATTTACCTGTTGTAGGTTTATTCTTAGTTTTTGGCAGCATTTTCCAATTTTCTCTTTTCAGTTTTTCTAGGTTAGGGATTTTTGGTTACTGATATTTTGTTCACAGATGTGGCAAGTTGGAAGGAGATACTAACCCTTGTTTTGTTGTTGATTTTACAAATATTTTTGAATTCTAAAGCAACAAACAAACAAACAACCACAAATTACAACTTGCATATTACATATCATGGTTTAAAATGAACTTGCATTTACACTCATGGGATTAAAATGAACACAAATTGCATCTACACTCATCAAGGATAAAAATTTACTTGCATTCTCATGGCATTGGTTTAAAAAGAACTTTGCTTGTCTCATAATATGGTGGGCTAAAATGAATAAGTGTTTGAAGTGTCATGTGGTGTAGTGATAACTCCTTAGTGTGTATGTAATTCTCTTACACCTTACTATGATCCTGAGAAACAAAAACACTTAGGGGTTGTTGCTTTTCCACCCACATATTTCAATTTGCGCATTAAAATGAACAATCTTGTTTCTTTTGTGTAACCTTGATTTAATAATAAGAGTATCCTCTCCCCTTGCGCACTTGTGCGATCTTGGGTGTAAGAGAAATTGTTATTAACTCTAGATGGGCCTTCCTTGGAGGGAAAAGTACTCACCCCAAGGCGATTCAAATTGGAAATGAGTTAAATCCAAGCTACTCCTGACTGGTATATAAATGTGAATGCTACTGGAAAACTTAGCATTATAGGTGCAGATGTGTCACACAGACAAGTGATTCCCTCAGTACTTGCGTGGTGCATAAAAACCTGTAGAGCGTAACCTCTGCAGGCTGGGAAACCTCCTTATCAGAGCTAATATTTCCTCATGTGTGGCCACCTAAATGGGTGCCCTAACTAAAAACTATTTGTGTATTTTCCAAAATCCTTTTCTATTCACTGGTGCAGGAACGGTCGTTCCCAAGCCACCCCACATACTCGCGGTTCTTAGTAGAGATGAAGAGTTTGTCATGGAAGAGTCATGAGAACTCGAAGCTTGGTTAACCTAGAGAAGTGAGTGTTGTGGAGGGGAGCCAGTGTGGCCAAGCTTCTAAGTCATCCGCTAAGAATAAGCGCAGCTGGAGAAATCCAAGTGGGAATCCAGTGAATATAGTCCTTGCCCTCCATAGGATTTGTGCTTGTCTTCAATGTGCTTGTTTCCTATAATTCAAGATAAAATCATGTGTTTTCCAAGTGTTTGCTAATTCAATGAACACATAAAAAACCTTTTACAAATCTAGAAAATCAAAGTCAAACTGAAACAACTTCACAAATTTGTCAAAATTTGCAAGAAAACCAAGACTTTGTTCAAACTACAACGCAACTGAGACTCTGTAACACACATTTGACTGTACTGAAATGAATTTGATACACAGAACAATGCATTTGACTTAGTGGACCACATTAGTTATCTGAAACAATGCATCTAATAATATTGCAATGCATCCGTTGTCTAAAATAATGCATTTGTACCCTGCAACGCAAGTGCTATCTAAAACACCACATCTTCCTGTCACTTAGGAAAATGATTGTTACTGTCCTAGTCTGAAATCAAACATTTTGCATCTATTTCTAAACATCTTTTCTTAGTAGTGTTTGTTCAAAAACCAAAAAATATTTTCTCAAATTATCCATCTTTACAGCTTTTAGCTGGCACTTAGTTTTTACCATAGGCTTACCATTGCAAAATTCTAGTTGCATCTTAGGTCCACAATCATTTTCAGCATAGAAAAACTCTTAGGTCTTCATTTTGTAGATTTTAGAATAGGAAAAATCTCCATACTTTGTGAAACCATTGCCTCTAAAAGTAGATTGTCATTGGACTGAGTCAAAAATCACTCCTTTAGTCTTAGTAATTTTATGTGAGATATTTCCAGCTCATAAGTCTAGTTTGGGAAACTCACCTTGTCACTTTATCATTTCACTTGGTCTTACAAAAAGTCCTTTGACAATCAAAATTGGAACATTGGCCAAACTTTGGATGGTTAGTCAAACTCTCCTAAAAATCTTCCAAAATTGATTACCTTTTAGAGTTTGCTTGCACCTTGCATTTGCATAACATACCCTAAATACTTTAGTCTTCCATCATTTAGTCCTCACTATCACTTTGCATTAGAACTTCTCTTTAGACAACATTGTCACCTTGCATCATAGATTATTGCACTCCTTATTCCAAAAAGGCCAAAAACATAGTTGCATTAGCATTGTCTCCTTATAACAAAAAATCCAAAAGAAAAAAATAGATTTAGTGTCATATCATCCTCATACATATGCTTGATTGTCATTATCCCTCCTTTATTTAAGAAAATATTATATGGTTGAGACTAGATTACATAGAAAGAGAAGTTTGGACAAGGAAACAATCCTTACAACTATCCTAGTGGCATGAACTTAAACACCATTGATAACAACACCAACATGGGAGCAACTTTCATCAATCCTTTTAGTGACATGAACATTGTATCTTCATCACACAACAATCCCTTTGAACAATTCATATGTAGAGGTGAAAATAAACAAGTGTTCATGGAAGACGTAGAGGCTGCTGCCCAAAAACCCGAAGTGGCTTCCTTTGTAGAAGAATTTCTCTTACAAGATTCAAAATGATATTTAGCCATGCTTCTACACCAAGGAGCTAAATTGAAACGAGGATTCAATATTAATACCTTGAGAGCAACATCACTCGACCATAGCACCCAAAATAGTCAACCTCATTCAACACCACCACATAGTGCTAACAATGCCACAAACAGAATCATCACTACCTCTATGGGCACAAAAACTCAAAACACAACCAATACAATGAACATAACATCTACTTTGGTGACATCAACCATAGCACAAACCATATCACAATCAATGCCGCTAATATTGACAACTGCATCACAAACTATTGGGGCTACATTTGGGTCCTCATCCAATACTATGGGAACAACTTCATCAAACCTTTTATTTGGGTCCTCATCCAATGCTATGGCGACAACCTCATCAAACCATTTTGGAAGAAACAAAAGATGAATCACTATTCAAGGACCTCAACCCAACGTCAATACCTCATTACAAGGCACTCAAGTCAATACCAACACTAGTGTTCCCCGAAGGCAAATTTTTTTTTTCCACATGGTCATATTTATCAATTTGGGCAAGGAAACCAAGTGACACAACACATGAATCTGCTTGGTCATCAAAACATTCAAGGGCAACAAATTCCTCAAATACAATTTAACTCTGCTGGAACACATATTCCTACATACACATCCCATATTCATACACAACAACAAATTCCCACTCAAAATGCTCAATACCAACAAATCCCAACTCAAAATGTGCAATACGCTCAACATCAATACATTCCAAATCAAAAGATACCATCACAATAAATGGGAACCTGGGATGGGATACAAATTACCAGCATGTGTGACACCACCAACAATCCTATAGTAGACACACTAACGGTCCAACTTGCAGCCTTACAAAAAAAAGTGGAGGACATGTAGTTATCAAACAAGAAAACCCACACACCCTTTGATTTATTCCCATATCCATTTGACACAAGCTTACACATGCCACCATTCCCTCCAGGATATATGGTACCAAATTTCTCCAAATACAAAGAAAAGAGTAATCCCATTGAACATATAAGAGAATTCATGACCATTTGTGTAGACGTTGAATACGAACACACTTATTTGATGAGACTCTTTCCTAGAAGTCTCACAGGTCCTGCACTTGATTGGTTCACACTCTTGCCCAAAGGGATAAAATCATGGGATGAACTCGCCAATAAATTTGTGGAAAATTATGCCCACAACATTGACATTGACATTACTATTGCCACATTATGTAAGACTACCCAAGAAGAAACTAGTGAAACATTCATTCCATTCTTCCAAAGATGGCGGGGTTTAGCAAGTCGATGTCCCATTGAGATACCCGAAAAGGAGAAAGTAATCATGTTTTTTCAAAATCATGTTGGACCATTGAAATACAACTTGCAAGTCCATTGTTGCACTACCTTCACAGACCTTGTTGGAAAGGGAGTTCAACTTGAAAAGGTCCTCATTGCTAAAGGTGAACTTAAATATTCCAACAAGAACTTAAACACAAACCCAACTAATGATAAGAACAAATATTGGGTCAAGAACAAATATATTACCAATGATGGCATTGTTGATGCTAAAGCAGTAAATACAACAGGTCCTGCAATAACACTTAGAGGATCTCAACGCAAAATGCTCCTTTGACCACCCCAACACCTACAACAAATTCCATTCAAAATAATCAAGACCAAGGACAACAATGACAAGCCTGACAATTTCCTAAAAAAATGCATATACACCCCCTTGGAAGAACCAGTTGAAGTTGTCCTCAAGAAACTTGTCCAGTCTAATGTCATAACATTGCAAGATCCTAAACCGTATGACCCAAGGTAGTTCAAACCATCATGGTGGGATTATAATGCATTATGTGATTATCATCGAACAAAAGGACATAAAAATTCATCCTGCAGATAGTTAAGAAATCTCATACAAGACCTTATTGAAAGTCGTGTCATTGAAATAGAAGGTCAGCAATTTTCTTCTAACTTAGACCATACCATTCACAAAAATCCACTACAAGATCATGGCTCAGGTAATCCCTCTTCATCAAGTCAAAAGACTAACAACATAGCCAATTACACTCATACTACCTTTGACTACTCAAGTGGACCTATAATTAATCACCTTCGAGCTGTTGGTGAACATGTTAATACCATCACCATTAAAAAAACTCTTGAGTGTAATGTCACCACTCATCAAGGCAAGATCACAATAGCTGGTCTTTCTACTAAATAGCCACAACCCAAAGGACAATTCAACCTTGTTGACCAATAGGGTAAAACTCCCACACAATTTTCCATCCTTGAACTATTGTGCATCTTGCCTGCACATAAAGCTATCCTTGATAAGGTCTTAAAGGAGTCTTTCGTTCCTACTGACATTGATGTCAACCACTTCGAGGCTATGGTTGGATATTTGACTACTTCCCATCATGTCACCTTTTTAGACCAAGATTACTCCTTGCCTAAACCATCTCATAATGGTGCATTACATATTGAAGTCTTCATCCAAGAACCCAAGGTCAGATGAGTCCTAGGAGATGGCTGAGCAGGATTGAACATATGGTCCTTAAAATTGGTCAAGGCTTTAGGCTTCTCTGATGCATGTGTAGATGCCACCAAAAGCATAGTCATAAAAGCATATGATGATGAGGACTGTTCTTAAAAGGGAATTATGACACTCCCCATTCGTGTTGGGCTAGTAATTATAGATACCACATGTCAAGTCCTGGATCTTGAGTTACCTTAAAACATCCTACTTGGTCGATCTTGGATTCATGCATTGAAGGCCGTTTCGTCCACTTATCACCAATGGTTGAAGTTTCCTTTCGATGGCACTGAGATTACCATACCCGGTGATCCTGATCCCTTTCAGTATTGCACCAACTTGAGAGGCCTTTTTGAACACCAAGTCCCTATAAATCATGAAGCTTCGACATCCACCTCTTCCAAATACATCAATCCATCTACACTTACCAAGTCATCTCCATGTCCACTCCTTCAACTTCCACTATACCATCTACTTCCACCATCCCAAGTGTTGATTCGAACATCAAGATCCAGGACAAAGGTTGTGGCAAGTACAAATTGAACACTGCCTATTGTATCACCAAGATACCCAAGTCTCCAAAATCTTATGGTAGGCCTTGTTTCAGACTAGATCCCAAAGAGGTCTTTAAAGTTCCTTGTACAATGACTTTCACAAACTGGGGAGAGCTAAATAAAGAGGATATTGAAGATATATCAGCTTGGATTTACAAAGACTTGGAAGACCTACCTCTGTTACCAATACAACAGTATGGAAAAGGCTATGAAATGATGAAGCAAAAGGCTATGATGGAACTAGTGGACTTGCTATAAACAAAACTGGAAGAAGAGAGCCCATAATGCCTTCTAGAAGACCAAAGAATATGGGGTTAGGGTTTGATCCAATCAAGATTGATGGTCCAGGTATCCATGTAATTTCGAGTGAGGGCATAAATGCTTCTGAAAGTGTCAAGACAATTGGGGACTCCTATACTGATACTAACTCCCACGAGTGAGAATATGGTTTTGAAAGATCCCTGAGTGACTATGAGCATGATGAAATGTTTTTAGAACTAGGTGAGCCTTCTTTCAATGAAAAATTTAGACAAATGTTTAACGTTGAACCTTCTAGAGATCCTTCTAAAGTCTCATTGAAAAGAGAAGTCTGGGTAAAAATCTTTTGGCCTCGTGATGATGACAAACTTAAATTGCCACTTGACCCTATTGACCATGATTCCAATGCGTTTTTCCCTTATATTGACCATGATTCCCACTCGTTTGTCCCCTATTTTGATCATGAGTCCAATTTTCCTGAGTTTAATGAAGATGATGATTGGATGGAATCCTCCTAGGTCTTTGAGGACAATTCCGTCTTTACCTTTTCAGCCTCAGTTTGCATGCTTTCAGCATAATCTCCACCTTTCACCAACACTAATGATGGCATCTCCCTTATCTACCCATAGCTCATTGATTGGGACCAACAAGACTCACCTATCATGGACAATTTTGAGAATGACGAGGCTATTGCAGAATTCATGGGGATCTTTGAAGGAATACTAAGTGAAGACCATAAAGCTGGATTCACTATAGATCTTGATTCTATAGTATACTTCGGGGAGAATGTTCAATCCTCTAGTCGCAAAAGTAATAAAAATATAACAAGAGAATGCATGTCTTTAGGTGAAAACTGTAAGGTACATTCTAATGACACAAAAATAAAAATAAAGGATGTATCTGAGGGTAGAAACCTCTCTGAGGCACCCAAGGATGGAGGATTGGAATTTCTTCCAGTTACTTAAGAGAAATCGACCATGCTCATTGAAGATACCATATAAGTCAATATAGCCACAATTGAAAATCCCAAAACGATCCTCTTTGCAGCCTTATTGACAAAAGAGGAAAAGCTTGAGTTTCAAAAGTTCTTAGAACGCAAGATCAACTTTGCATGGTCCTATGCCAATATGCCAAGATTAGATCCAACACTAGATTTGCATCATCTGCCTTTGCTTCTAGACACAAAACCAGTCAAACAAAAGCTACAAAATATGCATCCACAGATTGCCTCGTTAGTCAAAGTTGAACTCAAAAAGTTACTAGATGCGGGATTCATAAGATCGATAGATTATGACTTCTAGATATCAAACCTCGTACCTGTAACCAAACCGAATGGTCAAATACGTATCTGCACAGACTTCTGGGATTTGAATAAGGCATGTCCAAAAGATGATTTTCCACTTGCAAACATAGAAATCATAGTAGATCTCACAACATGATATGAAATGTTGTCCCTCATGGATGGTTTCTTAGGATAATATCATATTCGCATCGCCTCGAAAGATCAACACAAAACAACATTCACTTGTCTCTGGGGTACATACTGTTGGAATGTTATGCCTTTTGGCTTGAAGAACATAGGTGCTACGTATCAACAAGCTATGGCCACAATATTTCATGATCTCATACACACATTGATGGAAGACTACGTTGATGACCTCTTGGAAAAGTCCTTAACATGTCGCAATCACCTAAAAGTGTTGGACAAAATGTTTAAAAGGCTGAAAGAGTATAAGGTTTGTCTCAACCCTAAGAAGTGTGTTTTTGGTGTGACTTCGGGTAAATTACTAGGGTACATAGTTTCTCACCAAGGCATCGAAGTTGACCAAAATAAAGTAAAGGAAATATTGGACATGCCTCCACCAAAAGGAATTAGTGAGCTCAAAACAATACAGGGAAGATTACAGTCCATCTAATTTTTCATTGCATAGTTAGCAGACAAATGTCAACCTTTCCAATATCTGCTACGCAGAGGAATCCCCTTTGTGTGGATCGACACGTGTCAAGAGACTTTTCAACAAATCAAAGACTACCTCATGACACCACCAGTCCTAATGCCGCCCATTGATGGAAAACCTCTGATCTTGTACATTTCAGAAACCACTTCGGTGCTAGGGGCATTACTTGCACAAAATTTCCATGATGAGAAAGAAAGAGCCATATATTACATCAATCTCACCTTGGTTAGGTATGAACTCAACTACAGTCCCGTTGAATGTGCCTGCCTCGTAGTTGTCTTTGCCACTCATAAATTGAGACATTACATGCTGAATCATAAGACACAGTTTGTGGCTAAGATAGATCCATTGAAGTATCTCCTTAGTCAAGCAATATTAATAAGATGATTGAAAAAATGGGTCATGATCCTAAATGAATATGATATACAGTACATGGAACACAAAGCAATAAAAGGACAAGTCATAGCAGATCAACTTGTTGATGCACCTATACAAGGTGATCACCCTTTGGTAGTTGACTTCCCAGACAAATCCATCTTTCATGTAGGCCCTAAACTACCTTAGAAACTCTATTTTGATGGGTCCCATATAGGTCATGGATTAGGAGCAGGCATATTATTAATCACACCACAAGGAAATTCTATTCCTAAGTCATCTGGATCGCCTTTCCATGCACAAATAATGTTGTTGAATATGAAGCACTCATAACAGGGCTTCAAATGGCCATCAAGCGGAAAATAAAATCACTCCTAGTTTTTGAGATTCTTAGTTAGTTATCAACCAAGTCAACGATGAGTACGACACCAAGGATGAGAAGTTGATGCCTTATAAATGTTGGTGGACAGTTTCTTGTCATATTTTTATATGATCGCTTTTGAGTAGGTTCCTAGGGAAAAAAACAAAGCAACATATGCTATGACCATGATTGGATCTCTCTTAGATATTCCCAGTAATGTGCCGCTATTCGAGTTCTTAGTGGAACAACTATTAGTTCCAGCTTATGATATTCTTGAGTCCGAAATGAGTCCAAAATGGTTTGTGAGCTCGTTGGTCCTAATTCCCCTTGGTACCAGGACATATATGATTATCTCCATTCCCAGACTCTCCCACCAAACCTTTCAAATAACCAATGCAATTCTTTTATTCGCAAAGCTGCCCATTATACCATCATCAGTGACACCCTATATAGACACAGCTTTGATAATACCCTTCTTCGATGTCTCAACATAGATGAAGCACAAAAAACCTTACGTGAGGTACATGAGGGTATATGCGGATCTCATTTGAGTGGTCCAACCTTAGCAAAGAAATTTATGAGACTTAGGTACTATTGGCCAACCATGGAAAAAGGCCCTTCAGTTCATGAGAACATGTCGCCAATGTCAAGTACATAGTGATCTTATTCATGTGCCCACATAAGAACTTCGACCAATCACTTCTCCTTGGCCCTTTGTACAATGGGGACTCGACCTCATGGGTAAAATCCATCCAACTTCATCCAATGGCCACAAGTTCATTATCATTGCCACTGAATATTTCACCAAATGGATAGAAGTCATTCCCCTCACCTACATAACCGATAAGAAAATTTCCAAATTCATCCTTAACTACATCATCTGTCGGTATGGTGTTCCCCAATCCATCATCACAGACAATGGTCTTCCTTTCAAAAATTAGGATGTTTGTGAAATTGTGAGTGCTTCCGTATTCAACATCATTTCTCCACGGCCTATAATCCACAAGGTAATGATCAAGCTGAGGCATCTAACAAGACAATCATCAAGATTCTTGAGAAGACTGTTAATGATGTCGGTTGTGACTGGCATATCTAACTTAATCCCGCCCTATGGGCTTACTACACCAACATCTGCATGCCTACTGGTGCCACCCCATTCGGTTTGGTCTTTAGATCTGAACCTATCCTACCCATTGAGATCAAAATCCCCTCCTTAAGGGTCTCCATGAATTGATTGATTGATGACGAAGAATACCGATAGTATCGATTGCATGAGGTGGAATTGTTAGAAGAATGCAAACAAAATGCCTTGAATCACTTACATGCATATCAAAATCCCCTTTGCTGAAGTTACAACAAAAGAGTTATGGTCAGAAAGTTTGACATTGGTGACTTGGTCTTGATGCAAAATCCAAAGAATCAAGCTGATTGTGAGAAACCTGAAAAGTTTGAGCCTAATTGGTTGGGTCCGTACATCATCACCACTGCATTTGGTTCTAGCGTTTACCAGTTGGCTAATCCAGATAGGGAACAATTGATAGAACCTATCAATAGTTTTCACCTACGCAAGTTCTACACATAGCAACAAAGAGCTTCACTAAAAACTACAAAATACAAAAAAAATTGTCACCCTAGTGAAAACCTGGAAAACAGGCGTCTTGGTGACACCAAAATTTTTAGAAAATATCAAAAATAGTAAAGAAAAATAATCCGTCCAATAGTGAAAACCACTTCGGTGGTGCTTTGGATAAGTACCATAGTGAAAACCTAGCAAACAGGAGCCATGCGTAGGCAGTCTTTGCTTCGCCATCTACTATCACTCCATCTACCTTTTTCCATAATAAATGTTCGATCTTCTGACACCCTCACAACATTTATCATAAAGCCCTGCTATTTCTTTCCATGGTTGACAACGATTGACATCATGTCTTGCATATTCTCCACCTGTCATCCCAAACACGTCCTTTTCCATCTCATTCAACTTGGCTACTCTTAGACTTGACTGGGGGAAACAGATGAAATCACAATACTGTGTCTCACTTTTTTCCCAAGATGGACTTTACATCAACATTTTTAACCGAATCTTCATCTTCTGAGACCTATAGCAGCTAAACCATTGAGAATTTCAAGATGAATTGAACTAGTGATTTGTGGCAATTTGTCTATAGATTCTAAATATTTTTTATTGTCAATTTTTTTGAAATAAATCATGAATATTTCAACATCTCCTTTAATAACTAGTTTTAAACAGAAAACAACATTTTCAAAAAGTAACATTTGTGTCGTACAACATAACTTTTTTCTATAAAGGATTAAATTCTAATTTTTGAAATATAGATTCTCAACATCAATATCTAGGGAAAGGATATTTTTTCATAATTTTTTGTTGCATGTTTTTTTAAAAATTAATTTATGAAGTCACTGTAACTATAATTTGGACATACGTGTGTGTCGTACAACTTAACTTGTTGTGTATATATTGAAATCTAGTTTTTTTGGGGTGGATAAAACAAGGACATCAATACCAAGGGAAAGGGTATTTTTTGAATTTTTTTTACAATGGTTTACTATTTTTGCACCTCTACACAACAAAGAGCTTGATGTTTGGAGAAAAACCTATGTTTAGTAAAAATTTAAAATTAAATACATGATAAAAATGAAAATATATCAAAACTATACTTGTTGGAAAGCTTGTTTGTAGGGCTACAATATTACAAAATGTAATCTTTAAATGATGTTATTTAATCCCTTAAAAGGTAAAGAAAAAGTGATATTTTTCCAGGATTTTCATAGGTGCGAAGGAGACTCCATTGAGGGTATCATTCAATACTAGAAGGGTTCTATCCAAGGGGGTTTGATCTAAGGGGGTCTTATCTATCACTCTTGAATTAAAACCCTTTAGATGGAGCCTCTCAAGACTTAAATCATTAATTTTTCTAAAAACAGTGATTACAGGAAAAAATCAGTACATCCCAAAAGTGAGACACACTATTGTCCTGACAATCGTAAAATGTCCTAAAAATATCCATAAATATCATAAAATGTCTTGAAAAAATCCACAAAAATTAGAAAATGTCTTGAAAAAATCCATAAAAAATCATAAAATGTCTTGAAAAAATCCATAAAAAATCATAAAATGTCTTGAAAAAATCCATAAAAAATCCATAAAAAATCATAAAAGGTCCTAAAAAGATCCAAAAAAATCATAACATGTCAAAAACACAAAAACATCCAAATAACACTCAAAAATCCAAAAAATAGAGTCCAAGTCTGTCATGTTAGTTGTGTCAGACTTCATCAAACTACGTTGCCTCTGTGATTGAATGTAGGCAGGGCCATCTATCGATGCACCCCCGATGCATTAGGTTGGTCCTTTTAGGTTGTCCAAACAAAATCATGACTCCGTCTTTTGTCAACTAAGGAAAATTCAAGTCGTGTTGAACTACGAGGTCTTTGTGCATTGCTATGTAGGAAAAGCCATTATTGCTGAGCTCGAGAGGCCCCCTAGGTTCAGTCCCTTAGGGTCTATTGAGTCAATTAGATGTCCTAATTTTGGAAACTCTTAAACAAACTTTGGAAATAATTTAATTGGCATTTCAACTAAATAGGCATGCCAACACCGACATGCGGTCAATTCGGTCATCTAGTCAACATTGGTCAAACTGTCATAACAAGTCAACCTATCAACTCTTGGTTATTCTTCAGATATGTATTTTTGAAGAACAAACCATCATTGACTCTGTCATTTGGAATTTTGAGGGATTCTCCTGAAATTTGAGGATCAATCCTCTCAACATTGACATCATTCAGGATGTGTCCTTCCTGAATTTGGCATTACCTAGCATCTGTCACACATTAGTTTGTTTAACATAAACCTAGGCTTCGTCAAACTTGGCATCTCGACATCAATACACTTGACATTTGAACATACTTCAAAAACACTTTGGCAAACACCATCTTTAATCTTGTCACACATGGAATTTGATATTTCATCATGCTACTAGTTCCTTGAGGATGTCCTGACATCAGGATTTAGAGGAGCAACAACGTATCATGATGATGACTTTCCTGTGTTTTTAGATTGTCATGTTACTAGTTCCTCGAGGATGTCCTACATAGGATTTAGAGGAGCAACGATGTTTCATGGATTGTCTTTTTTGTTTTTGGTTGGTTGTGACAAAAAGACTGGGGCAATTGAGTTCCTCATATGAGTCATAATCATCCTTGTCTATGATTGCTTGTTCAATGTGATGGTGTGACCTTGCACACCATTGATTTATGCCATATCATGGTGTTTGTTGGCCATTACAATAATCCGCCCAATGATGATTAAAGCAACACCTATTAGTACTTTGGAAGTATACTGAAGGATTCTTTTTCCACACTAACATCCATCTCCTTCTGTCTAGTAATCTCTCTTCTTCTGTCCCCTGATGATATCTTGTGACATACAAAAATAGAATTGCATACATGCTCATATATAGAAATTGCATTAGTACATTACACATTTATGTAAATTCATCCACATAGTTGCATTTACATCACTAGCATAAATACATCATTTGCATCAATTCATTTGTAGTAACATAACATATAAGCACATTGCACATTGTTCATACATCATCCATATCATTAATGCATACAAATTTAGGATCATCACATAAAGCATCATATATCGCATAATCCATACATACATGATCATACATCAATGCATTCATAATCATAAACATGGCATCCATTAGTGCCAAAAACATTAGGCATATATAGAACATTATCATCATCATCATAAAATAACCATCATACATAAAGTTGCATCATCATTAGTACTAAGTCATCTCATCATAAATAACCATAATAAATGCATACATCACATAATATATAATGCATCATCATAGGAATCATAACATAGATCACATCACATAAACATAATAAAATCATAATGCAACACATAGCATAGAGTCCACACCAAAACTACATCATATATATAATAATCTCAAAATAATGTCACAAGATAAAGTCTTGAGGAATCCCAAAAATAGAGCTTGCAGGCTCGATGGTCAATATATAAAGTGTCTCAACATAATGACAGTAATATGAATATGCCCTAGCTGGTACCCTCCTCCTCCCCTTGGGGTGAGGGACGAGGTGACTGATGCTCTCTCTTGAGAGCTGATGATCTCTACTCGGATACAGTAGGCTACCTCTGTGATGACTCAGGTACCATGGTGGATGGTCGACTATGATGTGACCTGTGCCCTGACGATGATGATGCATGGCTATGGCTAGATTTGTGACCTGATGAGTGCCTGTGGTTGTGGTGTGACCTATTCCCCAATGACTGTCCAGATGAGGTGGACATGCTCACATTGCTTTGGCTCCTACTGCTATGACTCTTACTCTACTCCTTGAGCCACTACCTGTCCCACTCTGAGACTGAGTCAAACTTGGCTCTCGTTGATCTACTGGCATGTCCCTCTCATACAATATCTTATAATGCACTCTGCTGGCACTCACCCTCACCAACTCTCTCACCACCTCTCCCACTGGCCCAACACACAACTCTGCAAACTACGAACACCACTATTGTGCCTCATGCCAACTCACCACCGCCTGGTCCCTCTCCACCCTGGTAACCTCCAGCTCTGACTCCATTTTTTTGATCTGGGTGAGGGCCTCATCTAACCGACTTTGCATATCCGTCAGTTGCTGATTGACTATTGCATCCCAAGCAATGGTGGACTCTCAAATCGAACCTCCTCACCCTCCACCATCTACTCTCTAATCTGCCTCTCTATATCATTGATCTCCTCCTCTCCACTGACATCCAACTGCTCCTCTCCCATGACCGCCTCCTCCTCCTTGGCCACCTCCACCTATACCTCTATCTTTGGCTAATCTTCCTCTAGCCCCGCTCCCTCTCGATGAGGTCCCTCTGGCTGCTCTCCCTCTGCCCTGACCTCTCTCTCCTCCTCCTCTCCCTCACCTACCTCTTAGATAGGTGAGTTGTACTTGTGCGACTCGCTGTCACAGTCTCCTCGCCTGCCGCTGACCTCTCTCACTACCCCCTCCATCTCCCCCATCTCTTCTTCCTCCATCATCATTGCCTCTACCTCCATCCCTCCCTCTCCTCTTTTCACCATCCCTGCCTCCTCACCCTCGTTGGCGCACCCATGGTAACACTGCTTGGTGATCTACTGGTGCTAGTTGATCTGCATTTGTCAAAGGAAGCGGCCTATGAGTTCGCCACCATGCATCAAAATCTAGGGTGGTCCTTGCATCTGCTGGTCCCTTGCTCCATCCCCACTACTATGCTACCAGGCTATCAATCTACTGCTCGCCCACTATCACTGCTATAGGCAGTCCCCACACTATCTCCCGCGATGACCGTGCATACTCTGCAGTGCCTACAGGAACGTCTTGCTGCTCACCAAACTGTCTCAGTACCCATTGGGGTAGTTACATCTCTATGATGAGCTGTGACTGCACCGTCTACCCAATAAGATATCTGAATTGTTTGGAAAAATGATAAATTCTCCTCCTCTCCCGATCACTGTCCACAGTCCCTGTATGGCCTCCACACAAACCTCGCCAAAGTATTAATAGTGTGGTGCCAGTATCATGTGTCTCCCACTTGTGTCTGTGTTACTAACCCTCCATATAGATACGCATAGGGCATCCCCTTGGCTAACTATGTCTATATCGGTGGCCGAAATATTGGAATGTGATCCCATGCCCATATCATCAGGAGTGTGGTCCCATAGTTGATACTGGTGGAATCCTTGTATGCAACATCATGAAGCTGATGATATAACATCCCAAGCAAGCACAGTCCCCAACCAAACATTGTCCTATCATACCTCATCCTGATCAGAACACCCCCCCATTCTATCGGGAAACCATGATCGTGACGATCCGGTCTCAGTACCCCGACTATCAAGGTGCACAATATACAATCCCATCGGCCATAATGCTCATCTATGAATTCCCAACTAATCTCATATCCATGGATGCCCAGTTGTGCTACATCCTTGTGCTCATAGTAATCTATGATGGCCTATAGTCCTCATCGACAATCATATACCACTTGCTCTCCTCTGATTGGGATCCTGTAGATGTCCTTGAGTGTCATTGTGGCATCTCCTATCAAAAACTGAAATGAACATGTCTCAAAGTGCCATCTCTCTGCCAACACATTGAAGAGGCCCCTATTTTGTCGGACAATGGGCATATAGGTCATATGGAATAATCCTAGCCGCATCAATCACCTCTGCTCACCTAGCCTCAGCTAATCTCTGAATGCATATGTCGTTGGTCGAAAATCTCATGTATAGATTGGCGATAATCATTTCTGCACACAGAAATAAAAGTTAGCACATCATTGAAAATCATCCTTGTCATCTAACTAATCAAAAGTGCACAAGTAAAATGAGCCTAAACTAAGTCAACTCTAGCCATAGTTAGTTGCATTGTTCTGCTCTTCACTTGTGTCGTGCCAATCATATGCATCATTTCCTTCAATAGATTCATTGCACTACAATGATTGCGTCGTTTGGTCTCTCAGATGCGCCACTTTATGGAAATTGTGTTGTTCCCCCTCACAGATGCACCACTTTTGAGCACATGCGTTGAATCAACCTCCTTTTGTGTCTCATTCTGGTGATTGCATTGTATTACCTAGCACATGCATTGTAATTTGACACTCGTGTTGCACCACCTCACGATTGCGTTGCTTTACACTAGAACCTACCCTGTCCCTTGCATTTGCTTTGCAACGTATCAAATGCGTGCAATGTGAATGTGTTTACATGCTTTACGCATGTAGATGTGTCGAACTGCAAAACAAAACATCTAAAACCCTAACTTCGAGGCCCTAAAAAACACGTAAAATGATAAAATTCCAAAGTGGGTAAGGGTGCATACCAGTGGCTCCGAGCCCTCTAGCTATCGGTATGTTTGTACTTGGTATCCGCAGTGATCGGCCTTCGAAATCATCATATTCACGCAAGGTCCTCTCAATCTAAGATTTGAATCTCCTAAAGGCAATGGTGAAAATGAATTACCTTTTTACTCTTCTCAACCCTATTTATAGAGTGAAAATTAGGTTTTCCTCTAGGGGTTATAACTGGATGCACTTTTTGGCATGTTTGACCACCCTTTTGATTGCCTTAAACTTTTCAGAATTTGAAACTGACTGCACCATTATTTTTTTGGTCATCAAATTGACTTATCGGGACACTTTCCAAATTTTTTCTTTAATGGGCCAAAATTTGCAAATTTTCCTAAGGGGGCATAGATACTCAGTACCTTCGCTAGGGCATTATTCTGAATTGAATTTTCTTTGTCACAATGTGATAAACTGCATTATGACAAAGAGGGGCAAAATGTAGAAACATAAAAATGACCCAGGCCTGCAAACTTTATTTTTCTCCATATTTTTTCTCAACACAATTAAAATATTTAAATTATGTCTTCTGGTCCAAATTCAACTATTAATTAAATAATTCTCAATTATTTAATTAATCCATATCTTTTATTCCTCCTGACTATTTAAATAAATTACATTTATTTTATTTAAATGCGTCGCTAATTTCTTATGGCTCTCTATAATTAAATAAATTCCTAGATTTATTTAATTATTATTTGCCCACTATGTCCTCTTGATTATTTAAATAAATAAACTTTATTTATTTATTTAAATATGTCTTTAATTCCTTATCTCTTCTTGTAATTAAATGAATTCCTATGATTTATTTAATTATTGTCCACCTTATCCATTTTTCTCCATAATTAAATAATTATTATTAATTATTTAATTATCTTATTGACTTTTCTTCTAATTTTAAATAAAGTTATTTATTTAAAATTACCCACTTTCTATTTTCCCACCAAGCAAATAATTTGAAATAATTATTTATTGACACATGACCCCACCACTTTTGAATTAAGTTAATTTTTAATTCAGATGGTCAACTCAACCTCTTAAATCAAATAATTTTAAATTATTATTTAAGTTTTGAGCTCGTTTTCCATGCCCAATATCGTCCTGTTACATGCATTCTTTACCTTTGATTTGATTTTCCTAAAATCAAATCTTAGCCCTTCATTTCAAACTTTTCCCTAACCCTAATTGCTGGTTGTCACATGCAATTTCAGCCTTTGATCTTAGGGCATTTCTCAACTTCCAATCCTAGCCATTTATCCAAAATTGACTTTTCTATAAAAAGGCATTGTCAACCTCATTTGGACACCTCTTGACTTCATGACTTCATGCTTGCACACTTGCAATTGTTGAGTACAATCCTTCAATATTTGCTTAGGTCTTTGTTGCTCCTTAAAATCTAAGGGAAAACATCATTTAAAGTAAATGGAGAGGGGAAATGGAGGTCAATCATGAAGGACACGAAGGTTGTTTGGTGAAATTATTCCTTTCTTTATGTTACTTTCCTCCTTTGTGCTTCATTGTTTAGCTAGGGTTTATTTATGCATTTTATTTCATGCTAACCTAGATTTTTACCTTTGTTACAGTAGGAGTATGACTGTGTAGAAGATATCATGAACCCTAACAGAAGATATGATCATGGTATAGAATTTTGAGGCAATCATCATTAGCTAGCAACTACACAAAATAGATGATGGTAATGTTGTCTAAGTAATCTAACTATGAGGGAATAAAGAAGGTGAGAAGGTGCACAATGTAGAAGGAATTCTGATCTCTTGAGGTGGATAGAGAATACACTGAAAAGAAAAGGAGAGAGCTGTAGGAGTATGTGGGTGCATTGAGGCAGACCGAGAATGCACTAAAGAAAAATAAGAAGAATAGATCAAAACCAATGGGGTGTAGAGTAGAGAAGAGAGTTATTGTGGAAGCAACAAAAACTTGAGCAGTTACAAAGTAAGCTGTAACATTGAATTATGTTATTATCGAACAAATTGTAATAATAATTTATGTTGTAAATCTGATAGGTTGGTGCCATCAGATAACTGAGTTGATGCTCAATTTAGGGGATTGGAGTCTCCTTAGGGTTGGTGCCCTTAAAAATTGTAACAAAAGGTTCCTTTGTGAGGCTGGATTAGGATAGTAGCTCCTAGCAACATTTTCTCACCGTGGCTTTTCCCATCTTAGGTTTTCCATGTAAATCTTGTGTTATGAGTTGCTAGATTGTGTGCTTGTTCAAATTTTTGTATTTCATGCTTTAATCTGCACACTAGATGTTTAAAGAGTCAGCCTGCTCTAAAGATTAAATGATTAAATTTTATAATATCTACTGATTCACCCCCATCTCAGTAGAGTATTGTGTTCCAACATGCTTTAGCTTGAAGCTAAGATTTTCTAACACATCTTGTACAAAAATATTTTCAAAAACTAAATAATTGGATGCATTGCAATGGGAATCCTAAATATGTGTCCACATTTGGACAGGTAATCTTTGTCCCTCTAAATCATATATTTTTCAAATCCAATGGTTTCTCCCACACCTTAGCTCCACTATAAAGAATCATATGCATTAGCAGATAATACCATTAGAAATGTAGATTGGCCTTAGGGTCTTTCAAATTTGTCAACTACTTGTGAATTCCCTCAGCAATGAAGGAAGCATAATCAAAATTTATGTTGACATCTTTGTGTTGAATGCCAACAACCAACATCATAATATAAATTGAAATTTTCATTTTATAGTACTCCTCTAGGACTTGGCACAAAGTGAGTGTTAATGAAGTAATCTTCAAAAATATCAAAATCAAAATGCTCAACTTCATTCTTTGCAAATTTGACCATCCTTTGGTCGGAACCTCTTCTTCTGTGTTGTGGGACCCATAATACCCTGAAACTATGCTTATCCTTTTCCCACTCTCTTCTAAGAGAGCCAAAGTCAATGGTCACACTTGTAGACACATTAAGGTCAAATGTCTCAATAATCCGTTTCTTGGAAATCTCTAGTAAGGGGGATCCCTTTTGGATTATGATTATTCTATATTTTTTTATCGTAACCCTATGCTAGGGCCCTAACCAAGTCTATATTAAGAAAAACATTTGGGACATCCAATTTCCCTAAATCTTTGGTCCATAGATTTGACACTAGCCTATTATATCTACTCCTTTTGTAGCCATATTCAAATAGTGTCCAACCATGTTGAGAGATAACATCATCATTTATCTATGCAACCAAATCTTGTAACCTATATATCAGTACCTCCATGCTTTGAGCATGCTTCTCCCTCTTAGTGGACCAGTTAATTGTTTCATTAAACCATCTTCCATGAAGCGTTTAGTTCCTTTTGGTTTAACATTGGATTCAATCATTTTGAGGGTTTTTAAAATGCCTAAAATTTACACATAATTACTATAATTCCTAGGGTTTTTCCTTTTTCTTTTCCAAAATTCAAACAAGTAATATATGTTGGTTGTTTTTACAACGAACCAATTAGGTCTTAATAGGTACCTATGAGCTTGCGAGGTTCAATTCTTGAATATTTGCTAGACAAGTGGCCAACTGACAAGGTATGGAGTCAATAGCTTTACCTCCTGCACTTCAGGCTCTGCAAAACCCGGGAGGGTAATCCCACAATGTATATTATACTATTATTTCAAACAATTCACATGTACATTATATATTTAAGCAGATGTACTCTCACCCATGGCTAAGAAGTTGAAATTCCTCAAGAAGTTGGCAATTCCTTGATCAAACTACACATCTTAAGCCGAGAATAAAAAGACAATACAAACACCATAAACTCAAGATAGATCGATGATTATTTTTAAAAAATACTGTTCTTAGGTTGGATAACTGGGATCATGAAGACACTTAACATATTTATGACCAGTGCCATTATCTACGGGCTAGGAGTTTGAGCAAATTGAAATATAAGGAACATTTAAGCCTGGACATTCAAGATCTATGTGATACCACTTAGTAATTCACAAATTAGTAACCAAATTCTAAAGACTACTTATCATACCCTTTGACCCTGTATAAGAATTCATGATTTGATTTAAGCAACTTAACTTCTTCTATGAACAAGAGCTAAAACCAAAACATACATCAAAGTATGAAATGATGAAAATTAATGAAATGATCTCCGATCAATATTTTCATTAATAATTCGTTTACATAATCAAAATGGAGAGACTATAGACTTGGAAAATCCCCATTATCATTCAGATATGCCCAAAAACCATACATTTAACAAAACATACTACTTAGACTCAAAGCATTCGATAAAGACTAAACATATTCACACTGTGTTATCAATTCTCACAATTCAAATCCAGTATTCAACAAAAGACCCACACAAATGGCCTTGAATTCCCTTTTATAGAATAAGGGAGCAAAAACAAGCTTCAAACCAAGTGTACACATGTCACATTCTGATTGGACCACTAGAAGACATATTCCCTAATTCAGTTACATTTACACTTATCAAAGTAGAGGGAATTCACATGAGACAAAGATCATTTGCATTCGTTACGAGGAGAAGCTTTGCCTTCCAAAAAAGTACATGTCAAAAAGGGTAAACTTATTCATAGCAGCACCTTGATTTCATCGAACAAGATAACAAAATGACATGGATCAAAAGGTGAGCAAGCATCATAGTCAGCATTCCACATCACGAATGATTTGATATTTTCATGTGAAACATATGTTTTATACACTATAACTTCTAAGGCCAGACCTGTACAATACTTGACCCAGTATATGTTTCACAAACCAAACTTTCCAAACTTGCCAACATACACCCTTCCCCATTCTTCATATTCTTCCTCAGATGGCCAATCAAAGCCCATAATTTTATCCATGGCTTTTCTGTAAGGGGAGTACTTAATTACTATTGCATTGGATTCTCTGTCAAAATCCTCCAGAAAACTAATAAGAAAAGTCAACCTCTCCAAAGTGTTATTAAAGGCATTAATATCAACCTCCCTGCAAATTTCATTCACCTGGGCATCGATAACCTCATTCAATTCCCTTTTCCACATGGGCAATGATTTCAATTCATAATTATTGACCTCAATGTCTGGTAATGGTGACAAATCAGTGTGATTATATTGAGCTGTCAACTCTATTATCTTCTGCTCTAGTGGGGCTACATACCCTTGAAACTTTTGCTCGCTCAACTCACATACAAACTCATAGACTGGAAGCACTTGAGGATACTTATCTTCATGCTGTCCAGCTCCCACTAGTATTAACTTCAATCTCTCAGCTCTTGGGACCCATTTATTCAAGGTTGGTATAGCCAACATCTTATCTCTCTGGGAGAATCTCATTGCATGCACCATTAAAGCATAATTGTCATGCAAACTATTGAGTCTATCCCGAATCTTCTCATTTAAGTGCTTTAGGGAAGTGCTGACAACTTTTGACACATTTTCATACATGGTATCTTGAGCCTTCTCCAATAACTTATTGTATACTTCAACCTGCAGAAGCAACTGCTCTTCATCAGATGAGCTAGAACCTGATCTATTTAATTCTTCCATTGCAACTGAACCTAGTCCCCCACTGTATGGTACCATTTCCAAGGCTTGATCATGAGGTGAATGCTGGGAAGATGCCAGTTGAGAGGCTGGAGGTGGGTGGGTTGAGCTGGATTGACCCTGTTCTCTTTGTATTTCTCCTCTTTGTTTATAAAATGCCAATTCATTTTCTAACACAACCACCTTCTGTTGGCTGTTATCATAGTCATCGAGGATTTCTTTGTATTTAGTTTTGAGGTTATCTCTCTCCAGGGTGAGACCTTCCACAGTTTCTCTAGTAAACCTAGCAACATTGACAACCATGTCTGCAACTTCCAAAGCTGGAGTATCAACAACTCTCTTTACAAGTAGTTGTCCATTAAGGTTTGATGGCTCGGCCAGAGCTAGTTTCCTAGATCCTGAGGATAATGACCATATTGCCAATGCATGCCAATCCTCACTGAAAGCTGAACCTCAAAGTGCCATTTCTAGTTCTTCTTTTGTTTGTATGAGAGGCCTTTCAGCCCTCCTTATGGCATCTAAAACAATAGCATCAGAAATATTCCATTCTGGCAACAACAACACACCACACTTCTTTACCAGCTCTTTGCCCTCCTGGGCATTAATCCTTTTGAACTCATCCTTCATAATGCTTCTTACATTTTCCTCAATGATAGTTTCAGGCGATTCAGGCTGCAAGCTCCTTTCAGTGGCTACATTCTCTGCATATTCTGCAACTTTAGATTTCCACCAGAAATCCCAGAATGCAGAGGTTTCAATGAATGAGTCATCTTCCATAAACTCCTTATTGGCTTCTACCCTTAAATCATCTGCAATATTCAATCCACTAATATCAAGCTTTCCTAATCTGAGGATGCTCTGTCCTAAAATTGAAGCAATTGCTCTTTCATGAGGAGGCATTCCTATTTGCATTTCCTCAGGGGTGACGTAGATATCATCTTCATCTATGTCAGAGTAATCAACCAATCCTTTAGCCTTAGTCCTTTGCTTCTTTTGAGGTGGTTGCTCAGGGGGAGCAAAACTTCTTGGGGGGTGAATCAAGATTACTTACACGTAGAGAGGCCTCTGTAGGAGGAGGTGGCATTGCACTCTTGGGAGGATCTTCTTTTGGCCCTTCAGAGGTGATAGGGGTTGTTTGGCTTCTTTCCTCACCTATTGCTTTCTTCCTCCTAGAGTATATTCTTAGTTGCTTAGGTGGCTGATATGTAGGCCTTTCTTCTAATGTCATTTCAACACTTTCTTCAACAACCACTGCCTTTCGTTTATCTGGGATTTCCCGTTGTTCCCTCAAAATACCAAAAACACTCTCAAAATTGTTCATGACATGCATAACTTTATTGAAATCACCAGAAATATTTGGTAGAGGGTCATATTGGGGAATGTTCTTCTACTTAGCTTCTACCATCTTTCTATAAGCAATGTATTTGTCTTTTCTTTCATCTTGTTCCTCAAAGTTAAAGACATTCCTAATAACATCCTCAGGGTAATAAAAAACATGCACAAAATTACCCATTTTCTTATTTGCTTTTAGTTTTCCAATGAAGCCTTCAGGATCATGATTCCTCGGGCTCATAGTCATTAGTTTATAAGGAGCCAACAGATGCTCTAATTCATTCCATGTCCCTTGTCATAATGAAATCTACAAATGCTGTCCATTCTAGAAAGAATGACCCCTTCCTTGCTGATTCAGGTAAATGTGCTTCCTGCGAAGCTCCTAACTGCCTCATGATCTCAAGGAGTCCTATTCTCAAAGGAAAATCTCCAGGTAAGACATATGGGCCTAGACCACTACCATATATCCTGAAAATTGTCTTATCAGGATACAAAATTAAATCTCCCCAATTATGACTCACATTCAAATCTGGCCTCGTCTCCCTAGGTCTCAAGAATTCATGAATTTCTCTGGCGATTCTAGGTGGTTCATGTATTAGGGCCCTCCTTATTCTGGATGCAAAAGCATTTCTAAACATTACAAAGTTATACCTTTTATCATCTTTATCCAAGATTTGAGTCCAACATTGGATAGGCAAGTCAACATCTTCCTTCTTCCTTTCCAAGGTGATCTCCTTCTCAAAAGCTCTTTGTCCTTTATACAAGAACATATGCATTAACAATGAGTACCACCAGAACTTTACCCATTGTTTACCTTCCTTCAATTCAACTAAGCCTTTATGGATATGTTCAACCAGATAAGTTCCATAATCATAAACAATGCTATATGGTGGATGTTGTAGATGTGTGGCCAGATAACTATACTCCTTCTGCAGTGTTTTAGGTGGATCAACACCAATAATTTGGTATAGAGAGTACACAGTCTTTCTAAAATAGCTCATTGGGAAAGGTTTGAGCTCTCTATCATCTATCTTAACTTTCCTCCTTTCTTTCCCATTGCCAGTCACTGTAGTATGTAGAGGCAACATCCTTGTTCTGATGAAAACCTTAGTATTGTTGTACTCTGTTCTAATAGTATCCATATCTAGAGGGATCATGTCGGGACTCCGTTCATGCAAGTCAAATACTTCTTCAATCTCTTCCCTGGTTATTCTTACCATAACCACCCCATCAAATGCTCTGACTGCCCTAGAGACTGGGTCATATTTTGAGGCAATGTCTTTCAAGAGATGTACATCCATGTACACATTGGGAACAATCAGCTTCCCCATATCCAACTTCCATGGATTACTAAAAGGAGCCCCAAGGTTCCTATTTCCAAACCAATGTTGAAACATCTGCCATCCTGTGTAAGGTACCTCAACATCCTTGATGAAGCAAGCTTTATCTATCAACCCTTCCCTTTGGTTTCTTGTTCGTAGACTGGGGTAGCAAGTCGATCACATCCTGAGAAAGGGTTCTAGATTGGGTGGAGGAAGAAGCACCTTGTACTTTGGGAGCCATGGGCTTGAGTATACAAAATTTCTAACAGAGGAATTTTAACTACTCAACTTTCTAATTGCAATTTATGACCCAGGACGATTGCTAATTCTGGACAATTCACAGGGCTATGACTTTTAAAAGCAAAGATTAACCCTAATTTAAAGCACTGAAAGAAAAATGATGAAACACACTCGTTTTAAAGCACATTAAAGAAAGCCCTAGTTCAAAAAGTACAAAATTGCGTTTGTTGTACTTACTGCTTTCAATTGTGACAAACCCTAATGCCAGCCGGGACGACCTCTGCAATTCACTTCCCAGTTCTTTGTATCGCCTTGGACATGTCTTCGAACCCCAAATAAGCAAGAATTGGCCGAACACACAATTTCTAAAGAGAATTGAATATTTGTATGGGTCACCTCCGCCATTAATGCTTACTCGCGTGAAGCAACACAATTACAACGGGCGTACTTTGTAGTTTTGAATGTGTGTCATTGATCTGTAGCTGAGCTAGGTGTCTTGAACGACTCAAATTGAGTCAATACCATTTGAATTCACAACGCCGCTCCAAATCAGATGAATAGCCAATATAAATCAACTAATTGGATGTTTTTCGTGTACTTGTGGGCTCCACCTGCTAGTAGCCGTAGAGTGCACGTGGCAGCTTCTCGCGGGTCTCGTTGCTTTTAAAAAACTTGCATCTTACCCCCGCGAGCTGGCAGGGAATGGTGGTGATCATCTTTCCTTGCTCAATCAACACCATTAATCTCAAAGCTTCAGGTGTTGGGATGAGATGTAACGGCTGGGACCACTTACACATGTGGCGACATTTCGCTAACCTCGTAGCAATTAAACTGCATTCACTTTAGACGGATGAGCCAGCGGGGAATGGTCCAGATGAAATCCCACGATCTGGTGATTTCTCAACCTGCACATGAAACAAAGTTACTCATAAAAGAGGGCCCGACTAGGCCGACGAGGAATTACCCTTAGGAACCAATGACTTAAGCTTAAGTCACATATAAATCAAAAATTAAAAACCCGACATTGGGACAAATTAAAATGACCGACAAACCTAGGAAATGGGGCCGGTAAGGAATGCATGTTGATGGCTCAAAGGACAACTAACAAGACTGGTAACCAGGACAACCGGTAAACATAGAAATAGATCATTCAAGGATCAAACATGGATTAATTGAACAAGACTAGCTGAGCAAAACCCTTGAACCCTATTGATGAAAAACATGTGACATGCTTTTACCAAGCACAAAGGTCTCAAAATATCAAGAATTTTGAGGGCTCTATCAATATAAAAACCCTTCCTTACACAATCCCTTTTGATAATTCACAGATAATTTTGTAGACGATTAGATGACTTACCCATGAAATTTCTTGAAACCTTAGCTTTTTCTTACTCGCAGTTCAACTTCAAAGAGCTCTATTATTCATAAATATTGAGTGCACTTACAATTGTGACAGAAATTAAACAATTCTATGTTTTATTACCCTCAAAAAGTAGTAGCTAAGCTTTAATTAATGAGTGATGGCTTGCACGTGTGAAATTGATCATCAATCAACTAGTCATTCCTGTTTGAATTTCAATAGTTGATTTGGGTGCTTTCAAACAAGATCAATGGTTAGTGCATATCCTCAATACACAACATATTCCATTTGAATCACCTTTACGAAAATACATCGTGAAGGATCTTTGCACTAAAGCCTAGAATTGACACGTGTCCTGCTTACTTCTTATCACCTTGAGCATGTTTAGTTTTGTGCTCCTCACGAAATTATGCTACATAGAAGCTCTATGCTGAAATCTAGGACAAACATGTGTCTACATCTTTGTAACTATCATCGATCGTAATTTTTTTTTGTATCAATGGTATGAAACTGTGCTCCATAAGAACCATGCATTGAAATGAAAGGATGCCAAGTGTCCATTGGCGACATCATCTTCTGAGTGTCTCTTACATACACGTTGTTGGGAGATAAATGTACTACAAAAGAATTGAGAATTACATTCATGGATGAGCATGTGTCCTCTTTTTTCTAATAATTGCTCGATGCATTATTATTTTGCACTAAGAGAATAAAAATGCACTCTGAAAAAGCTTTGTGCCAGAACCAAAAGTTGATATTTGTCTCCTTATTTAACTCGACCTGGTGCATTTTCACTATGTTCTCCCTCCATGAAAATGTGCTTCAAAGAATTGAAGCGCTGAAGTCAGCTTATGACAAGTGTTAAATTCTTAATGGTTTCTTCTCAATGCAATTTTCCTTTGCACCGAGGAACCATAAATGTGATACAAAGGAAGCATGCACAACAATAACATTGTGACACCTATCTTCACCATAATAAAGCAAGCCTAGCAAATTTTCACTACGCACTCTATGATAAAAAATGCACTTTGAAAGGGAAGTGTGTTGTGATAAGATTGTGACACATGTTCTAATTTTATGAACCCTGCCTAGTGGAGTTTTACAATGTGCTCAACTTAATAAATTATGCTCTTAAGGAACATCACTTTGCAATTAGGGGCCGCCACTTATCTTCATGTTATTTATCTTAGCCCAACACATTTTCACTATGTGCTTCCTTCATGAAATGAAAATATGTTCTAAAGAAGTAAATCACTAAAATGTAATAATGCCACGTGCCCCCATTCTATATAAACACTATTCAACGCATTCTTTCTATGCACTAGAGGCAAGAAATGTGTTGTGAAGAAGGTTTGTGCTACATTAAGGGTTTGACACATGTCCTAAGTGGGGCCAAAATCTTAACGCTTAAGTGATACACTTAGACATGTGCATAAAAGTTGTTCTTAAGGATGTGCTTAGGAAAAGGGGGGCTAGAGGTTACACATGTGGACTTAGACTTAGAAATTTCAATAATTTTGGAAAAGGCATAACAAGTCACAGGTCTGGCTGGTATGCTTAGCAAGAAGGGCCAGTTAAAACATGGGATAAGAACCCATAAGTTGTCACTTGAATGATAAACAACTAAAGTAGGCGGTTAACTAAAGAATATAACAAAAGTGTTACATAGGGTTTTTTCTAGTGTTTTAGCATAAAGAGGCGACCATTTCTAATAATTCCTAGCAAAGACAGCTAGATTTTCAAACAAAAATCACAGAGTAGAACTGGAAGCCAAGAAAATGAAAACATACCACCATGTTGTACAAATCATTTTTATAAGTGTTAACCCAATCAATTAAGGGTAAAAAATTTACCCATAGGGTTTTTGTTTGGCACTAAGTGCTATACCTTACACGTAATATTAGCACTTATGTGCTTAAAGAACTCACAATACATAAATTGGTGGCGTCACTCAACCTGGCCATGATCACCTAACATTCACCGCCACCACAACATTGATTAAGATACTCCACTATATGTAGTGGATTCACAACCCTACCTCCTCTATGTGCCACTCAACTCTAGGTGCCACCATCCACAAACCACCTCAACAATGTTTAGGTGTTTCTTATAGCTCCCTATAAAGAGTAATAAATTTTATGGAGCATAAATTTCACTTAGGTGGGTGTTTTTCTACCTTCAAATAAGAATTAGAAAATTGGTTCTCAATACTTCATAATGGTATGGGTGATTTTTCTAGTTTTTTATCTAGGTGTCTTTTTTTAATCTTGCAATAGACATATACTTTTGCATATACAATCACATTTAAACAACTTTTTTAATTGCTCAAAAGATCACAAGGAATATCATTGTAACCTTTATTTTCCCTTTCGATATATATTTTTTTATATTATAAAATTAATGTGTGTTATAAATAGTTGATTTAAGCTTGTTAATTGTTCAAATTATAAAAAAATGGTCATTGCAATCTATTGGGGCTTGTAGTTACATAATTAATACATTTGGGCGTAGGAAATGATTTAATTGACCCTTTTTCTTTTCTCTCTTGGTGTTCTTCTACTTGTCATGGAAAAAATGAAGACTATTGAGCTCCTCACTACACACTACTATAACTTAGAAAAAATAAAAAATGAGACAACTATTACAATCTAATGGACTTTGGAAAACACTAAATGAAAAAACACTTGAATTTACTAAAACATTTTTTAAATTATATGAGAAAATTAGATGAAGAAATGGAGCTCATGTGATTGCATGTATCTAATAATTTATCATTTCATATTATGAAGTACAGAGACTCAAGAATGTATGAAACAAACATGATGAGCTGTATTACATTTAATGAGTTATGAATCTTGCAACTAGAGGTAGATTTTACATCACTCTCTTCAATTTTTGTTTTTGTTATTCAAGATTTTCTTGCAAAGTTAAAATTAGTTTTATCACAATTTATATGATGTAAACACAATAAAAATGATAAGTAATGTATCTTCTTAATTCTATCAAAATTAAAGGGTCCAATTTAGGTGTTTTAATCTACTTTTTATTCTACTATGGGTGCCTTGGAGAAAGAATTTTAGATGCCCAACTTTAAATTATTTTCTAAGTGGTCTTACGAGGAGTAGACCAAGTTAATTCAAAATGATGTACTTCCTAGATCTAAGAGCCAAGATTTGATGACTCAATCTTCTAAGGGTAGAGGTAAAAATAAGTAAAAACCTAAAATAAAATCTCATTTAGGTTGTGAGTCTCCCTCCAAACTAAAGTAGAACATCCAAAAATTCTTTCCTTCCACTTCTTTTAAGTCTAGTGAGTCTAATTCCAAGATGAAGAAGAAGACAAGTGGAAATTGCACCTTTGTTGGCATGCTTGGTTATGATGAAGCTCATTAATTTTAGAGGTTATATGTATTAAAGGAGGCCATGCAACTACACAATATTTTAACTCCAAGTCATATTCCATAGGAAATGGTTAAGCTCTTTGTGCACAAGGTTTGCATTCATCTTTAAATAGAAAGATGCATGATTTGAATTATTCATATCACATGATCTACTTGAGTCTCTTTTTATACTAATGTTGTCATGAGGATAACACCCTTAAGCTAATTGTGAAACTTAGCTATCCTGTGATTTACATTCGATCATCTTTAGATTGTGGGTTGTCTTTGGTGAAGATGAACCTCCAAAGTGAGTTGGTTCCCTTGATGAACCTCCTAAAAACTATTGCCCTGATCAAGAAATGGGATAGAAGAACTAAAATGGAAAAAATTCTTAACTCTAGGAGGTGATGTACCAAAAAATGAGACTTGTTGTTTTAACATACGAGCTATCAATTATTCAACTAGTTCTTCACACAATTCAATGCTATACATGCTCACACATCAATATTTCTTAAGAAGGTTAAATGCTCATAAATTTAGAAGGAAAACTAAGAGTGTTCTCACGGCCAAAATCCTAGCTTTTATGACACAATCTTATGAATTGCATAAACATAAATTCTTGCTTAAAGGTATTGGAATGAGACAACATATTTGAGCACTAATCATTAATGATAGAAATATGCATCAATCACACACAACAAAATAAATATTGAGAAGGTAAAATAACTAAAATTTTATTGATAATAAGGTGCTTCAGCTGATATAAATCTGAAAACTAATTGAGAATACATAAATTTGCTGCTCTATAATCTCAAAATGAGTTACGATACATCTCTTTTACATAAGGCAGAAAGAGGAATGAAAGAACTCACTCTAAAAGAGTTGAAGACTATTGCATTATAGAAAGCCACCTCAGATTGATTGAAGAGCTTCATGGAAGATGTTGAGTGTGCATGAATGATGAACTAGATGTGAAACTGGAAGTAGAAACATGCAAAATTTGGTGTAGATAAGTTGAGAAGAGTTGACTTGAACTGCTACCCCTTTTGACCTTTGCATGCATCCTAGAACTCCACCTCTAACTGAACTTGAACTACACTCTAAATTAGGCATGAAACTAATTGAAAAAGTTGTCCTTTAAACACTTTTCATGGAGTTTCTAACTTTCTAGGCGTACAAGCAGAAAAGCCTTTATTTTAGGGTCTCAAATTTCCCCAAATTACATGATTTGGGGTCTAAAACTCTAATTAAATCCAAATTTATCTATAAGGGATTCTAAAACAGGTCTAAACTACATCAAAATGCACCAAAAATGAGCATAAACAAGTCACTTAACTCCCCTTAGTTTGATAAAACTCATGCATGATGATGGTTGTGTGAGTATCTTATAGATAATTAGGTATTCAATGAAGTTTGAAATTTCCCTTTTGGTATTTCATGTTCTTTGCATTTGATTGATCTTCCCTTATGAAATTCTTATGAGCTCGATGACTGTTAATGCATGATCAACCTCCATACATCTTCACCTTCAAAAAATGCATGAGGTCTTCATTTACCCACCGTGAACTTCATTTCTAGACCATTTACTTCTAATTCAAGTAATTGTTTGAGCTCTTTGATCCCAACTATCATACCTACTAATAATTGTACTAGTATTATTTCCTTGAAATTTCCTTTTCTTGTCATCAAATTCTTGTACAGTCCACTTGACAAACTCTACCCTCATATGCCTCTATTTTCTCTATGAATAAGACTGTCATCTATATTAAAACTATCCATTCTTCATATAAAATACATATTAATGATGCTCCCAAGAAAGTTAACAAAACACTCATCCTGAAAGGAAAAATAACTTAATTGCAATAGAGTTTCACAACCGAATCAACCCCTATTTTAAATAACCAAGGTTGCCTAGGATGAGATTTGCAAAACTTTCACCAGGGGCTAACACTAGGGTAGTACTTATTCACCAAATCTTTTCTTTGGAGCCGATATATGGTGACACCTTACTCTGTCTACCTCACACTCTAAATCATCATTGCTTTGGTCTTCATTGCCATCTAAATTTGTATTATAATTTAGCAAAACCCTAAGCTAGCTCCTTTAAAGAAATCTTTAACGTTGCAGCTCTTTACCTTTGTTGTTCCGTTCATCTTTTTTACAATCCACTATGGTGGCTTTTCAACATGCTTTTCTCTCTATATTATGTAGAAAATGCTCTTCTAAAGGAAAATTATAATGTTTTGCTAGTGCCTTGCTTTACTTTTGGGTAAAAGCATAAAGTTGTGTCACACTTTTAGCCAACTAAATAGTTTCAAGCAAAATAGTTTTGACCTAAACTATTTCGATCGAACAATTTCACTTGAAACCACGTGGCCTATATGTGACACATAGAGTTTCGGGCGAAACCCTTTTGCTCAAAATCATAAAATTTATTTATTTTTCTTTGCTGCATCGAAATGTGGCTTATTTTATGTGTGGGGTTTCGATAGAAAGGGTTTTAGTCGAAACCCTTTCTACCAAAACTATCTATATGGCATCCTAGTTGGCAGCCAACTCAACTTTTTTCAGGATTTTTTGAAACTTTCAACTTCAACTAAGTATTTCTTTAGTTAGAATGATTTAAAAAATAAATAAAAATACTCTTTTGTAAAGCTCAAAGTGGTGAAACCAAATATGTAATTTTTTAAATATTTTTATTATTTTTATTTTTAAAATAATGTAAGGAGGTTGTTAAAGATAAAAAGGAGGTTGACTAGAAATTAAAAAAAGTAGTAAAATATTTTAAAAAATTGAAAAATATATGGTTTACTAGAGAAGAGAGTCCTCTTCAAAAGGGTATAATTTTTTTTGAAAATGATTAAAAAAATAGACAATAGTTGACATCAAATGAAAACTGTCAAATTTTGACAAGTTTGACTTTAAAATATTATTACAAGAAAAATATACATCAAAATTCAAAAAACAATTACCATGCACTAGATATTGAAGTTACCTATTTGGACAATTTTTTTTGGGGAAATTGATTTTTTTTTCTATTTGTTTCTTGACGTCAAGTGAATGTCACTTTTTCTTGAAATTTTTAGCATTGCAAAATATGCTATTAAATTAATAAAAAAAAATCAAAACTTAATTTTATTTTTTTTGAAAAATTATAGGAATAAATTTCATCAATATTTCTACATTTAATTAGTTTACATCATTTTGAAATTCAAAACATAAATACCACTTTTATGTGGTCGAAGTTCAGAATTTTTGTTGTTGTTGTTGGTCGATTCCTTTATGAAGTGTGACATAGGTTTGTGCTTTTACCCTTCTCTAATAGAGCACTGCTGACATTACTTTTCTAACACCAAAAAATGCCAAGGATAATGTTGACCAACATGTTTGAGATCCTTGGCAAACAAAAACATTGTAAGAATGTTCTTTTTATTGCTTTCTTATCAATTCAAGAGCATTGAATGGACTACACTCTATAAGGTCACCAGCTGAATTCTAATCAATGGTTGGAAATCCTGAGACAGACAAACTTTAAAGATCATGATCTTGATTGAAAATTCTACATCAATAAAAGATCACAAACGTTTTTAGTTTCTCCCACATACCTGCTCAAAATCTCATGTCCGTTTACAATCTTTGGTTCACGACCATAAATCATCTTTCCTATTAGGTAATTTACAATAATTTTTTTTTTCTATTCCAGGAGGTCCCAAAAAGTAGCATCCCTATTGATTGATTATCTTTATCCCAGAATTTGGAGGTGCTTCAAATACAAAATATATTTCTTATGATAGCATCTCCCTTTATACATTTTCTGGTCTCTTCCAGGCCTATCACTGCAATACTATTCACAACAAACAATATAATTTATTCCACAATACTCAACTGAAGAACTACCCCTCAAGGAAAGGAATAACACATGGATGTTAAATAAAACATTTTTGTATTAGAAACATTCTCTAGTAACAAAATTCCAATCCTGTTCACAAACCACTGACTGAAACCTCTAGCCTGATCAACTTCCTAGCATTTGGAGGGCAATTGAACTAGCCATCAATTTAGTGAAAAAAAAGTATTTCCTTGCTCAAATGTAAAAATGCATTGGTAAAACTTTATAGGTTAGAGACAAAATTGCAAAAAAAATGTTGTGGGTTTTTAAGATTTTGACAAATCACCGAACTTGTTTCTCTTGAATTCAATACACCATTTTTGTATGATGCCCTTTAACCATGTGCTCAACCTCCTATTCTTGCTTTTGGCATAATTTCTCAATAGTCTTCTATCCATGATTGAATGACCAAAGAATCTCCAAAAGGATTTGAATCCATTAACTCTAGAACAACAACATTTTCATCCATTTCCTTGCTGCCCATTGTTTATCTAAGTTTCAAAATCAAGATACTCAGGCTTATCTCTGATCTCCTCCTCTAGATTATCAACTTTAGGGTTTCATATTTTTGCTTGAGCTCAAACATTTGTTTGCACCACAATGAGGGTCGTTGCTTGTGCAACAATGACTGTAGTTGTTCCTATCATAATCTTTTAGATCTTTGAAAGTGATAGACTTCATGTGTGCTTCTATATGTATGAGACTAGTTGTGCCTTGAGTTTTGGATCGAGTTGAAGAACCATTTCCTTTGCACTAAACTAGTGGAATCCTACATGAAACATAATAGGATCTTTTGATTTGATAGGCTCTTTGAAAGAGTCATGTTTCTCTACACTGAAATGCAATATAGATAACTTCGTCTCATACTGAAAGAGACCAAATGCTATAACTGACTGCAAATAAAGATCACCACATAAATACTCAACATTGCAATAGTAATCAATTTGTTTTAACATATGTGAAGCTAAATATTTAGGCATAAAAATACCAAGAGGAGGATTATGTGCAAAATAAAGCACAACTCTTATAGGCACAATTGCTTAGATTAGACTATCATGATGTCTTAGTAGAAATCCTTTCCTCATGCATGAATCACCATTTTCAAACATGGGGGAACCTTTTGCACATTGTATTGACTTGGATTGCTCATCTTTATTATTCCATATGAAACCAATTACTTCTCAACCAACTTTTTCATTTTTCCATTACACATGCTACATGGCTTTGAATAGCACTAGTTCTCGAGGAAGGGCTATGAGATTTAAGTGATGGATGTGGAGCAAGTTGAAGCAAAGTAGATGTCAATTATTTTTTTTTGGTCATTTGATAATAAAAACTATTTCTTAGTCTCTTAAAGAGTTCTATGAGCCTAGCATAGCTTATTGATCTCTTCTTTGGATAATGTGTGTTTGTGAAAATTCTCTTGTGTTACCAACTATGATGGTTGATGCAATTGCAATGATTTGGGTTGTGTTTCCTTTTCAATTTATTCTCCTTGAAAGCAAGCGATTCCAATACAATACCATCCATATTGAAAAGAAAAGCTACTAAAATTCCCTGTATTTTAAAACGAGAGGGACAATTTAACCTAGGTTGCCCTTTGATCAAAGCACCCTAAATTTATCACTTCATCTACCATGCCCATCTTATGTTTGAAAGAGTGAGCCTCTAAGTCAAAATCTTTAAACATCTGCCTCTTTCTACCCTTTATTCATAGGGAATACATTTTTTTGTCCCAACTCCCCTACAATGGATCTTCATTGATGCCCCTTTTTGGAACCTATTTATCATGAAGACTTGAAAATTGGTGAATATCAAACCCTAATATGCTCGATTCAAACTTTAGCAAACTGAAACTCTTTATTAAAAATTTTGCCTCTTTTGAGCATGCAACATGAACTTGAAAACTTTTTCCTTTTTCTTTTCATGCAACTTCAGTCTTTCCTTGCTTTTGGATGGAATTTGAGCTAAAAGATGAAGTTTTATTTAAAAATTTCCTTTGTTTTAAAACTCACAAAAAATCATTCACCTTTCCCCTTTTTTTACCTTGCATTAGATTTTACCATTCCAAAATGGTAAAATCTAAAATAGATAAAAATATATTAACATCTTTGGAAACCTTAGGGGTGTTTTTCCTGCTAAAACAAATTAGACTAGTAGCCTTGCATATCCATTGGGCATATAGTCAAGAGACCATTACACAACTGAAAAATAGGCCTTGAAAACAACCACCAACTCTTCAAGAACATCAAATAATTGTGCAATTAGCACTTATTGGAAAGGAAAACTCAAAGAAAATGTGAATTAACACTTATTAACCTAGAAGAAAACCTACCCTAACCTACACCAATTGACAGTGTTAGTGTTCAAATAAATCCATTAACTAGTTTTGAAAAATAGCTTCCCCTTCTTAACAACTTGTAATGTTTCACTTACTTATTAATAGCTAAAGAGATATGGAGAAATGATAAGAATTTGATCAACTACTACAACAACTCTTGGAGAATGAAACTAAGTCCACCTACCTTATCATATAGACCATACATGTTGTTGTTTTGAGGTATATAGGTAAGTTGGATCTGTCACTCTTCATCTGCAACATCATGCTTATGTGCAAGCATGAGCTATGGTGCTTTGTTTGAATCCTTATTTGATAGGACATCCTTTTGAAGGGACAACCTTGGGTCTCTCACTACTAGTTTCTTACTTATCCATTGTTGTCTCATCATTTTGTTGATTGGGTTGCTCTACTTCCAATGACTTAGTTAGAAACATGGTCACTTCCACTTTTTTCTCATGCTTCTCATGATTTACCCTCTCTAAAGGTGTTGGATTGTCCTCTAATCATGTGCAAAATAACTCAATGTCATCCTGAAACAGGTCTTCTTCATGTTGTGCTTTGCTATTTTGTGGAAGAGGATTGATCTTGACTTCATGAACCAACCTTTCCTCATGCTTTTCCTCCTCCTTCAGCCGCTCCCATACTTGTGATGATTTTGAAGTTTGTATACTTTTTTCATCTTGCTCAGTAAAAGAGGGGAGCTCATTATATAAGAATATGAAGTCATTGTTTTCATTACCTCTTACAACCTCTTCAACATGCTACCCTAGCTGATTTTTCTCATCCATCTCTTGTAATAGCCATGATTTGTCATCTTGTGCATTATTTTCAAGAATATCAACATCAAATAACTCTACCATCTTCTCTACAAATACCTCTTCTTTCTGCTCACTAAACCAATTGCTTTGATAAACAATGGGTCCATCTTTGCAAAGGAAAATGGTATCCAGACAAGAAGGCTAATTATACAAGTATTTTTGATCTTCTTTAGATAGTATGAGTTTTGGGTACGGTTGCCCTTGAGGTTTACTAGGTTGCTCTTGATTAGATTCTATATCTTATTGTAGAGGAGGGGGACTGGCTACTCCAATACTCTAGGTCACGGGAGAGTCCTAAGCAACATGCAGCCTTGATCTACCTCAAGTTTGCTAAGCAAATTAGAGAGGTTAAGATGTTAAGTCTAAAAAGGAAGAACAATTTGGGTGTTGCTATCCTCCTGCTAAACCGAATGCTTTGTAGAGTCAGAAGAGCTGATTTTAAGGGTTCAACTTGTTTCCCAGATGATTCACTATTTGAGGATGACAACACAAATTATGGACTCTAGCACGATGCACTGGTGTCTTAGATGTGTGCTAGTGTCTGTACAGATAGAGGGTCTTATAAATAGATTGAAACACCATAAAACCAACTAACTTCCCGAATGTAAAGGTTTTTTTCTACGATAAAATTCCACAAAGATACAAAACCAAGAAATATAACAAGAAGAATGTTATATCTAAACTATGCTTGAATTGAGAAAGAGGGTGAGAAAGTAATACCAAACTTCTTACAGTTCAATTCTTCAAATAGCTCCACTTGAGAACACCTGCACACACGAAGACGGGAAAATTTTGGGGTTGTGTATAGAGAACTGCCTCAGTCAGTCCCTCACTTTAGTCTTTCCACCTCCACAGACAACCAGATAGCAACAGAGTATGGAAAATGATGTAGAGATAGAAAGGAAATAGTGCTCAGAGAAATCACCAACAACAATTATGCTACGTAAATACACAAAGTGATGCAAAGAGTGATAGTAAAGGATGATACCACATCCACATCTACAAGCACTCAAGGCAAGTAGTGGAAGGAGAGAGGTTGCAAGTCCCCCAACAATAATGTTGTCACAAAAAATAGAGTGTAGGAGCCAAGAACCAACAACTTGCAACCACAAAAGAGTGATCTAGAAGCTTGAAAGTGTGAGAATGGAGCCAAGAGAGTGAAGAGAATGAAGCTAAGATTCAAGAAATATGAATGAATGAACAATTGAAGCATTTGAATGGCAAAAGGGAGGCAAAAGACCCATTTTTCGTCGATCAATGAAGCAGGGAACTTTACACTTTGAGTCGAATGGAGAACATAACACCTATGCGAATTCCAGAGGCAAGAATCTTGTTAGGATGAAAGTGTAGTGCATGGATGTGCATGCAACGCACATGCATCCTCGACATGGATTCCTCCACCGATGCCAAAATGAGCTACCAAATGGATGGAGAAAGGTGGTAGATGTGGAATTGTATCATCAAATTTTCATTTTCTAAGGTAGGGGTGATGTAAATGGGGAATTTTCCTAGGGGTGCAAATTCACTCCATTACACTTACAAAAGGTGAAGGCTCTTAAAACTTTGAATTTCAAGCTTAAGAGACTAATTTGAAGACTTAGGATGTTTAACTTGCTTGAAAATTGGAATCTCATACTTGGGAAGCTCTTCTTTTGTAGCAATTGAGCCAAGCAATAGCCTCATTTGCTCTTCTTTTGTAGCAAGCTCTCTTGCAAGATACTCCTAAAATTACTCTCTTTATCTCCTCCTCTTGTTGGAATTGGTAATATGAGTAAACCAACTCTTCCCATTGAAATTTATACTTCCGATCTCCTTCATACCCTTGATTTCCTTCAATCTCACTTATTTGCCTCTGAAAGTCCAACATTATAACTCTGAAGCTCATGACTTCAATACTTTGAGTTTGATTGGGAGAACAACTATGCTGGTTGGAAATAAAATGGTATTCCTGGGGCTAACTTTGAGCATATGTAGGCTGCCAATAGGAATGAGCAGGGATGGGTGGGTGGTAAGCATATTGAACATGCTGGTTTATTTATATAGCAAAAGAATTTAGGCTAAAAATAGTTGCATTATTAGTTTGATATGGTTGATAGGGAGGTGTATAAGCAATATTTTCATGATATGGAGGTGGAAAGATCCTTTTTCTATAAAAACTTGACATGTTAAAGCATTCAAAACTTATAAATTGCTTTGAAATAAAAGCAAATCAACTTCTTTTCTTCAAAAAAAATGAACATACTAGCACTTAGTCTGATTGAAACCAGTAGATTGAAACTTTGAGTCACCAGGTGTGAAGATTTTTCCTCCAAAAGTAGAAATTGTTGATGTACACACCAAAAACCAATAATGGGAGGACAAGATTTGAATTGTGAAAGTTCAAGGAGACACATCGGGCATGCCGAAAACTATTGTCACGAGGATAGAACACTTAAGCTAAGTGTGAAACTCAGTTATCCTATGAAACATTGGATCATCTTCAGATTGTGGGTTGTCTTTGGTGAAGATGAACCTCCAGAGTGGGATGGTTCCCCTAATGAACCTCCTAAAAAATACTACCTTGATCAAGAAAAGGGATAGAAAAACTAAAATGGAAAGATTTCTTAACTCTAGGAGGTGGTGCACCAAAAACTGAGACTTATCCATGTTTTTTTAATACAAGAACTCTCAATTATTCAACTAGTTCTTCACACAATTCAATGCTATACATGCTCATGCATCAATATTTCATAAGAAGGTCAAATGATAATAACTTTAGAAGGGAAACTAAGAGTGTTCTCACAACCAAAATACTAGCTTTTATGACACAATCTTATGACTTGCATAAACATAAATTCCTACTTAAAGGTGTTCGAATGCGACAACATATTTGAAGACTACTCGTTAATCACATAAAATATACATCAATCACCCAAGCACACACAATAGAACATATATTGATAGGGTAAAATAATTGAAATATGATTGATAATAAGGTGCTTCAGCTGATACAAATCTGAAAACTAATTGAGAATACATGAAATTGTTGCTTTATAATCTCAAAATGAGTTACAATATATCTCTTTTGTATAAGGTAGAAAGATGACTGAAATACCTCACTCTAAAAGAGTTGAAGACTTTTTCTTTATAGAAAGCCACCTTAGATTGATTAAAGAGCCTCATGGAAGATTTTGAGTATGCATGAACGAGGAATTGGATGTGAAACTAGAAGTAGAAACATGCAAACTTTGGTGTAGATAAGTTGAGAAGAGTTGACTCGAACTGCTGCTGCTTTTGACCTTTGCATGCATCTTGAAACTCCACCTCTAACTGAACTTGAAATGCACTCTAAATTAGGCATGAAATTAATTGGAAAAGTTGTCCTTTAAACACTTTTCATTGAGTTTCTAACTTGGTGGTCGTACAAGGCAAAAAAATCCTTTATTTTAGGGTCTTAAATTGCTCCAAATTGCATGATTTGGGGTCTAAAACTTCACTTAACTCTAACTTTATCCATAAGGGCTTCTAAAATAGGCCTAAACTGCCTCAAAGTGCACCAAAAATGATCTTAAAAAGGTCACTTAACTCCCCTTAGTTTGAGAAAACTCATGCATGATGATGGTTGTGTGAGTATCTTACAGATAACTAGGTCTTCAATGAAGTTTAAAACTACCCTTTTTGTATTTAATGTTCTTTGCATTTGATTGATTTGCCCTTATAACATTCTTATGAACTTGATGACTGTTAATGCATAACCGACCTCCTTACATCTTCACCTTTAGAAAATGTACGAGGTCTTCATTCACCCACCATGAACGTCATTTCTGGACTATTTACTTCTGATTCAAGTAATTGTTTGAGCTCTTTGATCCTAATTGCCATACCTACTAATAATTGTACTAGTATTGTTTCCTTGAAATTGCCTCTTCTTGTTATCAAATTCCTGTAGAGTCCACTTGACAAACTTTTCCCTCATATGCCTCTGTTTTCTCTATGAATAGGATTGCCATCTATATTGAAACTGTCCATTCTTCATATAAAATACATATTAATGATGCTTCCCAAAAAGTTAATTTCACCAAATCCTGAAAGGAAAAACAACTTAATTGCAATAGAGCTTCACAACCGAATCAACCCTTGGTGTAAATAACCAAGGCTGCCTAGGACGAGATTTGCAAAAGTTTCACTAGATGCTAACACTAGGGTAGTACTTATTCACCAGCTCTTTTCTTTAGAGCCGATATATGGTGACACCTTATTCTATGTGCCTCACACTCTGAATCGTCATTTATTTGGTCTTCATTTCCATCTAAATTTATAGTAAAATTTAGCAAAACCCTAAGTTTACTCTGCCAAAGAAATCTTTTACATTGCAACTCTTTACCTCTATTGAACCTTTTATCTTTTGTACAGTCCACTATGGTGGCTTTTCATACATGCTTTTGTCTTTGTATTATGTATAAAATGCTCTTCTGAAGGAAAACCAAAATTCTTTACTGTGCCTTGCTTTACTTCTCTAACAAATCACTCTTAACATTACTTTTCTAACACCAGAAACTGCTAGGGCTAATGATGACCAACATGTTTGAGATCATTGGCAAGTAAAAAGTTGTAAGAATGTTCTTTTCATTGCTTGCTTATCACTATAGGAGTGTCAGATGGACTACACTCTGTAAGGTCACCAATTGAATTCTAATCAATGGCTGACAGTCTTGAGGTAGGTAAACTTTGAAGATCATGATCTTGACTGAAAATTCTATATCAATAAAAGATTACGAACATTTGTAGTTTCTCCGACATACCTACTCAAAAATCTTAGGTCCATTTACAATCTTTGGTTCATGACCATAAAACATCTTTCCTATTTGGCAAGCAATAAGAGTTCTTTTTATTCCAGGAGGTCCCAAAAGTATCATCCTTGTTGATTGATTATCTTTATCCTAGAATTTGGAGGTGCTTCAAATACAAAATATATTTCTTCTGATAGCATCTCCATTTATACATTTTCCGATCTCTTCCAGGCCTATCACTGCAATTCTATTCACAAAAAAAAATGTAATTTATTCCATAATACTCAATTGAAGACCTACCCCTCGAGGAAAGGAATAGCACATAGATGTTATATAGAACATCTTTATATCAGAAATATTCTCTAATCCGATAACAAAATTCCTATCCTCTTCACAAACCATTGATCGAAACCTCTAGCCTGATCAGCTTCCTGGCATGCTAAGGGCCATTGAAGTAGCCATAGTCTAGCGATCAAAAAGCATTTCCTTGCTCAAATATAAAAATGCACTAGCAAAACTTTACAGGTTAGAGACAACGTTGCAAAAAACAATGTTGTGGCTTTTTAAGATTTTGACAAATCACGTAATTTGTTTCTCTTGAATTCAATACACCATTTTTGTATGACACCCTTTTGCTCAACCTCCTGTTCCTAATTTTGGCATCATTACTCAAAAATATTCCATCCATGATCGAATAACCAAAGAATCTCTAAAAGGATCTGAATCCATTAACTTTGGAACAACAACATTTTCGTCCATTTCCTTGCTACCCATTGTTTATTTGAGTTTCAGAATCAAGATACCCAGGCTTATCTTCGATCTCCTCCTCTAGATTATCAACTTTGGCCTTTAGGGTTTTATATTTTCGCTTGAGCTCTACCATTTGCAGGCACCACAAAGAGGGTCACTGCGTGTGCAACACTGACTGCAATCATATCCTATCATAATACATTAGATATTTTAAAGTGGTAGACTTCAAGTGTGTTGCTATATGCATGAGACTGGTTGTGCCTTGAGTTTTGGATCGAGTTGAACAATGGTAGCCTTTGCACTGAACTAGCGGAATCCCACATGACACATAAGAAGTTCTTTTGATTTGTTAGGGTCTTTGAAAGAGTCATGTTTCTCTACACTAAAATGTAATACATATATCTTTGTCTCATGCTGAAAGAGACCAAATGCTATAACTGACTACAGTAAGTGAGTGCAAATAAAGATCGCCACATAAATCCTTAATATTGAAATAGTAATCAATTTGTTCTAATATAGGTGAAGCTAAAGATTTAGGCATAAAAACACCAAGAGGAGGAGGATGTGCAAAATAAGGCGCAACTCTTATAGGCATGATTGCTTAGATTAGACTTTCATGATGTCTTAGTAGAAATCCTCCCCTCGTGCATGAATCACCATTTTAAAACATGGGGGAACCTTTTTCTTATTGTATTGACTTGGAATGGTTGTCCCAATTATTCCATATAAAACCAATTACTTCTCGACCAACTTTTTCCTTTTTCCATTACACATGCTACAGGGCTTTGAATAGCACTACTTCCTGAGGAAGGGCTATGAAATTTAAGTGATGGATGTGGAGCAAGTTGTAGCAAAGTAGTTGTCATTCATGTTGTTCGATCATTTGATAACAAAAACTGTTTCTCGGTCTCTGAAAGAGTTCTAAGAGCTTGTCACAGCCTATTGATCTCTTCTTTGGATAATGTGTGTTTGTGAAAAAAACATTCTCTTGTGTTACCAACTGTGATGGTTGATGCAATTGCAACTGTTTGGGTTGTGTTTCCTTTTCATTTTATTCTCTTTGAAAGCAAGTGCTTCCAACACAAACCATCCATATTGAAAAGACAAGCTACTGAAATTTTTTGTATTTTGAAATGAGAGGGGCAGTTTAACCTGGGTTGTCCTCTGATCAAAGCACCTTACATTTATCACTTCATCTGCCATTTCCATCTTGAGCTGTTGAATATTGCTTCGAACAAGACTTTCCACATATCTCATATATCATTAAAATCATCTAGCTGCAATGGCCAATACTCAATATCGTATGTTTGAAAGAGTGAGCCTCTAATTCAAAGGCTTTAAACATCTACCTCTTTCTACCCTTTATTTACAGTGAATACATTTTTCCATCCAAACTGCCCTACAATGGATCTTCATTGATGCCCCTATTTTGAACTTGGCCGCCATGAGGCTTGAAAATTGGTGAATATCAAATCCTAATATGCTTGATCCAAACTTTAGCAAACTGAAACTCTTTATTAAAAAGTTTTCCTCTTTTGAGCATGTAATGTGAACTTGGAAACTTTTTCCTTTTGCTTTTCATGCAACTTCAATCTTTCCTTGCTTTTGGCATGTACTTTGAGCTAAAAGATGAAATTTTATTTTTAAATTTCCTTTGTTTTAAAACTCAAAACAAATCATTCACCTTTCCCTTTTTTTTTACCTTGCATGAGATTTTACCATTCCAAAATGGCAAAATCTAAAATAGAAAAAAATATATTAACAACTAGTACTTCTTATATTGTAGTGGGTAACTCTTTATAAATTTTAGTTTTGGGGACACATGTCATTTAGTTGCAAGATGGTTGCATTAATTATGTTCTTCTTATTCTTTATTTTTTTGCTAACCTTCTCCCTATATACCATATTTGTCATTATAGGGATGGAAAAAGGTTGATTTTACTCCTAGTTATAAGGTTATTCGATAACTACATCATCTTAATAAAGTTATTGCTCTAGGGAAAGTTGATCATGAGGCCCATTTTTACATGTTTGATGGTGTAAGACCTCGCTTCACATGTGATTAATAACAAACCTAATTTGTTATATGTTTTCCATAGATAGATGGTAATTTGTATTGCGTTCAATAAATAATGTGATTGGATTACAATATTCTTGTATTTCATTTTGACATATCTTCATTATCACTGCCATGAAGGTGTTAAGCACTCATAAAGTGTAGGATATGAATTATTTTAAATGGAATTGTATGCAATAAAACCTTAGGATATTCAACTAGAAAATTATGTTATATATAATTGTTGCTTATGATTTCATTGGTAATATGCAGGAAAGAGAGGGATTCAGTATGAGAAGGAAAACCATTGAGGGAAAATCGAAAAGGAATCTTCTTGTGGTTATGAATTTGACCCCTTTTGGGGCTTGGAAGGAAATAAAGTTATGAGTTGGTAGATTAAGGTTGTTGGGTTTGATATTAAAGGATAACTTATTTTTGGGGTTGTGAGGATATTTAATTATGTTTCATGCGCGTGTAAGAGGGGGTTAGGGGTTAGGAACCCTTATCCAAGTTTGAATTTCGGATGGGTCATTAACTGGGCCTTTAAAGAGGGTTGTTGGTCAATTTCTTTGGTTGGGTTGCAAAAATAAACCACCTAGGGTCTATACCATAGTGGTAGGGGTCAAGTGGACATATAATTGTGCCCCAAGGACATGATTTGACCCCTAAAAAGTCCTCATAATGGAGAGTGACGAGTTTTGAAGAGAGGATGAGATGAAAAGATGGAATTGTCCAAATGCATGTTACCTCTTTAATAAGGAAAATAATCTCATTGATGGAGGTAGGTACACTTCATACCTCCCCACCCAAAAGTTGCAAGTTGAAACTCCTATATATTTTGAAAAGGAAGAAAGAGTGGGGTGTTACCCACTTCTCCTTTTGGAGAACTCTAGTTGAGATAGAAAAAAGGATGAGAAGAGGAGAGGAGTCCTCCCTCTTTGGAAAGATTGTGATCAAGATGGCTTGGCTAGGAAAGGAAAGATGTATTCAAGAGTTTAGTCCCTTCATCTAAAAGAAAAGAGATAAGTTCTTCCTTTTTCCATTTACCCTTGTTTTTGGTTGCAAGAAGATGACATAGTGTATGGATTATGGTTGAAAATAGGAAGTAGAGAACGCAGATGCATGAAATTGGTGTTATGCTAGTTTTAGCCCTTTGATAAAAATGAGAAGACTCCATTTATCATTGTGGAGCTTAAAAAATTCCTTTCTCGGGGGTATGGCTAGAGCCCATGAGGCTTCATGATGCCATTATGGTGGGGTGGAGAGCAAGCCCTTATGCAATGATTTGACATTTATTCCATTGCTATGTAATGTTGTAAAGATGAGAGTTCAAGAAAATGGAAAAGAAAATTGCTCTTTGAACTTGTATTAAAATGAAAGGTTGAGATAAAGAGGGACCTCTATTTGACATTTGAATAAATATTATGTAAATTTAATTGTATTTTCATTTTATTGTTAAAACCAAATTCTTTATGGAAAAGGAATTCATTTGAAGCCTTTAAAGTTAAACAAAAGTGTTGTAATTCTTATGTTTGAGATAAGAAAGATTTTCATGTAAGAGAAGGAATATGTTATCTAAAAAGGTCATCTATTCAAATTATCATGAAAAAGAGTTTTGATATTGTGTACTAAAATTATATGTAGAATGAAAAGGTGATATCTTGTTTTGTTTGCATCCTCTCAAAGAATAGAGTATCCAAGTCAAATAGAACTTGTTTAGACTTCTTGAAATATGATTATCATGGGGACTTGCCCTTAGTTTCAAAGAACAAATATTTTTTTGAGCATGAAAAAAATTAAATCTATAGACATGTATTTCTAAACCTATTTTGTTAGTATAAATATGCATATATATATTAAAAAGAAATATACAAATGTACATATACTGTGTAGTATATGCATATACTAATATATATTTTACACATTAACATATTGAGATGAAAATATTTTATATTATATTACATATAATATATAGTTGTATGAATCCTATTCTTTATGTTTATATAAAATGATAAGTACTTAAATTAAAATAATAAAATTAATTATAAAACAAAAAAATGAAAAAGAAAAATAAATTCAAAAGGAGAAAGGGGAGGGTCGGCTTGTGACCGTGACCCTACCCTTGAGGAGGCACGACCTCCAGAGGCTGTCACTACCCTGTAAGGAGGGAATGACCTCCTCTGTGAGCCGCCCCCTCAGCCATGCCAACAAAACAAAATTTATTTTACCTTAAATTTATTAAAAACCTTTAATCTGGAGCTGCATACGTTTTAAAAAGCCAGGGCTGCGTGAAAGTTGTGAAGAGGGGTTAAAAAAATAAATAAATAATAATAGATCTATAGGAATCTATCCTAGAATAGCAAAACAAAATATATAGATATTCAACAACCTTCTTTGTCAGCCGAACAGGGAGAGTTTTAATGGTGAAATGAACAGAGTTATTCAAGCAGAAATAACAAATAAAATTAAATACACATATGAACAAATGAATTACTATGCATGCAGTATCCCGCAGTGCAGTGCAATACCTGGTTGATAAATCTAAAAAGAAGGCATAAACATAATCCAAAATGAGAAAAAGAAAATAAATGTGAGCCAAGAAAAAAATTAAGCAGTTGGTGTTGCATCCATGGCAGTCGCTGGATCTAGGTATGGCTCCTATGATGGATGACAACATGAAGTGATCCTTCTGGAATTCGTCCCCTTGTCCTACTGAAGATAAAAGCAAAAGTAAGATTTCTTTTAAATGTACTTGATACAAATTTCATGGGCTCGAGGCTTTAACTCTCAATAATGAAGTCTTGGGCACCTGTGAGTGGTACGGCAAGTCTCAGGCTTCACTACATGTAAATTATGATTTGGCCAACCTATATCATTTATCTGAAATATAAGAATGCATAAGTTACAAGCCATATTTATGTCAAAGAAGTAAAACTTCCTCTTTGTAAAGCTGAATCAATTATGCCTCAAGCTGTTAGAATAAAGTAATAATTTTTCTGCATAAGGAGATTAAAAAAACAACAATTTTTTTGTAACCTTTAATTAGAAAATACATAGGTATTTTATTGTTTTGTTTTTTTTTAAAGCAGTTTTAAAGTTGTTAATGCTTATCACCGCATTCTTTCAGACCTCTATAAAAGAGGTTGCTGTAACTTGTGTTTATCATCAAAAAATAAAGATTTTGTTTTTTTGTAGCAACAGTTCTTAGTTCTCTATTTTATTTTTCTTATCTCTGCCTTACCAGCAAAGTGGTTTCAAAGCAGGTAAATGGTGTCTGTTAAAAGTTTGCAGAAATCTAAAGATTGAAGAGCAATAGCTAGAGGATGATCACTGTTTATTATAAACCTTCTATTTGAAGAGAAGGATCACAAGAAGGAAGATTATGCTTGTTTTACCTATTGAAAGTAGAAGCATTTAGTCGCAACACTGGATGAAGCTGTCAACAAACAACAAAAATGATAAGAGATCACAACCTAACACAAATAAATATAGAACTAGATTGTTGGAGTAGATCGGTTCACACAATGGTAACAAGCAACAATATTTCTCAGCCCCAAATTCCTATTTTCACTAGTCAGAATTATGATTTTTGGGTAATTAAGATGAAGACATTATTGTTCACAAGATGTTTAGGATTTGGTAGAAAATGGTTTTGCAGAACCATAGGATCAGACAACCTTTCAAGCATTAACATAGGGAGAAAAAGATCAACTTATAGATAACAAGAAAAAGGATGCAAAAGCTTTATTTTTAATTCAGCAGGCTATGGATGAGTCCATCTTTCCTAGAGTTGTAGCAACAACGAGATCAAGAGAGCATGGGAGACTTTGGAGACAACCTATCAAGGTACTACAAAGGTGAAAGTAGCTAAACTACAGTCTCTTAGAAGAAGTTTTGAAAATTCGCAAATGAATGAATTTGAGTCCATAGACTAATTTATGAGTAAGGTCATGAATATTGTAAATCAAATTAGATCTAATGGAGAAGATTTAATAGATCAAAATATTATAGAAAAGATTCTCAATAGTTTACTTGGTAAATTTGATGCTATAGTTGTAGAAATTGAGGAATCCAAGGATTTGACATAGTTATCAGTAGATGAATTAATTAGATCTTTTTTAACACACGAGTCCATAATGAATAGAAATAACAATACTTCTATTGAGAATGCTTTCAAGTCTCATGTATCATCTGACGAGGGAGAGGAAGGTCAAACTTCATAGGAAGAGGTAGAGGTAGAGGTAGAGGTGGTAGAAGTGATTCAGATCAAGGTGAAAGGAATAATCATAACTACAACAATTAAGAGGATGTGGAAACAATCATTCCAATCAAAATTCACAGAGGTTTGATAAATCTAACATTCAGTGTTATTATTGCAAAAAATATGGACATTATACTTATGAATGTAGAAAGAAACAAGGAGATATGGATAAGCAAAATGCAAATTACACAAATGAATCTACATCTAAATCTGAAAGTATGTTCATTACATGTCATGTTGCTCAATGGAGCACTAGAAATATTTGATTTTTGGATAGTGGATGCAGTAATCATATGTCAGGGAATAAAGACTTGTTTGCTAGTCTTGATGATTCTATAAAGTCTGAAGTGAAATTGGGAAATGATAATAAAGTGGTTGTAGTGGGTAAAGGAGTAATAAATATTTTGAAAATAAATGGTGAAATAAATTTTATTCCTGATGTTTATTTTGTACCTGGACTAAGGCATAACCTTATGAGTGTTGGACAACTAGTACAAAAGGGTTATAGGGTATCTTTTATGAATAATGTTTGCAAAATATTGGATAGATTTCCAAATGACAGGTTTCTTGCAAGAGTGGAGATGACCAAGAATTAGATGTCCCCCCTTCAAATTAAGTGCACCCAAGGAGAAGAAGACACCAATTTCAAAACTGTGCAGTTAGACCAATCATGGCTATGGAATTTGAGGTATGAACATTTACATTTTGGAGGTTTAAGTTTGTTACAAAAGAAACAAATGGTAAAAGGATTTCCATCTATAGAACAACTGTGAATTCATGTGAGAGTTGCATTTTTGTAAAACAACATAGAGAGTTTTCCTGTAGGAACCTCCTATAGAGCAAGAGAATTATTGGAGATAGATCGTAGTGATTTATGTGGACCAATGAAAACTCCATCATTTAGAGGTAGTACTTATTTGCTAACCTTCATTAATGGTTAGCAGGAAGACATGGGTATATTTTCTCAAGAAGAAGTTTGAAACTTTTAGAAAATTCAAGGAGTTCAAGTCTATGGTGGAAAAGGAAAGTGGACAATATATCAAAGTACTTAGATCTGATAGAGGTGGTGAGTTTAATTCTAATGAATTTCTAGACTTTTGCAGATATCATGGGATGAAGAAATAATTAACAAAAAGGTACACACCACAACAAAATGGTGTAGCAAAGAGAAAGAATAGAACCATAATGGAAATTTCTAGGAGCATGTTGAAGGCTAAAAACTTGTCTAAAGATTTTTGGGTAGAAGCAGTAGCTTGTGCTATATAAATTTTGAACAGAAGCCCTACAAAGAGTGTCAAGGAAAAAATCCCACAAGAAGCATGGAATGGTAAGAAGCATAGTGTACTTTGAGAATTTTTGGATGTGTTGCATATTCATTAGTGCCATCTGAATTGAGAAGAAAATTGGATGATAAAAGTGAGAACTGTATTTTAATTGGTTATAGTGAGCAATCAAAAGCTTATAAATTATATAATCCCATTTCAAAGAAAGTGATTGTTAGCAGATATGTCAAATTTAAGGAAGAAGAAGCATGGGATAGCAACATTGATAGATCAATCACAATTGGAGCACCAATACCATAGAATGATGAAGAACCTGAAGAGAAAATTGTGCAAGGTGATCAATCAAATACTCAAGCAGAACAAATACTCCAACAAGAACTCCAAGGAATATTGTACAAGGTGAATCATCTGGTCATGCAAGTCATCCTACTCCCAATTCACAAGTAAGTGATGAATCAGATCCTACTCTTGCCTCATTAAGATCAAAATATAGAGAAGTTTGAAAGAGATATATGATCAAAGAGAAGACAATTTGGATTTGTGCTCAAATTTTGGATTATTCTCTCATGATCCTGTGTATTTTGAAGAATCAATTAAGGAAGAAAATTGGATTAAAGCTATGGATGAAGAGATGAATTCCATTGAGAGAAATCACACATGGGAGCTAGTTGATCTACCTGAAGGTAAATATTGCATAGGAGTCAAATGGGTTTATAAAACCAAATTTAATGTAGAAGGTGAAATTGAAAAACACAAGGCAAGGTTAGTAGCAATAGGTTTTGCACAACATTATGGAATTGATTACAATGAGACATTTGCTCTAGTTGCTAGACTAGATACTATTAGAATGGTCTTAACAATAGTTGCACAAAATAATTGGAAAGTATTTCAAATGGATTTTAAATCAACTTTTTTGAATGGTTTTCTAGAAGAAGTATATGTGAAACAACCACCAGGTTATGAAGTTCATGGACATGAAGACAAGGTTTATAGATTAAAGAAGGTGCTCTATGGTCTCAAACAAGCACCGAGAGCATGGTATAGGAGAATTGATTCATACATGCAAAGTAATGGATTCAATAGAAGAAGTAGTGAGCCTACATTGTACACAAAGATCAATAAAGAATGTTAGATTTTGGTTTTGTGTTTATATGTTGATGATTTAATTTTCATTGGAAATTTGTCTATAGACACATTTAAATCAGCAATGAAGAAAGAATTTGAGATGACAGATTTGGGTTTGATAAAGTATTTTTTGGGCATTGAAGTTGTTCAATCATATAAAGGAATTTGTATTAGTCAATCTAAATATGCAAAGGATGTGTTGAAAAGGTTTAGGATGTTGAATTGTAATCCAACATCTACACCCATTGCAACATACACTAAAATTAGTAAAGAAGACAAAGGGTCGTAGGTTGATTCTACAATTTTCAAAAGAGTAATTGGAAGTTTGATGTATCTTACAACTACAAGACCAGATATCATGTATGGGGTTAATTTAATCTCATGATTCGTGGAGTCACCAAAATACTCACATTGGCATGTTGGGAAGAGGATATTGGGATATGTGGCAGGAACAATAGGATATGGAGTATTGTATTCCACAACTAATGATTTTGGTTTGGTTGGTTATACTGATAGTGATTTTGCAAGTAGCATTGATGATAGGAAGAGTACTTTTGGATATATCTTTAATTGTGGGACATGTGCAGTCTTATGGGCATCAAAGAAGCAACCCATAGTGACACTTTCATCAGCTGAAGAAAAATATGTAGCATCCACCTTAGTAGCATGTCAAACAGTTTGAATGAGGAAAGTTTTGATAGATTTATTGCAAGCACAAGAGGAGCCAACTCCAATATTTTGTGACAAAAAATCAGTAATCACATTGTCAAAGAATCATGTCTTTCTCAAGAGGAGAAAGCATATTGATACAAGATATCACTTTATTAGAGAGTTGGTGAATGATGGTGAAATTCAATTGAAATTTTGCAGATCTGAAGATCAGTTAGCAGATATATTTACCAAGGCGTTAGCAAAGGAGTTTTTTGAGCATTTAAGAGAAAATTTGGGCATTGTAAATGGTGATACTATTAATGGTAGAAATTAGGGGGGAGTGTTAGAATAAAGCAATAATTTCTCCGCATAAGGAGATTAAAAAAACAAGTTTTTTGTAACCTTTAATTATAAATTACGTAGGTCTTTTATTGTTTTCTTTTGTTTTAAAGTAGTTTTAAAGCTGTTAATGCTTATCACCACATTCTTGAAGACTTCTATTAAAAGAGGTTGTTGTAACTTGTGTTTATCATTATAAATTGAAGATTTTGTTTTGTTAGGGCTAAGAGTAGACTCTCAGGGTTAATCCAAATAATTGGTCAGCATAATAAATAGCAATGCTATGATCTAGCAGTGTAAGTTCAACCTTAAATGCATACCCCTACCCATTCAAAAAAAAATAGAGAGATCTTTGATGTGCCCTCTACATGAAATTTAATGATGTCGAGTTAAGATCCAATGTATCCACTCAATTAAATGAGGAATATCTTCTATCGTTGATAGTACCATTCATCACAGATAATCTTATTACTCAAGAATGGTTAAGGAGAATATTAATACAACCCTTATCCTATTATTAATTTCATAATATTACCATGTCTTGTTAGCAATTTTAAGAATACGTTATCACTAGAGTTTAACCTTTTACCAAGAAAATTACCTTTGATATTACCTCCCTCTTTACTTATTGCTGGGAAAATATTATTTTCAATTAAATAACAATAGTAATTATATTATCGTGATTTTACTTTTATTAAAAGGAAATATTACGATTCTTAAATTTTTCAGATTAAATATTGTTTGACTAATGTTAAGCACACTATTTATATTAATTTAAAATTTAACATTAAAATTGATTGAGGATTTCAATAGAATGCAAAGGTGGGATTTCGATACGCCAAGTTGAGGTTTAAAGAAAAGAAACCTCATGCCAGTTATTACCATGTCGATGAGGACAACATCAGAAGGTCCGGGAGGCTCCGATGGGGAGCGCATCCCTCACGGGGAAGAAAGTCCCCTGGTAGATCAGAATCTACATGATGAACAGTCACCGAGAGCATGGACATGATTCCACATGAATCCCCATCGCTTGAGGACAAGGATGAAGGACCGGTTAAGTGATCTGGAAGATTGAATGGATGAAATAGAAGGAGTCGGTTTGGCATACTGACTTAGCCAGTTGGAGGTGGAAGTCTCTACACTGCAGAACCAGTTAAGGGCTGGGATCAGAGAACAACAGAGGATGGAAGATGACATGAAGTTCGTAAAGAACCTCGTCACGACGATGTCTCAGGGAGGCATTAGCTCTGCTCTCCCAACTAAACGTCCGTTAGAATATAACGGACTACGGGACGATAAGGTCCTAGAGAACTACTTTTGGGACATGGATCAGTATCTTGACACAATACCGGGCTTGTGAGAAGAAGCCAAAGTCAAGATAGCTATGACCTACCTTACAGATGCGGTGAAGCTCTGGTGGAGAAACAGAGTGGACGATCTAAAGAAGGGAAAGCTAGTGCCAGTAGTAGACACCTGGGCCAAATTCTAGGAAGCATTGAAAGTGTAGTTTAAACCTGAGAACTCTTCTTGGACTACAAGGATGCGACTCATGGACCTGAAACACAATGGGAAGATGCGAGAGTATATCAAAGCATTCACCACCTTGATGCTCGAAATCAAGGACATGGCCGAAGCAGACTAGTTATTCCAGTTCATGAGAGGTCTACCACAATGGGCTCAAACCGAGCTCAGGCGAGCTAATGTCCAGATCCTAGCCAAAGCAGTTACGACTGCAGACAGATTACACAGCTACACCAGAGAGTCAAACAAAGAATCAGGGGGTCAACAGAAGTTCAAAAAGAAAACTCAGTCAACGTCGAAGGAAAGCAACAACCTAGCAAAGTCGGGACCAAGTTCTTCTTCAAAGTCCAGTTCCAACACCAGGAAGGGATCTGGCAAGGGTTCTAACAAAGGAACAAAAGGAGTCAAGAGAAAAGGCACTTCGAGACCGCCACCATCTCCATGCCCGATCTGCAACAAAGGTCTACACTGGCCCCGAGATTGTCCAGACAAGGTCAGGTTGAATTCAACAGGCTCCGTAGAAACAGACGAGTTGGTCACCGTTATGGGAGCTCTTTAGCTCGGTGCTCTCAACGCACCTGGTCAGCCAAAGGCCACAGCGGCCAAACCGATGATTGTATGTGAACGTACATCTCGACAGGCGTCTCATCTCAACATTGGTGGATTCAAGGGCCACCCACAACTATATATCAACCATGAAGGCTCAAGCCATAGGGCTCAAGGTGCGAGCAGGCACCAACTCTACATTCAAAGTAGTGAGTTCCCCCACAAAGAAAGTTTGTGGAGTCATCCGAGATGTCTCTACATCAGTGGGAACGTGGCACAACAAGCTGGATCTTTTGGCCATCGACATGGATGACTTTGATCTTATCCTTGGTCAAGAGTTTCTGAGATTAGGCAGAGTAGTAGTGATTCCTCATCTGGAGTCTCTAATGTTTATGGACCTGCTGTAGACATGCATGGTTAAGACGGCAGAGCGCAGAAACAGTGGGAACAGTCAAGTGGTTTCAGCTCTGAGCATGAAGAAAGCTACAAAACGGAATCCCAAGGAACCTGTGTTCCTTGCCGAATTGCTTGGAGGTTGGGATGAAACAGAAGGTGCACCAGAGGCACCCATTCCAGTAGAGATCGATGAAATCATCTTGGAATTTGAGGATAGGATGCCTCAGAAGCTACCCTCAGAATGCCCCCCGCACAGGGCGGTTGATCACAGAATAGAACTGCAACCAGAAGCCAGACCTCCTGCCCAGGCACCATATCGATTGTCTGGCCCTGAGATGGTCGAGTTGAAGAAGCAGCTCGAAGAGTTGTTGGAAGCGGGATACATCAGACCATCCTGTTCTCCGTATGGAGCGCTAGTATTGTTTCAAAGAAAGAAAGACGAAACACTGAGGTTATGTGTTGACTTTAGGGCACTCAACAAGCTCACCATCAAAAATAAGTATCCTCTACCACTCATCACGGATTGGTTCAATCGCCTAGCAGGGGCGAAAGTGTTCACCAAGTTGGATCTCAAGCAAGGCTACTACCAGGTCAGGATAGCAGCAGGGGATGAAGAAAAAGCGACCTGTGTGACTCGCTATGGGTCATACGAGTTCATAGTAATTCCCTTCGGGCTATGCAATGCACCAACTACATTTTGCACCCTCATGAATGATGTGTTTCGGCCTCTACTCAACAAGTCAGTAGTGGTTTATCTCGACAACATCCTTATTTACAGCAAGAATATGGAGGAACACAAGGTCCACCTAGCGGAGGTGTTTGAATTGCTCCGGGAGCATCAAATCTTTGTCAAAAAGGAAAAATGCATATTCGCCCAAGAGGAAGTCCACTTCCTCAGCCATATAGTGGGCAAAGGACAGATAAGACCAGACCTAGAGAAGCTCATCGCAATCCAAGATTGGGAGCCACTTCGTAATGTCCATGAAGTGCGACAATTTTTGGGCTTGGAAAATTACTACAAGAAGTTTGTGGTAGGCTATTCCAAATGGGCTGCCCCTTTAACAGACCTCCTCAAGAAGGACCAGAAGTGGAACTGGTCAGACAAGTGCAAAGCGACGTTTGAGACACTGAAACACAAACTCACCACAGAGCCCGTGCTTGCACTACCTGATTTCAGTCGGCCCTTCGAAGTTCAAAGCGACGCATCGGACTTTGCAGTCGGGGGTGTGCTCATGCAAGACGGGCACCCAGTGGCCTATGAATCGCGCAAGTTGAATGATAGAGAACGGATCTATCCCGCCCACGAAAAGGAAATGATAGGAATCATTCATTGTCTTTGCACATGGAGGCACTATCTTCTGGGTGTACCGATCGTTGTCAAGACCGACAACATCAGTTCAACATATTTTAAAACGTAGGCAAAGCTCACTCCCAAGTAGGCTAGATGGCAGGAATTTCTAGCCGAGTTTGACTACGAGATCCTCTACAACCCTGGCAAGCAGAATGTTGTAGTAGATGCACTGAGCAGAAAGACACAGCTAATGGCAGTAGAGTCAGAGTTCGACGGAGTTGCACCCAGTGCAAGCCAGGTTACTCTCTCACCAGAAATGGTCGAGAACATCAAACAGGGTTTGGTGGAAGACCCACAAGCTGCAAAATTGTGGAAACAGTGCAGGGAAGGACGAACCCGCAAGTTCAGTGATAAATGAGGGCTCATGGTCTTCACACAGAACAAAGTTTACATTCCAAAATACAGGAGTCTACGAAGAGATCTAATGCATAAGTGCCATGACAGCCCGTGGGATGGCCATCCGAGACAAAAGCGAACTCTTGCACTCCTAGAAAGAGGGTTCTACTGGCCACAGATGAAAAAGGATGTTGACGACTACATCTGCACTTGTCTCATATGTCATCAGGACAAGGTTGTGACGTAGGCACCAGCATGCTTGCTCCAACCCCTACTAGTTCCAATTCGACCTTGGGCTAGCGTGTCAATGGACTTCATTATTGGCCTGCCCAGAGTCGAAGGTTTTTCAAGCATCATGGTCGTCGTCGACAGGTTCTCTAAATACAGGATCTTTGTCCCATGCAAAGCAACATGCAGAGCAGAGGAGGTCGCCGACTACTTCTACAAGAACGTGGTAAAACATTGGGGCATCCCACTTAGCATCATCAGTGATCGAGATGCAAGATTTACATCCAACTTTTGGGCAGAACTGTTCAAACTCATAGGGACAAAGCTTCTCATGTCAACCGGCTACCACCCCCAGACCGACGGTCAAATCGAGCGTGTCAATGCAGTGTTGGAAGATTATCTGAGACACTTTGTTTGGTCTGACCAATCCAATTGGCCCAAGCTATTGGACTCCGCACAGTTCTGTTACAACCTTCAAAAATCCAGGTCAAGTCAGTACTCGCCATTTTACTTGGCAACTGGCCAACAACCGTTGACCCCGCATACAATTCTCAGTGGTTACATTGGTAAGAGCCTTGAAGTTGCAGAGCACCTCAGCGATTGGCAGGACAGAGTAGATTTGGCTCGCCATCATCTAATCAAAGCCGGGGAGAGAATGAAAAGGTATGCCGACGCGAACAGACGTGCCGTGGATTTCAAGATCAGAGATAAATTTCTCCTTAAGATGGACTTGACTCAATTCAGACCGCCAAAGGGCCTGAGTCATGCTCTCACCAGAAGGTTCGACGAGCCTTATGAGATCATCGGCAAAGTAGGAAAGGTAGCCTATAGAATCAAGCTTCCAAACCACATGCGAGTACACAACGTATTCCATGTCAGTCAGCTCAGACCGCATCACCCAAATGATGTGGACCCCAATAGAAACATTCCTAACAGAGGGCCAACAAATTTCATGGAGAGGCCTGACGTACAGATAGAGTAAATTCTCATGGTGAAAGAGCTCAGAGTTAGAAACTACAGATGGAAAGAGTTCTTAGTACACTGGCAGGGCCAGCCCAGGGAGACAGCCTCATGGGAAAAGGAAGAGAGCCTCTAGAAGTTCGAAGACAAAGTCTTGGAATTCTTGAAAAAGGATTCCCAAGCAAACATCAACATCAGATAAGCCCCGGAGGAGCCGGGCACAATCTCCGCACCCGTTCAACAAGGGACGAGCGTGCAGGAATCGAGGACGTCGCCCATCTTTAAGTGGGGGAGAATGTAAGGGGAATGCCGAGTTCACCCCAGGGTCACACGAGCTCCTTTCTCATCACTGGCCGACTGCAGTTCCAGCCAGGAGCTCGCACCAATGCTCCAATAAGGCGAGCATGCTGGGTGGTCGAACCCATGACCCAAAACCGAGTTGGCATCCCATGTCAACGTGAGTTAGCCAGACTTAGGAGCCAAGCCGCACCAGATCAGTGCGCACCAAGTCGGACACCTTCAGCGTGTACGCCAGATGCCTCAGCCATCCACCTAAGCCGGACCACCTGAGTGTGGGACGCAGTCCTAATTTGGACTCATCAGAGGTTGCAAACTCAGTGAGTACAAGGCCGGACACAAATTGGGGACCTGGGGTTCAGCTAATCGGATCCCCAGCGTAGTGCATGAGTTAAGGAGGAAATTGGGGGCTTCGCCCATTCCTCGGTGTCATCCTACTACCTAATGGGATTTGTACTAATAGCTTATATAGGGGAGCATAGACATCCTCGACGTAGTTGAAATCACTACACCCCAAAAAATCACCAACAAGCCCTCAAAGCGAAGGTTCATACTGCATTGAATGCTCCCAGTGCAGAGAGTTCCAAAAAGTGCATAAGCAAGCGCCATGTTGAGGTCAGCCTCGTCCCTTCAAGTGGGACCTGGGCTGTGGATAGGGTAAGCCATTGTGTAGCTCGATTGGGAGAACGCGATGCTCCTCCTAGAAGATCAATAGTCAGATCAACATTAGCAACAAGTTCTAGTCAAAAGTAGAACAGGGATCAGAGGTCACGTGAAGGGGTCATCACAACCTGAAGAGTGCCGTGTTCCTAAGGGCAGTTGTTCCAGTGAGTCAGGGACTCACTGTTTTGTAACCAGTCTTGTGAGAGTAATAAAGACTCTCTTTTATTGTAATTGAGCCCAAGGCTTTTTAAGACAATAAAGCTAGTTATTTGCCCTATATTCGGATTAGCAGCTGCTCGGTTGAGGATTCGTGATTACCACCGGTTCTAGAGCGCGCTCCCGCCCTAGAATCGTGATTACCATTCCGCTGCGAAAGAAAGAGAACTCGGTGTGCATTAAGTGAAGGTGTAATCCGGATCGGACCCAAAGAGCTAGCATCCTTCGGAGTAGCTCGAGTAAGCAAAAACGGTGCCGCACGTGGTTAGAAATTGTGCTATTTGAGTGTAGAAAGCTAGCCGTGTGACAGTTATTAAAATAGCATCTCTGCTCTAGAGCTCATTTATTCTAGTATCAAAAGTAGTATTGCTCGGAGTTGAAATGAAAATAATATCCTAACTTTAGGGAGTGTTTTAATATGACAATCACCATCAATTTACTGGTTATCAGATAATATTGTTTTATTAATAAGTAACTAAATAAACCATAGTAATGGTTAGGAAAAGGGTCAAACTATGATTATAAATCATCATATTATTATAAACACATGTTTATGATTATTCAAATAATAGCTATTAGAATTGGGACATCTATTTATTAAGTAACATTTAAACCACAAGAATTATGATCTTAATGATGATATCGAGTGGTCATAAATTAAACGATATTGTTGTTATTGATTTATAAGCAATGTTTAATTAAAGTTATATATATAATTTTGTTTTCATGAGTTTTTAAATGGGCATGACTGTATTTACTTGAGTGAATGCGTGGGATTAATTTTTTTAATTATAAAGGTAGAAATATGATATGTTTATATATAAGCAAAATTAGTATTAAATTTGGGGGTAATTGATATTGTCATTACAAGAAATTAGGATAATTATAATAGTAATATTGGTTTTAACATTTCATATTTATATGAATATTATTAATAAGATTGGTAATTCTAATATTAAAATTAAGAGTGGATACTAATGTTAATATTTTTTTAACAGTACAAGAGTAAAATTAACAATAATGTTAGTCACAAATGTAATATTAATTTAAGATTATAGGTAATTTTTGTGTTAGTGTGAATATTAATAATCACAACAGTAGTGATATTTTTGTTTAAAGAAAAAAATACTAGTATTAATTATAACATGGACTTATTTATGTTATGATATTGCCAATAATATAACCAAGTAAAAATAATAATAGTAATAATGATTTAGTAGTTTAAAGATAATTAGTTTTAATTTAAATTCAATTCTTGGATTAACATTAGTGAAAATGTCACTTAATGATATTACTTGGTATTTAAAGATGGATATAAAAATAATAATGGAGAATACTATTGCATTTCATAAAATTCTAAAATTTGGGGTAATATTGAGGGTAAGAATGATTTGAATGGTGAATTTAATTAATTATTAATAACTAATGAGATAATGGTAATAATGTTAATGGGAGAATTTAAATATTCTTGTTGGGAAAATGTATTCTTGCTGAGTAAATACTAACAAAGAAAAATAAAATAAAATTAATTACCACATTGTAAAATTACCTTCTATTAACAATTAATAACAAAAGGTAAATATGGTGTTAATTCTAATTCTAATATTAGTATTAATATTGGCAGTTAATAAAATTAATAAAGTATTACATAAGAAAAGTATACTAGTATTAGAGTTAGTATTAGAGTTAATATTAATAGGATACAAGTTGATATTATTGCCATAATTTTATATTAACAAGGGTTTAATAATATCCTTAGCAATGTTAGAATAATGTGAATGTTAATATCTAGTAGTAATGATGTTATTATGTTTATGTTATTTTGATTAAATAGTAATATTATTTTTAGCTATATTTTGAAGAGTAAATATTATGTTATTATTTTTGTTTAAGTAAAGACAATGTTATAATGTTAAATTGACTTTCAAAAATAATACTATTACAATCCTTCGTGAAAGATGTGCAACTTGTATCATGTTACACCTTAGCACTTAGAGAGTTATTTAGTTGTATTAATATTTTAAAAAAAATGAATTTTTCCTTGCAATTTTTTTTGGGTATTATAGATGGATTTGAGTCTTCATTAGGTTTATATCTTATAGCACATGCCAATTCATTGAGAGAGATTTGGCATGAATAGTTTGGTCACTTGAACTATGACCATCTTTAATAGTTGAGCACATATAATTTAGTGGTTGGTATTCCTAAGATTTCATGGATAGAGGTAGCTTGCTTAGGTTTTATTCTTACCAAATATAATTAGGATTTGTTTCCTAAGGGTACAGATACTAGTGCTAAGACACCAATAGAGTTCATAGTGATCTTATGTCATTTTTAAATCCTTCATTTTCAAGGACCAAGTATGTTCTTACCTTTACTAATGACTTATCACAATGCACATGAATGTACTTTATTAATGACAAGAGTGAGGTTCTCAACAGGTTTAAGACCTTCACAAAATTTGTGGAGAAGAATTTGATTCTTTCTTTTCACATATGCCCATGGATAATGGGGGTGGAATTTAAGGATTTATTATAGTGAGCATGGTGTTCAACATCAACACATAGTTCCCTACACTCAATAGAAATTATGTGGATAAGAGTCCAAGAACATGATTTTATGGGAGATGAATAATTATATTCTTTAGTCCAAGTCCATGACTCCAACCTTTTAGGTTGAAGTAGTTAACTAAAATAACTATATTCAAAACCATATTCCTTGCAAGAATATGACTATTGAGGAGGCTTGGTCCCATGTCAAGTCAAATGTTTCCTCCTTTATATTATTTGGTAGTGAAGCTTAGGTATTAATTTTAGGTATTTGGTGTAAGGAAATAGAGAAGAAGATTTAATGCTTAATTTTTGTTGACTATTGTGAGGATGTGAAGGCTCATAGGTTGTTTGATACTACTAATTAGGATGCTTACTTTTGTTGAGATGCCTAATTCAATGAGTACTTCACACAAATGGATACTCCATACCCTACTTATTCATCACTACCTAATCCACCTTTTTCATCATTTCCTATTTTTCTTCTTGAGGGTTATTTAGATGATGGTACTAATCCACCCCCTCTTAACTATGCATATAGTCTTTGCCTTGTCAAGCCAACACTGCTCTTGAGGATGATATAAATCTTGTTGGAGATCCCATAGATCTTTAGTACACTCCTCACATACTTCATGCATTAATATTTTGAGGCATGCACTTTTATTTGATCCTCAATTTTTTTAGATGCTATAGGAATTCCTTTGTGGGATAGTTTAATGGTTGAGGAGTAATCCTCCTTGATGAGGAATCATACATGACTTATTGTTCCTTTTCCCAAGGGAAGAAATTTGGTTCAATGTAAGTGGGTGTATCACACTAGATATGTAACAAATGGTTCTATTAACAATTAAAGAAACATCTTATTGCTAAGGGTTTTGTTAGGTTGAGGGTATCGACTATTACGAAACCTTTCCTCGGGTAAAAGAACAAATCTATGTCACACTTTTGGCTAACAAAATAGTTTCTAGTGAAATATTTTTCCCTAAGTAGTTTAAGTGAAATAGTTTTGACCAAAACAATATGATGCATACATGGTGTATCTACACTAAAAATTGTCTAATTAAATTAACCTATTTCCTCTAAGTTAATAATTTTTCTTATTCATATAATTAAATAATTTTGATTATTTAATTATTCCAACTTTTCCTCTAAGGTTAATTAAACAATTTTAATTGTTTAATTAATTGACCCCTTTTGATTAAATTATTATCTTTAATTATTTAATCTCTAACCTGTTCATAATTAAATAAAGATTTTTATTTATTTAATTAATCATGTGGGTGCAAATAAATAGATAAATTTTATTTATTTATTAAACTTACATTCTTTTTTCAAAATTTTCCATCTTTTTCTCTACTTTCAACTTTCCTTATTTTTGGAATCTAAATATTTTCTAATTCTTCAACTTTCCCCCATCTTAAAAAAATCTTCAGTTAACAAAACATGAAATTAGAAATTTCATGTGCACTATTATCCACCATTTTAATTAGATAATTCATTATTATCTCTTCTTCAATTAAAATGTTAACTTTCTCACTCTGTCTCATAATCTCATCCATTGATTTTTCCTTTTAATCCTAGTTGTCTCTTTTCTATCAAATCCTCTATAAATACAACCTTTCATCACCCTTTTCAGGCTAACCACATTCTTTGAGATTTTGCTATCATTCATCTACATTGAGCTTATTGCAAACTGTTCACACTTGATATTTGAGAGAAAGCAAGCAAAATTGAGAAGAGCAATGAAGGAGAACGAACTTTGACATAGGAGCTGAGGTATTATTGATTTATCACTTAAGTTTTTATGTCACCTTGTGCTTCATTATAGATTAAGATCTCTATGTCTTGAACTTAGACAATTTTGTGGTTGTTGTCCATGGTTCATGCCTTTATTCCAAATTTCCCAATTGAAAAATTGGTGAACTTGACATAAATATTTGATGTAGAGCAGGGGTGGTTAGTTTCAAATTGACCCAAAACAACCAATTCTTCAAGTTTCCAAGCACTTAATTGTGGGTTTCTCTCCTCAAGTCTGCTAACTCCTAGTAGCACTCCATAATTTGCTTTTCCAACACAATTATCAGGACAAACCTCATACCCAAAATTTGATTGTAGTTATAGATACCCTTTATCCCATTTGATAACATATATAATTTTAAGGTGGGGGTGTTTTGGAACACTGAGGAAAAATTTTGACTGCTACGCTTTGAATTAGGCCTAATTAGGCTTCTCCTACTAGGTCACAACAAGGTCTTCAAACTATAAGCTTCAAATCTTTATTCCAATGGCTCAGACATGCCTTATGGTGTCTTCCAAAACCTTTCCAAGCAAATTCACCAACTTTCTAAGAGTTCTACTTCAAACCCTAAGTCCTATGCAATTTCTATGCCTAATACATGAGGTTAATTAGATTAGGGCATCACCAAATTTGCACCAACCTCCATCCCCTACTCCTACAACATTGAGAAAAAAAAAAAGAACATATCTACATCCATTCCACTGAGTTTGAGGCTTGTTCATTGGTGGAATGGGAAGAAATTCATGATTTTAAGTCAAAACACACCCTAGTAAGGGTTTCAAGCAACTTTTAGTAAACCTGCCCTAACTTGCATCAAACTTAATGAATTTAGATAAAACCAATTGCAAAAGAACAAAGATTCAATGCACCATTAATTTTAAACAATGTTGAATCACTCCCAAGCCATATGGAACCATACTGGTCTGTGTAGCAGCAAATTAAGCTTCCAAAACACAAAAAACATAGCACTTTCTTATTCAAAATTCAAAATTACAATCTTAGAACCTCGTCCCAATGTTCACCCATGTTTTTGAAGAAATTGCACCACATAACCAATTATTTTCCCACCAAAAACCAAACCCCAACCGTTCAACTTCCATAACAACCCAAAAATGCAAAGTTGCTTGTGCAACTTTTTACAAAATTGACAACTTTCAACAAACTAACACAAAATGACTTAACTGACACACATAGACATGAAACATGTTCTTAAAGAACTTATTACAAAAAAAATGACTTAACCACACCAAAATAATAACACTTGGAAAACTTCATTTCCATATGGCTAGGGAAATGAATGAAATGAAAGAGAAGACTACAAAAGAGATTAGGAAATTGAAGGAACTGCAAAATATGGTGGTAGCCAGGCTTGAGGCTGCTGAAACCAGTCAGTGGAGAGGTATGGTCATAGGTGATGTGAGTGACCATGAAGAAGAATGGGAAGAGGAGAACTCCCAAGAAGGGTCCCAAGAAGAGTTGGATCCTGATGAGAAGAAGTTTGCCAGGCTATTGAAGGTAGTTAAGGGAGATAGTCACAAGGTAAAGATGGATTTACCTATTTATGGATGGAAGTTGAATGATAAAGAGATTTTGGATTGGATAGCAACACTTGATAATTACTTTGAATGTGAAGATATACTAGAAGAACAAAGGGTAAATTTGGCAAAAAACAAAATTAAAGGGTCATGGCCTACTTTGGTGGGATTATGAGCAAACTGAAAGGAGGAAGAAAGGCAAGTAAAAAATTGTCTCTTGGGACAGAATGGTGGAAAAACTTAAGGGAAATTTCTTATCAGTTGATTATGAAATTCAACTATACAAGAAACTTCAAAATATTAAACAAAGAGATATGGATGTCAAAGCCTATGCTGAGGAGTTTTATAAGCTGAGTATAAGAGCATGTCACATGGAGGATGATGTGGAGAAGATGGCTAGATATCTCAATGGGTTAAGATTTAACCTTCAAGATGAGTTGAGTTTGACAAACCCAAGAACAGTAGAGGAATGCTACCAATTGGAAATGAAGGCTGGAGAAAAGCTAAAGAGAAGGAAAGACAAGAAAAATAGGGGTAGAGGCAACAATTCTAGAGGAAGAGGGTCATTTTCTAATCCAAGGCAGTCATATGAGAGCCAAGAAGATACAAGAAAAGTCCAAGAACAAGTTGTAGATGCAAGAGGTGGATTTAGAGGAGGTAGATCAGACTTTAGAGGCAGATTTGGAGGTCAAGGAAGAGGATCTAGTGGGTTCACAGGAAGATGTTACCAATGCAACAAGTTTGGACATCAAGCATGGAAATGCATTGAAAATCAGACCAATACTTTAGTTGGAGGAGAAAGGAGAAATTAGATTGTTCAAGGAGATGATTATGAAAGTGTGAACTCTCCATCACAACATGCTGAGCCAGAAGTTGGTGAATCACTCATGGTAAGGAGAACCCTCATCAAGGTACTAGTAGATAAGGAGCCACCACAAAGGAGGACTCTCTTTAGGACAACTTGTAAGTGCTTGGGTAAGGTTTGTAAAGTTGTAATTGATTAAAGTAGTACTGATAATATGGTTTCAGTTGAGATGGTTGAAAAGCTTAAGTTGCAAAGGATACCACATACTACTCCATACAAAGTCTCTTGGTTAAATAAGGGTCAACATGTTTTGGTGAATGAAAAAAGTTGGGTGGAGTTTCATATAGGAGGGTACAAAGACAAAATTTTATGTGACATAATACCCATGGATGTGTACCATTTTCTGCTAGGGAGGCCTTGGCAATTTGATAGGTATGCTAAGTATGATGGAAGGGGGAATACTTATAAGATAGAAAAAGATGGGGTCTCCTATACCTTGACACCATTGAAGGAGGAGGACAAAGGACAAACCATGGGATCTAATGTGATGATGGTAGGTAGGAAGGAGTTCATAAAGGTAGAAGAAGAGGACATGGACCTTGCAGCCACTTCAAAACCTAGAGATATTATGATAGCAAAAATGAAGAATGACTTGATTTTGGAGATCCAAGATTGGCTTAAGAAGTATGTTGCTATGATGATAGGAGGGGTATTCCACTAGTTGTATTGAAAAGGGGATATTGGTCATTCCATTTCTTTCCTGCCAGAGGTTAGTATGCTTGATCAAGTAGCAGTTACAGGGACACAAAAACAAATGGAAGAGATGTGAAGCAAATGTGAAGAGGTCAAGGATAAACTGCAAAGGAATATGGACAAGTCCAAGCACACAATTGAAGTGAAGAAGAAGGAAGTTCATTACAAGGAAGGAGGAGATGTGGTTGTAGGTCATGATGCAGGTTTAACAACATTCTCAGATGAGGAAGGAGTCAAAGATCATCCATCAAGTAGGCCTATGAAGTTGGAGCATATCCTAGGTGCCAAGAAACTCGAAAAGACAAGGGATAATGCATACTTTCAGTATTTAGTCCATTGGGAGGGTTTACCAAATGAGGATGTCATTTGGGTGTCAGAGAATGACATGATCAAGTATGAATCTACTGTTGCAGAACCATCCTCAATGGGACTTGAGTTTATTTTGCCTGGGGAGTATGGTGTAGGGCACCTAGGTCTTCATGTAAAAAGTTGCAAAGTGTTAGTATTTTGGTGTGGTTAAGTCATTTTATTTGTAATAAGGTCTTTAAGACCATGTTTTATGTATTTTTGTGTCGGTTGAGTCATTTTGAGTAGGTTTTTGAAAGTCATCAATTTTGCAAAATGTTGCACAAGCAACTTTGCATTTTTGGGTTGTTATGGAAGTTGAACAGTTGGGGTTTGGTTTTTGGTGGGAAAATGGTTGGTTATGTGGTAAAACATCTTCAAAAACATGGGTGAATGTTGGGACAAGGTTCTAAGATTGTAATTTTGAATTTTGAATAAGAAAGTGCTCTATTTTCCACATTTTGGAAGCTTAATTTGCTGCTACACAGACCTGTACAGATCTATACGGCCTAGGAATGACTCAACAATGGTTGGAATTAATGGTGCATTGAATCTTTGTTCTTTTGCAAGTATTTTTATCTGAATTCATTAAGTTTGAAGCAAGTTAGGGCAAATTTACTGAAAGTTTCTTGAAACCCTTACTACGGTGTGTTTTGACTAAAAATCATGAATTTCTTCCCATTCCACTAGTGAACAAGCCTTAAAATTAGTGGAATGGATGTAGATATGTTGTGTTTTGTGTTCTCAATGTTGCAGGAGTAGGAGATGGAGGTTGGTGGAAATTTGGTGATGCCCTAATCTAATTAACCTCATGTATGAGGCATAGAAATTGCATAGGACTTAGGGTTTGAAGTAGAACTCTTAGAAATTTATTGAATTTTCTTGGAAAGGTTTTGGGAGACACCATAAGGCATGTTTTAGCCATTAGCATAAATATTTGAAGCTTATAGTTTGAAGACCTTGTTGTGACCTAGTAGGAGAAGCCTAACTAGGCCTAATTCAAGGAGTAATAGTCAAAATTTGTCCTTAGTGTTCCAAAACACCCCCACCTGCAAATTAGATATGTTATGAAATGGCATAAATGGTATCTATAACTACAATAAGATTCTAGGTATGAGGTCTGTCCTGAGAATTGTGTTGGAAAAGCAAGTTATGGAGTGCTACTAGGAGTTAACAGACTTGAGGAGAGCAACCCACCATTAAGTGCTTGGAAACTTGAAGAATTGGTTGTTTTAGGTCAATTTGAAGCTAACCACCCCTGCTTTGCATCAATATTCTAATCTTCTCTTGAGTTTTTTAAAGAAATTTTTCTATTTACATTACATAACTCACTTAAAATCCTTACTATTCTTTCAATTATAAAAAATGTTACACGTAGAATTTTGTAAAATGGTTTTTGTGTCTTTTATATCTCAATATTATATTTATGAATCATTTTATGGTTTTAAATTTAATTAAAATTTGAGAAATTTATCATGATTTTCATTATACTGTTGATTTTTTAAAATCCGTGTTGTTCTTTCATATATAACAAATTTTGTAAAATAGTTTTTGGGTCTTTTAGATTTTTGTCTTAGCTTTCCATATCATTTTACTATTTTAAATTTCATTGAGGTTTGAAAAATTTATAACTATTTTAAATTGTTGTTATAATTGTTCAATCAAAGGTTATACAAGCATTAGATGTTTATTTTGAAACTAATACATTTGATCTATGTTTTTTGGTCACTAATGAAATTGGTGCAAATTTTCCTTCATTTGTAGAAGATTCAAAATTTGAAACCATTGGCATATCTTTGTTGGTTGGTGATTGTTGGGAAAAGAAAATTTCTAAGACTATTGACTTGTAGTTTTGCAAGACGTTTGACAAAGATCTTTTGTTTTCTTTTTTCCACACTAATTCTAGGAATGTTTTAGGACATAATGGAATGACCAAACTTGTTTGATCTTTCTTGTGCACTTGCATTATTGTGAGTCAATCTTGTCACCCACTTGTTGGTATGTATCTGTAGATGTATGTCAAAATACCTTAATGCATATCACACATCCTAAATTGCATTTTTCCATCATCGACATCATTTTCATCTTTATCCTTGCATTTCATTTCATTTGCATCATTAATCCCCTTTTAACATCATTTTCACCAATTAGCCCTATTTCCCTCTATTAATTGAATAATCCTAAATTGTTTGATTAATTAATCAATTTCATCACTAATATTTCTCTTTTATCACTCTAATTGAATAAATCCTAATTATTTAATTAGTATCATCTATATTTCTTATAATCCCACATGATTAAATAATCTTGATTATTTAATTACCCTACCTTTAATCTTCTTGTCACATGATTAAATAATTCCTAATTATTTAATTATCCTATTTTCCCTCCACAAAGCATATTTTTGAGGAATATTCTATTTCAAAATGTCTCAACCAACTTGTCTCAACCTTTTCTATCCCTTGATTTTGAAATCAATTCTCATCCCTTGATCTTAAATATCCCAACCATTTTCCTGAAATGGTGGAGCAAGTTTGAGTTATAATTAATCTTCTTCATCCATCTTCCTTGATTCACTCTCCTTTATGGGTGTTGAGGATCAATCTCAATCCTTCTTTGTGGGCATTCAAACTCAATCTTATCCATTGATCTAATTTGGAGAAATCTATAAAAGAACACTCATCCCTCTCGTAATTCAACTAGAGAATTTGTGGAGAGATCATGTCCAAGTGGTTTTTGAGAAAATTGAGCATACACCATTGCATTCTAGGTCATCATGTCAAGCTTTTGTAATCATGGAGGCTTTGTGTTTAAAGGAAATCCAACATATCTCACCAACACAAATACACTCCACCATGGGATGGTAAGATTTTTTGTAGTTTTGAACTCATTTGTGTTCTTGATTGATTGTCTAACCCTTGTTATGAATTCTTAGCTCTTCAATTGCATTTTATTGGTAAGTGGATTTTTATCCTTTGTTCTTGAGTTTATTAAGTGAAATTCATTGTTATAATGTATGCACCATTTTCTCCCCTTACATTAATTGGCATGACCGGTGGGAACCACGTCCCTAAATCTAACATTTAATCAAGTTTTTCTCTCTAGGTTGTAGGTTTCTAGATGCAATTGTTTTTTCATAGGGGTCGCTATCATGAACTAGACCATGGTTGTTCTAAAATCTGAGAACGGTTGTCATATTTTTGGGATGCTATTGCACAAATCTAGCCACAATCATCCTATAATTTTCAAAATTTAACAAAGTTTTTTCAACTATGCAGGAATAGGTCCATGAACATCTTAGGAAGAAGTCTGCTATTACTCATCCAGGCCATTATCATCTCATTTTTGGGCCACTATCATCCTATTTTAGAGTCGCTATCATCACTGCTTACCACTATCATCTCTCTGTGTTTTGGTTTTCTGACTATGTTTTTCTTGGCTGTCATAACATAACCGTTATTGAGCTTAAAATGACATGCTATCGTCAAACAAGGTCGTTGTCATCGCAAAAATAGGGCCATTGTTGCAGGTAACAAGGTTGTTATTGTACTTCTTTCTACTTTTGTTAGTCACTTTCAATCATTTTTGGAATTCAATTTACCTGACCCTAACCCTAACTCAATTGTTGTTTTTTATGCTTTGATTTTATCTAACTTTGGTTGGTGCAACTATTGTAGGGTGAAGACAATCTTTCATAAACTACTAATCCATTGCTTGTAGGGGTGACAAATGGTCTAAGAAATCCAAGATCATACTACTAATTTTCTTTTTGTTGCCACTTCTTCAAGGATTATTTTCTTTTCAAGAATTTTGTGTGTGTTTGATATCTTTAACATTTAATTTTGGTGCTTAAAACATGAATTTTGTAGATAAATAACACTTCATTTTTGGATTAAAAATCAAATTGCAATGAATTTTCCACCATATTTTTCATGATTGGAAAGTCGTATGTGTATCCTCCCCCCTTGTGTCATTTGATGATCTTGGGTGATGAGAAACATCTTGGGATTTACAATTTTTGGTCACCAAAGGTGTTTTGATACATATCCTCTCCCCTTGTGTCATTCGACGATCCTGGGTGTACAAGAAATATCATAACACTAAGCCTTTATTTTTTTATCAGAGGGGATTGCCTTGAGACACATCTTACAATGGAGAACTCAAGGTGACCCTAAAGCACGTTTACTGGAGGACTATATAAAGTATGCGAAAACCAAAGTAAGTAGCATAAATATGCAAATGTTATACCTGTAAGGAAAGAGATGGTGCAGAAACGCCTTCCTAATAAAAAATCCTCAAGAAAGAAGTGCATAAAAATATTCATTTTAACAAGTTACATTCATTTGAGATGCACATTCACAGAGCAAAAGGAGAGACAAAAATCACACACAGAGATAACACTTGATATACGTGGGAAAACCCTTACGGGAGAAAAACCCACACACCAAGTAAAGTCACTTTTTATTATAGTAAAAAGATTACATACAGAGTTACAGAATTCACTCTCAGATGTTAATTCACAATAGCAATTACAATCCCCTTGGTCAACCTCACTCGTAAACTACGGTTCGCCTCTCACTCACACTCTTTCAATGCTTGAAAGCATACAATGTAAAAAACCACTCAACCACCATTAGGGTTTCATTAATTTCATTATCTTCACCGAAAAGCTTCCTTTGTCTTGAGCCACGCACACCACCATCCAGCAAGCATTGAGCTGCCCAACAATAAATTCGGTTACAGATAATATCACCATATTTGTACTGTCAACCCTCAAGTCAGATCATGAATTTTATGCAAATATATCGTTATCATGAAACACGATTTTTGGTCCAATGATCATTGATTCACAACAACAATGTAGAATCAACAAATGAATTCGTGCCACATGTCGACACATCACTCGTCCATCGCTTTGACTCTCATACCAAATTCTCGACTTGTTCCATGTGGTCCCCACTATCCACGCAACATCCATGTCATTGTCGTATGGCTGACGTCACCATCCAAGTAGATTGGTCCCACCATCCAATGGTCATGTTGCCAAGTTGGTAGAAATCTTAACTTCACAACCTCCAGTCAGAGGTTAGGAAATTCCTGAAACCCGCGACAACAAGAAATGGATCGTCAAGTCGGGGAAAACCCAAACTTTAGAACCTTCAGTCGGGGTTAGGAAAATCTTGAAGTCTGTGACAACAAGGAGATCACCATGTCGAGAGGTTAGGAAAATTTCAAACCCCGCAGCATGAGTTTCGAAGTTCAGAAATCTAGCGATCCCACGACTAGCTTGATATCACAAAGTTATGATTTTTCAGAACCCCGCGACTTAGGTTTCAAGGTTCAAGATTTTGGCGATAGGCCGACAATGAAAGTCAAACAAAGGGGGAAAATGCCAAGTTATTAACAGAGGTTCAAGCCAGCAAGTTGAGGCACATTTTTCAACAAGTTCCCACTTGACGAAGACTTACTGGCTTCTAGTAAACTTGAAGTTATTGAAGGTCATAGGCCCCAAGGCCAATTGAAATAGTACACCACCTATACTTGTTTGTGCTCACAGGCTTTGTCAATGCATCAGTGACATTCTCCAGAGTATCCAACTTTTCCAGATTAACCTTTCCATCTTCCACGATATCACAAATGAAATGATACTGTACATCAATGTGCTTCGTCCTGGCATGGAAAGTTGGATTTTTTGCCAAAAAAATAGCACTTTGACTTTCACAACAAATTGTAATATGCCTTGCATTAAAATCCATATTTGAACACAAACGTCTAAGCCAAATGGCTTCTTTGCAGGCGTGTGTTGCTGCCATATACTCTACCTTAGTAGTAGATAAAGTGACTATAGCCTGCCACTTGCTCATCCAACTCACTACACCACCAAATAACATGAAGATGTATCCACTGGTGGATCATCTGCTGTTAATGTCCCCTGCCCAATCAGAATCCACACACCCATGAATGCTAAGAGATGTCTGTGATCCAACTGATTTTCCATGATAACACAAAGCAAACTCTGAGGTACCCTTCAAGTATCTGAAAACTCTCTTCACAACATCCCAATGCGGCCTTCCTAGATTAGCCATAAACTGACTAAGAACTCCCACTACTTGGGCAATGTTTGACCTTGTATAGACCATTGCGTACATTATAATACCAACAACACTTGCATATGGAACCCTGGTCATTTCCTCCATCTTAGTAGGAGACTTTGGACAGTCTTCAACAGATAGCTTCGTTCCCTGCAACACTAGAACAACTAGCTTCTTGCAATCAGTCATCCCAAATATCTCCTGGACAATGTTGATATACTTACTCTAGATGAGCCAAAGCTTTCTACTTCCTCTATCCCTTTTTATTTCCATCTCTAGAATATACCTTGCTGCACCTAGATATTTTATTTCGAACTTTGCAGACAATTGCGATTTTAGACAATAAATCATAGTCTTACTATTTCCTATGAACAACATGTCATCGACATATAGGGTAATAATAAGAACTCGATCATTTTCAGTTTTGTAATACACACAATGATCAGATTTTGATCTTACAAATCCTAAAGACAACAAAAACGTGTCAAAAATTTGGTACCACATTCTAGGCAATTGCTTCAAACCATACATAAATTTATTCAACTTGCAAACCAGGCTTTCTTTACCTTTTTCAACAAAGTTCTCAGGTTGGGACATATAGATTTCTTCTTGCAGCTCTCCATGAAGAAATGTTGTCTTCACATCCATCTGCTCGATCTCTAAGTCATATGCTGTTGAAAGTGACAAAAGAAATCTGATAGATGTTAGCTTAGCTACATGAGAAATTTCTTCTCCATAATCAATTCCCTCCACCAGGGAATAACTTTTCATGACCAACTGAGCTTTATAATTTTTGACACTACCATCTAGATCAATCTTCTTCTTAAATACCCATTTACAGCCAACAGGCTTTCGCCCTTCAGGAAAAGGTACCAAATCCAAAGTTTCATTCTTCTTCAATGATGCCATTTCTTCATTCATGGCTTCCAACCAAGAATTTGAGTCAGACATATTAATTGCCTCTTTCACAGTCCTAGGCTCATCAGTGCTAGTAATCAAAGCATAGGCACAGTTTGAATCCAACATAGAAAGTCCATACCTATCAGGTTGATGCTTTTCATGTGTAGACCTCCTCATAGGCTGAGGTTGAGGTTGTGGTTCTTCTTCTTTAGAACTCTCAGAGTTGCTAGAACTCTCCTTAGTTTCAGGTACACTTTGTAGTTCCTCTTTATTTGGAGTTTGAGGAATTTCAACTACATCATTCTTCTTTTCCTTTTTATCTGTCTCTAACTACAGACCAGCTATTGAAGGCTTCAACTCATGAAAGATTACACTTCTGCTGTACAAAACCTTCCTAGTAACAAGATTCCAAAGCTTGTAGCCTTTCACGCCAATTCCATAACCAATGAAGATACATTTGACAACCTTGTTTTCCAACTTTGATCTTTTCTCATTCGACACATATGCATATGCCTCATAGCCAAAGACACGAATATGTCTCAGAGAAGGCTTCTTACCAGACCATGCTTCCAAAGGTGTATTATCAACAATAGCTGAACAAGGTGAACAATTTATCAAGTAACATGCTATAGCCACAAACTCAACCCAAATTTTTTTCTCCAGAACAACACCGCTCTACATACTTCTCACTCTTTCCATTAGTGTCCTATTTAACCTTTCAGCAACTCCATTCTATTGTGGAGTATAAGGCATAGATTTATGCCTTTTAATCCCATGGTTTTTGTAGTACCTTTTGAAATCTTTAGAACATAGCTCACCACCATTATCTTCCCTCAAGCATTTAATTTTCCTTCCAATCTGATTTTCTACCAAGTTTTTAAACTCTTTAAACTGAATGAACACTTCTGATTTACTCTTAAGAAAGTACACAAATGCCCTTCTCGAAAAATCATCAATAAAGGAAACATAATATCTAGACTTCAATAATGAAGGAACATTCACTAGACCAAATACATCAGAATGAACATAAACCAGTATACTAGAAGATTTATGAGGACTTGAATAAAATGAAACACGATGTTGCTTTCCATAAATACAATGTTCGTAGAAATCAAACTCAAAGTTACAATCAATGATCCCTTCAACAAGATTTTTATTTTTCAAAGATTTTAAGCCTTTCTCTCCAATGTGACCGAGTCTATGATGCCACAACATGGTCTTCTTTGCTGGGAGTTTCACCTCCAAGGAATTTGCACCCAAAGGATCTTTATTTTCCTTCTCTACACGATCAACTTTCCTTGAATTTACAGAGACGTTGTTACATTGAACATGATGTGCATTCAACTTGTATATAGTGCCTATGTGTGCACCCTTCTCTAGCACCATTGATCCTCTAGTCATCTTACTGCCTCCACTCGATAAAAAAACTTGCACGACAACATCATTCAACTTACTGACATAAAGCAAGTTATGAGCCAAACCTGGTATGTGCAGTACACCATCAATCCCTTTGATTCTTCCATCAAGGAATTGGATTCTGACTCTTCCACGACCAATAATTTCCAAAGTTGAATCACTTTCCAGGTACACCTTTCGACTAGCATACTTTTCATACTTAGTGAACCAATCTCTATGAGATGTCGTGTGAAAAGATGCACCTGAGTCAATCAGCCAGACATCATCAGATGCCTGAGTCACCAAGGCTACAATGAAGGCATCAACATCACTTTGAGAAGAGTCATTGTCCGAAGAGTTATTCTTCTTTCTCTTTTTCTCCTCACAAACCTTTCAGATATGACCAGTCTTCCCATAGTTCCAGAATTTCACCTTGGGCTTCTTACCAGGAGACTTTGATCTCCCTTCAAATTTGGATTTAGACTTGTCTTTCTTTTTGCCTCTCTCCTTTGATCTATCTCGAACAACAAGAGCCTCCTTGGCCATCTCAGAAGACTTCCTCCACATTTCTTCTAACAACAGCGAGGAAACCACATCTTCCATCTTGAAAGTAGTGGTTGTACTTCCAATATCCATTACCAAATGATCCCAAGTGTCAGGTAAGGAACATAACAAAAGCATACAACAATCCTCCTCTATCTTCACACCCACAGACGCAAACTGAGCAACAATCATATTAAATGAATTTAGATGGTCTGCTCCTGATGCACCTTATTCCATCTTCAAGGAGTACAACTTCTTCCTCAGGAATAACTTATTCACCAGAGATTTTCCCTGATAAATGTCATTGAGTTTCTTCCATAATGAAGATGCATTCTTCTCCTCATGGACGTTCAAGAGTACACAATCATCCAGAAAAAGTCTTATCAACCCTCTAGCTTTTCTATTTGTGAGGTACTAATCTTCTTGCGTCATACTTTGTGGCATAGTTCTAGACACAACAATCTAGAGGTCTCTATCCACCAACAAGTCTTCCATTTTGAGTTTCCACAACTCAAAATTGTAGCCATTGAACTTTTCAATTTCTACTCTGCCTGATGTAGATGCCATCTCAAACTGTAAACAAAACAATTAGTTCTTCTTTTGCAAGACTCCCACTGAACAAGATTAGCACAAAAAACCATCCCTACTCACAAGGATAACACAACTTCCTAGGCTTTGATACGACTTGTAAGGAAAGTGACGGTGTGGAAAAGCCTTCCTAATGCAAAATCCTTAGGAAAGAAGTGCAGAAAAACATTCATTTTAACAAGTTACATTCATTTGAGATTCACATTCACAGAACAAAAGGAGAGACAAAAATCACACACAGAGATAACACCAGATATATGTGGGAAAACCCTTATGGGATAAAAACCCACACACCAAGTAAAGTCACTTTGTATTATAGTAAAAATATTACATATAGAGTTATAGACTTCACTCTTAGATGTTAACTCATAGCAACAATTACAATCCCCTTGGTCGACCTCACTCGTAGACTATAGTTCGCCTCTCACTCACACTGTTTCAATGCTCGAAAGCATATAATGTCAAAAACCACTCAACCACCATTAGGGTTTCATTAATTTCATTATCTTCATCGACAAGCTTCCTTTGTTTTGGGCCATGCACACCTCCATCCAGCAAGCATCGAGCCGCCCAACAATAAATTCATTTACAAAGAATATCACCATATTTTCACTCTATCAACCCCTGATTCATATCATGCATTTAATGCAAATATATCGTTATCATGAAACACAACTTTCAGTCCAATGATCGTTGATTCACAACAATAATGTAGAATCAACGAATGAATTCGTGCCACGTGTTGACACATCACTTGTCCATTGCTTTGACTATTGTACCAAACTCTCAGCTCATTCCATGTGGTCCCCACTATCCATGCAACATCCATGTCACTACCGTACGACTGATGTCAACATCCATGCAGACTAGTCCCACCATCCAATGGTCATGTCGCCAAGTCGGGAGAAATATTAACTTCACAACCTCCAGTCAGAGGTTAGGAAATTCCAAAGACCCGCGACAACAAGAAAGGGATCACCAAGTCGGGGAAAACCCGAACTTCATTACCTTTAGTCGGGATTAGGAAAATCATGAAGTCCGCGACAACAAGGAGATCTCCATGTCGGGAGGTTAGGAAAATTTCAAACCCCATGACATGAGTTTCGAAGTTCAGAAATCCAGCGATCCCGTGACTAGCTTGATATCGCCAAGTTATGATTTTTCAGAACCTCGCGACTTAGGTTTTAAGGTTCAAGATTTTGGCAATAGGCCGACAATGAAAGCCAAACAAAGGGGAAAAATTCCAAGTTATTAACAGAGGTTCAAGCCAACAAGTTGAGGCACATTTTCCAATAATACCTTGCGGGCCTAATCTCATGCGAACAAATGAGTCGCTGAGGGGAAGCTAGAGACTTTAGTTTCTCCCATATGAAGTATACCTGTGGTGTTCACAATGTCATTACACACCTTTTTATCTTGAAGTCAATCCAAGTTTTCTGAAATGATTCTTCAAAGTAGTGCACATGAATAATATCGTTACTAGAAGTTACTTACCACATTTGGTTTATGGTTGAGGCATAAGGCTTAAGAGTTCATTCTCTTTTACAAAGCCAAGAATATCAAGGTGGTACATGACCTTGGTATGTACTATTTGACCCCTCCATAGATTCAAATTACATCACTCTTTCGGGGGTGAGGTAAGCCTATTGCGAAGTAACGTACCTTTACTCCTTAGGTTGTAATTGACTGATCTTGTTTGAGCTATACCAGTGGATCTTATGGAGGAAGGTTCGTGAAATATCCCCCTTTCCCATTGAGATAGTTATTTGCATAATTTTTATTTGCTATGTGTATCACTTGCTCTCATACATATCCCCTACAACATCAGATCAAAAACATTCAAAGTAGGAAACTTATTGAAAAAAGTCATCAAACTGAAAGCTATCAAAATTGGGTTGATGCCATGCATTTTATTGCACTTCTCTCAAAATTTCACTATAGTCACCCTAACACTTGACCACTAATATGAATCCATTCGCTATTGTCATCTCTTCTTGCACCAATCATTGAATTAGATAGAGCTTGCTATTTTCTGAAACTACCATAGTCGTCCCTAAACAAGCTTGCTATTGTCATAATTTCTGTCACAGTCGTCCTAGATAGTAACTGTTATTTTATCAATTTCTTGCTTATGGAAATATTCTCAAAATTTGGTTTCAAACATTGGAATAACACCTTGCACAATTACTATAAATTCCTGTTACCATAGATCTACACTTTCACACATTCACCTTACACCATCAAACATCATCACGATCTTACACGTCAAATTTGGTTTACCTATGGTTTGTAGCTATCACCTTTTGGACAAAAACAAAAAAATCATACTTGTTTCACACCTTATCAATAATCTTGGACATGCTTTTGCCTTAACATCAATGATCATATATCTACCTAGCCTTTGGAATCACCTTTTAAAACAAGATATCAAACCTTATCATCTTGCTATCATTTCCATCAACACACCATATCATCTAGTAGTCTTATCAAAATTTAGTGGCATCATCATCTCTCTAAGTTTCTAGACTATTAGCATCCACCTTTGCTTGCAACTTACAATCATAGTTCAAGTGAAGAAATCAACATATCCTCCATCATCATCCTTGAGACGTAGAAAACATCAAATGAATCTTTTTCATGTACTTATGTTTCTAGGCTACCATCATATTGAAAACATCCAAAATCCACTCACACTCTCATCGTAGGGTTGAGTATCTATGAACATAACATCATTTTTCAAAAAACATCCAAAATATGCTCATCTCCTTATCATAGGGTTAGGAACCAAAATCTCATCATTCCTAAACTTCTAGGAATCCAACATCAAATTTGATCATCAAACTATCTCGACATCCACATCAATCGATATCAATCAATCACCAATTATCCAAACGGTTTACAAACTTTCCCTTGGTATGTCATTCCACTAATAAATTTTTTAAACCCCAACATCATCACACCTTCATAGATTGTAATATCTCATTCACCAAGGTCTATTAGGAAAATTTATGACAACAACAAGGTCACAACATAGAAATAAAATGGAAGCTAACAAAATTAGCTCTAGTGGAGCTAGTACCACCAATGTGGAAGCTTCAATTTCTCAACCATGGGGTTTTGATCCTAATGCAACTATGGCTTTTTCAACCCCTCAAGCACAACAACCAATGTTCAAAGCTCAACCACAACCCAATCCAAATCTACCACCAAGTGACCAAGATCTACAACTTCAACATCAAGAAATGCTTGCTAGACATCAAAATCAACCTCCTAGTCTTCGTGATGTGATAATTGAAGACCATGATAGTGATGAGGAAATATTCAAAGATAAACTTTTATAGTACGCCTAAGATCCTAAAATGATAGATCTAATGGAAAAAGTACTTAAACTATATCCTAACACATACTTTTTAAAACTTGTAGAATATGGTGCCAAGTTTCCCCCAAACTTTAATGTCGATTCTCTTAGAGATACATCCCTCATTTGCATGGATGATCAATCAATTGTTAGAAAAGTCCCAAAACAAGCAGTGGAGCCAAGGATACCACCTATATTTTTGAAACAAAAATAACCTATCAATGATTAATATTATGGACAACCAATGGATAACCCGTTATATAGATCTCCCTCACAAGTAGAACAAGCATTGGCCACTCAACAAGGTCAAGGGAATATAAACACCATGGCAGCTCAAAATTTTCCTCCACAAACAACAAACCCCTTTTCCACACCACTTGCAACACAAAATATAGAAACTAATACATGGAGACCCAATGTATCAAGAACTCTATATGACACATCTTTGAACTCACGGCAATAAGACCCTAAAGTCAACATGAAAAATATGGGTAACCTACCACCTACACAACAACAACTACATGATAACATTCCACCACAAGCATAACACATGGAATCACCCATTTACACAACACAACAAAACAATCCACCTCTTCAAACAGAACCACCCGTATACCAAAAACAACAAACCATTGTACTTTAAGACCAAAGCATGTATCCAGCAAATACCCAAGGAAAACAACAAACACAATACATGAATCAAGAACCCACATACTATGATCCTTCAAACCAACAATATCAATATGGATCTTCATCTAGTCAAAACACTCAACATCAAACACTTAATCACTCATTACGAAAACATTGGTACACAACAAACTCCTAATCCGCATTAAAAAACATATACACATCAACAAATACCAGAAAAATGTACCTCCTCAACAAAATGTGCCTAATCAACAAAACATACCTCCACATCGTCAAACCTTCACCCAACAACACCAAACCTACACATCACAAGAGAAAAATCCTAATCCACAATACCAAAATCCTAATCCAGAACATCAAACCATCAATCCACAATACACACACACCATTTTGCAAGGACCCTATCCCTCATCATAACTATATAACACGGCCCAAGGGCCTTCATACACACAAACCCCATAATATAACTCACAATACATGGCGGGAAAGTAAGGTTATGGTGTCCCTAATCCTCAAATGAACATTCCTAGTGGTGACTTAACATTGCAGATTCAAAGCCTTGACCAAAGGATATCAAATATTTAGCTTGGATAAACCAAGAAGAGATACACACTACAAGATATATGTCCATATTCGTTTGATCATACCATATCAATGATCCCCTTTCCCAAGAACTTTGAAATTCCTATTTCAATAAATACAAAGGAAGGGAGTATCTAATCGAACATGTACGAGAATTTTGAGTGGCTTACATGGACATTTCAAACAACGAGTCCTACTTAATTAGACTCTTTCCAAGAAGTCTTGGGGGTGTGACTACTCAATGGTTCTCCCATTTATCTCCAGGTATTAAAACCTTTGATGAGTTATCAGAAAAATTCATAAACCACTTCTCATACAATATCGAACAAGACATAATGATTCTCGATCTATATAAGATCAAACAAAAATAGGGGGAGTCCACTTCTTACTTGCAAATATGGAGGCATAAATATAGAAAAACTAAATAGCCTATTCCAAAAAAGAAGCTAGTTGAAATCTTTGTCTCTAACGTTGAAACAGACATTAACTATCAATTTACCATGTTATGTCCTGACAATTTTGAAGAAATCATTGAAAATGGTCTAGTCATTGAAAGAGCTCTTATAGTAAAAGGTACCATAAAAATTATAACAATAACAACAGAGACCAAGCACCGGGATCCAATGAAAAACCTCAAATTGGGGAAAATAACAAGAATGATACAAATGATGGAGTGGTAGATGCTAAGTTTGTTTAAAACATACAACAACCTTACCAACCACCTCCTAATAATCCCTAAAATAATGTCCAAATGAATCAAGTGGATTATCCCAGGAACAATGTGCAAAACACTCAACTCACTTGCCCTCAAAACAACCAATATATGAACCAAAATTAGAACAATAAAAAAGGGATGCCAAGGAGAAAATTTACAACAAACAAGAAGTACATACCTGTAGGACCCTAAATCTGCATTGGCTCAAAAACAAAAACCCTTAGTATTGTTAGTAAACCAAAGCAAACAAAAGATCCCCTATAAGATTCATCTAATCACAAGAATGATACCAAAGAAACAAGCAAAACATAGAAAGGCATCATTCTAATGATCAAACTAGCATCTTATAGTGGATTGGTGCTTCTATGGAAAGAAGCCCTTTCCCAATCCTTGATTGATAAGCTAGTGATGAAATTGCTATGGGTATGGAGATGATAAATGAACAAGATCAGTTCTCAAAGAGAATGACCTTGCATCAAGTTGTGGAGTGGAAAAAATCAATTCTCCTTAAGAGAGTGACCTTGCAAGATATGTAGATGATTGTGGAGGATTTGCTTGAGGATGAAGCCTCTATTTGAAGATTTTCAAATGCTAAGAGTTGAAGAGGGACCAATGTGGGACTAAGAAATAGGCCAATAGGAAGAGGCCACTTGTCATCATGTGATTGGTTGATGTATGTGCAAGATTTGGGAAATGTGCCCAAGAGAGGGAAGTTTGAATTTGAATCTTGCAATAAATTTTGAGAGGGGACAAGAAAATGAGCAATAAATGCTATGTCGGAGGTACAAATCAACTTGTCATGTTGAGTGAAAATGAGGGTTTTAATAAATCAATAAATTGATTTATTTGTGCAAGTGGAGATATCTAGAGAATGCAAGTGGGTGAGATTAGCATTTAATCATGGTTAGATTAAATTAATGATGATTATGTTAGTTTAATGATGATTAGGTGAGATTGACTTTTAGGACTTTGATATTTGATTTATTTAAATCAAAAAATGATGAAATATGATTTGGGATTTGATTTAAATGGATTCTTGATTTATTAAAAGGTTGATGATAATGTTTATTTGATGACCTTAGGAGATTAATGAGATTACCTGATGAATGGATGAAGGTGAACCTGATTAACTGAATGAGTGGATGCATGTGAAGCCTGATTTACTTGATGAATGCATAACGCTAATTTTGCATGTCTACAATACCATTGGGGGAACCCATGGAGGTTTTCATTCACAATCTAATCCAACAAACCTCTTCAAACTACTTAGTCAAATGAACTATGAGGAGCCAAAATTTAAACCCCCATGGTATAATGAGAATGATCAATGTGAGTTTCATCGAACCAAGGGTCATAAGACAAAATTGCATAAGGTTAAATAATATCATCTAAGACTTGATAGACAAAAGAGAGGTTGATATTGAACACCATCCTAGACCCGTTAGAAATAGCGACATGGGTATCTACATGGATCCAATCCTTAATTACTCTAAGGGAAAAGATAAAGGTAAGGGATAGTATTATGGAAAAGCTACTTACACCTATGACAATTTTGTAGTAACCATCCATCAAGCTAATAACAATATCAATTTAGTAACAAAAATTGGTAAAAACTTCAACTATAATTTCACTACATGAAGAAGAAAAGTGACAATCCAAGGAGCCCCGACTAAAGCAAGAGTTACCATTAAACCTTCAAGTGACTACAATATTGTTGACCAGTTAAAGAAAAATCCATCCCTAATCTCTTTCCTTGAGCTTGTCAAGCTATCCCCCGCACATAAAGAGATTCTGGAGAGCTTTCCTTGAATCATCAATACCTAATGATATCAACACAGATTAATTTCAAGCTATGGCTGGGACCACTACTTCTACCCATCACTTGGTATTTTCTAAAAATGACCATCCCCAAAGATCCTTTCATAATCAAGCTCTATATCTCAAAATTTACATCCATAAACATAAGATCAAGAGGGTCCTGATAGATGGAGGTACATGATTAAACATATGTTTTAAAATGAGTAAAGTAGTTGGGATATTCGATGACATTATTGATAAGAACAAAATCCTCACAATAAGGGCTTATGATGATAAGAAAGAAACTTTTAAGGCACAATCCGACTTCCAATTCAAGTGGGACCAACTATAACTAAAATGACTTGTCAAGTATTGGATCTTGAGCTACCCTATAACCTTCTCTTGGGATGCCCGTGGATCCATGCAATGCAATTAGTCCCTTCAACCTTCCATCAATGCTAAAAATTTCCTTATAATGATAAGGAGGTTACAATATATGTCGATCTAGAACCCTTTCATTACTACAAGAGCTTAGAGGAAAAATACAAGAATTTTTTTCAAATACCCAATAATGACATATCCTTCCATTCATTCTCCTACATCAATCCATCATCACACACATCATCCTTAAATCCATATTCATCATCTAATCCACCTAAATCTGACCTTAAGATCCAGGTAGTTGACAATGGCTGCAGAGAAGACCACTTTAATCAATCTTTCTGCATTGGAAAGCTACCCCTGTCACCAAGATCTTATGAGAGACCAAAGGAAATTAAGCACATTCAAGCTGTCAAAATGTAAGTAAAACCTACAATATTCACTAAGTGGGGAAGCATGAAGGATGAAGTGGTATGTGAAGAAGATCTCTCTACATGGCTTTACAAAGAGGAACAAGAGGAAGAAAAACAATGTACGTCCCATCCTCGTTGATCCTAACATCAAAGGGTATTAGCCAGCAAAAGGTATGGGTTTCATTGGAAAAGGTGGCATTGGTTTAAATGAACAAGGTATAAGAGAGAATATCATCATGGAGAAGTGAAAGAAGAATCTAGGACTAGGCTATGGTTGATTAGACATTGTGACTCCAAGCATTGAAAATATGTTTTGCGAGGAAAAGCCTCCTTCTACCATGATTGAGACATTAGATGAGTACGATCTTGTTGACAATGATCTATACATAACAAAACTATTTGATGACATTGGCATAAACACCAAACTACCCATTCCTTTAAACCTACATACCAAATAAAAGAACTCCAACGCATTTACCCACAGTTAATCAATTGGGATCAGTAACATCACACATCTGTTGTGGACATATTCCAAAATGATGAAGCTATAGCTGAGCTTTTGGGACTTCATAATGGTATATCATTTTGGGACTCACAAGGCTGGCTTTGAAATTGAGCTTGAACAAGGAGCATACTTTGGAGGGAAGATTGCATCCTCCAGTCACAAAAATGAAATTGAAAATCTAAACAACAAAATAAGATCCAATGGTGAAAACCACAATGTGGCACTATCGTATCATGAAAAAGGTAAAACAAAGGACACATTTGATGTTGAAAACCTCTCTGAGGCACCCAAAGATGCAAGATTCAATCTACCAATCACAAAATATCAAGAAAAATCAATATTTTTGGTTGAAGGTTTTGAACCCATAAATGTGGGAATGATAGATGCACCGAAGATAACACATCATGCAACCACTTTAGATCCTAATGAAAGAATCAAATTATCAACATTCATAACAAGTGAAAGATCAAATTTTCCTAGACTTATGTAGATATGTTGAGTTTGGATCTAGCTCTAGTAGTTCGTCATCTTACAATTTTTCCAAGAAGAAAAGTAGTCAAACAAAAGCTTCACAAAATGCACTTGCAGATAGCACTTCTAGTCAAGGTAGAGCTCTAGAAACTCCTTGTTGTCAAATTCATAAGACCTATAGATTATCCTAAGTGGGTATCCAACCTGGTACCAACATCGAAACCCACTAGGGGCAATATGGATCTATACAAATTTTAGAGATCTTAATATGGCATGCCCTAAGGATGAATTCCCCCTACCTAACATTGACATGATAGTGGACTTAACAACTAGTCATGAAATGCTTTCTCTTATGGAAAAATTCTTAAGCTACAACTAGATCAAAATAGCACATGAGGATCAACATAAAACAACATTTACTTTCCCTTGGGGAACTTTTTGATGGAATTTCATGCCATTCGGCATAAAGAACTTGGGAGCTACATACTAAAGAGAAATGACTACTATATTCCATGATATGCTTCATATTACCATGGAGGATTATGTGGATGATATTTAAGCGAAATCTATCACAAGACAAAGACATTTAGGTGACTTGGCTAAGATATTTGACAGGATAGAATAGTACAACTTGCGTCTAAATCCAAATAATTGTGTATCGAGGTAGATCCATCCAAGGTCAAAGATATCCTATAAATGTCTCCCTCGAAGACATTGAAACAACTGCGTAGCTTGCAAGGAAAACTTTAGTTGATTCAAAGGTTTACAACACAATTAGTGGATAAATCCCATCCTTATACACACTTGCTCCATAAAGATGTAATATTCAAATGGGATGGAAGGTGTGAATAGGCTTTTCAATAGGTTAAAGACTATTTGGAAAATGCTCCTGTATTGATGCCACCCATATAGGATAAATCCATGATCTTGTATGTATCAACAAAATTAGCAACTTTAGGAGCTCTATTAGCACAACTTGATGAGAAAAACAAAGAAAGAGCCATGTACTACATTAGTCGCACCCTAGTTGGTTACGAGCTTAATTACACACCTATTGAAAGGGCATTCTTATCAATTGTCTTTGCAGTCCAAAAGCTTATACATTACATGTTAAACTGAAAAATTTAGCTGATATCCAAAGTGGATCCCCTTAAATATCTCTTGGAAAAAGAGGCTCTCACAAGAAGAATGGTGAAGTGGATCATGATACTTAGAAAATTGACATAGAGTATGTTGATAGGAAAGCAATCAAAGGGAAAGTGATAGAAGACCAACTAGTTGAAGCACCTATAGAGGATCATCAACCACTAATATCAGAATTTCTTGATGAAAACATCCTTGTTATAGCTACACCAACTTGCTGGACTATATATTTTGATGGATCTCATACCCAACATGGATTAGGGGCTGGTATCCTGTTTCTCACATCTCAAGGAGACAGTATACCCAAAGCTTATATAATTGCCTTCCCTTTTATGAATAATATAGCTGAGTATGAAGCACTAATCATAGGGCTAAGAATGGTCGTGGAATGGAAGATCAAAGAACTTCATGTCTATTGTGACTCCCATATGGTCATAATACAAGTGAATGATGAGTACGAAAATAAATATGATAAGTTAATGCCATATAAGAGAATTGTAGATAGTTTCAAGCAATACTTTTTATTCATCCTCTTTGAACAGATCCCTAAAATCAATAATAAAGTTGCCGATGTTATGGCCACTATTAGTTCACTTCTTGATATACCAGAGAACATTCCTATGTACGAATCCTCATGGAACAATTTCTTATAGCAACATTTGATATCCCAGAATTTGAACTCGTGTGTGATGTTGTTGGTCTCAATTTTCTTTGGTACCAAGACACATATGCTTACATCCAACATGGAATCATACCACCTCACCTCATGAGCAACCAAAATAAGACCTTAATCTTCCGAACTACATGCTTTACCATCCTTAGAGATACTCTATATCATTGAAGTCTAGATGGTACTTTACTTCAATGTCTCACTGCGGAAGAAGCACAAACTTCCTTGCAAGAGGTACATGAAGGTGTTTGTGGGTCCCATTCTAGCGGGCCTAACCTAGTCAAGAATTTGCTAAGAATTGGGTACTATTGGCTCTCAATGGAGTAAGAAGCTATACATTATTCAAAGAAGTGTCATCAATTCCAACAACATGGTGATATTGTTCATGTACTTGCGCAAGAGTTATGTACCATAATTACACCATGGACCTTCTTGCAGTGGGGACTTGACCTAATAGGAAAGATATCCCCTACTTCATCCAACAAACACAAATTTATCATAAATGCTTCAGAGTATTTTACAAAGTGGATAGTAGCTATACCTCTAACTTATATCACATGCAAAAAAATAGCCAAGTTTATTCTTAACTATTTGATTTGTTGATATGGTATCCCTTAGACTATCATTACAAACAATAGAACTCCATTCAAAAACCAAGATTTCAGTGAGCTTTGCTCTAGATTCTCCATCCAAAATTGCTTCTATACACTGCACTATCCCTAGGGAAATGGTCAGGCAGAAGCATATAATAAAATGATCCTCAAAATCCTAAAGAAGATTGTTAATGACATTGGTCATGACTGGAACCTACAACTAAATATAGCCTTATGGGCTTATAGAACAAGCATTCACACACCTACATGTGTGACTCCCTTTTCCCTGATATATGGATCCAAAGCTATGTTACCTATTGTAGTGTAGAAAAATGTATCCCTTAACATTTTCTCACTTGTTTGGGCCCTCCTAATTTAAAATAGACTTAATAATGCCTTAATTAAGTTTTGTAAAATGTATCCCTTTACATTTTAACACATGTTTTGGGACCTCTTAATTAAATTGAGCTTAATTATTCCTTAATAAGCCCTTTTATTCATCTACAAGCCTAATAAATTACGTTTTCTGAAGGGAAACTCGACAAAAATTAATGCCAATACATGATTAAACACCTTGAGCAATGTGTGTTCTAGGAATAGAGACCTAGGACCCATTCACCCCTGAGCGAATGAGTCCTCCCTAGGTTTTGGAACCTAGTTTTAAAACATGCTTTCGCAGTACTTTTATCATCCCAAATTCAAATTTCAAAGGTCGGCTTGTAATGTTTTAATTCTGGGAAATTAAGGATAAATGTATATAAATACGAGGTTATTTCATCAATTCAAGACATCTAGCAAGAGGAAAAATTTCACAAGAGAAAATATTATTGTCAAGAGCATTCAAAAGAAAAATTAACAAAGATTTATTGCAGCAATCAAGATCTCAAGTTTCATGTAAAAGCTATGTTTATTCACACATTTTTTTGGAGCTAACATTGTGATGTATGTTTCAAGATCTAATACACACATTCAAGTCAAAGATTCAAAGTGGGATTCAAGTATCAAGATCCACATCCATTGAAGTTGTTAGCCTCCTACAACGATTCAATAACTAGGCCTTTACAACCATGATTCAGATATTGGGAAGATAACCTGAATAGCTATCTCAATCATCATGAAGGTGCATTTAACTTGTCAACCCAGGGACGTAAAATTGAAATGGATTAGCACTGTATGTGTACTAGGAACTCAAAGCAACCATGTATCACTACAACTAAGAGAAATGTAATGCTGGAACGTAAACTACTTGGAAAGAAATAAAGCAATACTGAGCATCAATTAACAACTATGCTAGGCTTAAATGCATAACAAGAATAAAGATCTAGGTGAACAAATAGGAAACTACTTTGTCTGCTTTGGCTGCAGGAACAGTTGATGCCAGATTTTGAACTAAGTACAAAATAATAAATAATAACTAAACTAATTACTCTAAAGAATAGATTACTTAACAAGTGGGTCACCTTGGATGAGTATCCACTAAGACTAATACAAACTCAAATGCTTAAACTCAGACTATCATCTCATTCATTGAAAAATGTGTAAACAGAGTAGCAGCATGCTTGTATTGAAAAGTGGAGAATGCTTAATACATCATCAATATCATATAACAACAACAATCAAGAACTAAGAACCTCCAAGAAGAAGATTCAAATCCTTATTTATACTACCAACTAAACAGGGCAGTCAAATCCCACTAACTGAGAGGAAGCCATTTAGGGAAAACAAGGAAAAGAGTGGTAGAGCGGTTATGTCTGCAGGGAATCTAGTCAGACATGCATGCCCAAACATGGACTCAACGTTGCAGTAATGCCCACGATTGATGAATGCCATAAATACAAGGTGGTTTCAATTGACTGTCATGGGAAATCCACTGCCGTTGTCCTTCAGTTGACTCCTTTGAATGATTCCCCTGCATGACCATTTGAAAGTTTCCTTTCTCAACTTAGCATCCACAAATTGTGTCCTGCATAGCAATGTCAGTACACATAATAATTGCACATATATAATCACCTTAAAGAACATTCATCAACCATACACAAAATGAATATAGATAATCCACATAATATGACAATGTCATTAAAACTTCATAGAGATAGGGTTAAACCCGATGTCAATGGTTTGAGGGAAACATTATGCAAATATTAACACTCAACTGCTAAAGTTCATGAAACTGCCAGTAAATGGACTATAGATTCTACCCAAAATTTGACCAAAAACTAGGCTCATCATTCTCCTCGAACCTAACGTCTTGCTGGTCCTCCAGTAGTGGAAGGGTTGTTCTTTTGTTTGGTCAAACCTCTGAAGTTTGCAACTGCTAGCTGACCAATAGCCGTCTCAACAGAGCGTGAGTCTGGATCCCAATAAAATCCTCCCAATATGTAAAATTTGTTCCATCTTTTCCTTTATGTAGCAATATCATATTGGTAGAATCTGTAGTTTGGTACTGGCCACATGAGAATGGGTGGCTAGAAAGTCAGGGGAAGCCAAAATCTCCCCTTTGTTCTAACAATATGGATATACCTGTCAATTCACTTCAATGCTGCAACATAATTGTGAATAGAATGGGGCTCAGCTTGTTTTAGCTCATCTATTAAACTATTCCATCGTTGGGCCAGGTATCCTCTTACAAGCTCCTCTTTTGCTGCTGCTTTGACCTCATATTCAGTGTAGAAAACTTCAATCCAGGGCATGATTCTGTCACCATAGCTTGGTCTGAGAAGTATCCTGATCCATTCTCTTTGAATATGCCTTGGGTGGCTTGAATCAGCCCTAATGGCTAAGGGGATGTTAGATTCCATTTTCTTATAAGCATTGTTCTGCTCACCCCAATTAATCTAATTTTGTACCCAAGACATAAATGCTTGCAACTAAATATCCCCAACATATAGCAACAGGTTCCAATCATGATCCTGCGTGATAACATAATTGTGCAAATAGAATTCAGATAACAAAATTTTCATCTTAGGGGAAGCAATCCTATAGGGATTGAAGAATTTGGTAGGAGTTTCAATGGAGGGGTTTAAATTTGAAACAATTTTTGACAACTTGAAAGAGATATTTCTCTCTCAAGTGCAGGCATAAACCCTTGGAGGAGCTCTGCATTCTAGAATTTGTGGCACCAGGATCACAATGTTGTCTACTTTCTTCTTCAAAGTAGCAATTCTCCTCATTTTTCTCCTCAATAACCTCATCCCTTTCTTGGATTTCCTTTTTTAGTCTCTTCCTCTCCTGTTTCCATTCTTCCTCCTTCCTTTCTATTTCTTTCCATAAATTTAAAATTGCTGCATGAACCGTAAAATCAGGAGGGTTATGAATTCCTACTAGTATTTTTGTTGATGGTTGCTCCCCATACGGTACTATCTACATGAACTCGGGTTGTCCAATTGTCTTTGGCTATGGGGGTACTATTTCTTCGCCCCCTTCTTGCTGCAGGACCTATTGTTCCTGTTCCTGGTTTTGCTCTGGCTCTTGCTGTGCTTCTTACTGTGGTTGTAGGAACTCCTACTCTTGTTCTTGGTTTTGCTACAGGAACCCCTGCTCATCCTGAAACTCCTTTGCGATATTAGAAAGGTCTACCAGTGTTATTTTTGCTGCTCTCTCAAATATATCCTCTTCTTTTTCTTCAACATTCTCTTGTTCCATTGGAGCTTCAGTGTCCCCATGTGATATCTCACCGTGCCCAGGGATTTCCTATGAAGGCATACAAAAAGCCGGCCCAGCTGGTTTTGAATTCCTAGGGATGCTTTTATGTTTTCCTTTAGCTGCAGGATGAATAGGGTTAGCCTTTCTCTTCCTAGTACTCGACACCTCTTTCTCTATGGGCTATGTTTGGGATTTTTATTTTTCTTTTCTTGTTTCAACCTCTTGCCCCCGTGCCCTAGTTCTTATTAGGGTTTGTAGCGGGACATCATCATCAGAATCAGATGAAGAGCTTGCTTTTTCTGAATGCTCTATTTCAGAGGAACTAATGTTTATGGCTTCTTCTGTTGCTACAGGAGGATTCATACTAGAACTAGCACCAGAAGTTGAAGCACCAGGAGTGGCTTCAACTATGCTTAATCTTCTGCTAACCCTACGTGGTTGGGGTAAAACCCTAGGTTGTAGTTCCTCAGGTCTAAATTGATCAAAATTTAAAAATTCTTCCCAGGACATCTCATATACACTATGCAAAAATTTCTTAACCAACAATTTTATCAAGCAATGGAGGGAGAGAAAGTTGTCCCTACCTTTTTGTGTTTCAACTGCCATGATGGAGAGGAGAATGTATAGAACATTGGGCACGTTCATCCTCCTTCCATGTCTCATGTGGCTCAAGAGCTTGAAATGTACCGAATACAGGTTTGACAAACATCCCTCATAGGTGATATACTTATAATGTAGACAACTGCCTGCTTCCATGGTTCAGGCAGAGATGTCCTCTTTGCACCCTGTTTATCTATGCTAATTGGCGGGTCGACATGTACTATAAATTTTTCTCTAACTGACCTGACATCCCTAGAGGCAGGGTAATGCTCGCCATCGACAGGTAACCCTGAAAATTCTGCAATTCTCTGCTCAGTTGCCACAACTTCTAACCCTTTTACTGTGGCTTTGCCTTTAGAGAATGTTTGAGCGAATTCGAGTGCAATGCCTTCGTAAAAGCCATCCAACTTCATGAAATAATCAAACCATCCACAACATTGAAATTTTTCCAGGCATTGTGCATCTTGCAACAAAACATCATGAACGAAGGGATCATTCTGAATTAAGCCACTTCCCATTGTCTTAAATCATTGTCACTCTGCAAAATTTATTTCCTCTGCAATTTCTATCTGAAATCTAACAACTTTCTGCTAAATTTACACTGCCAGTATTGACTAAATTTCCTTCTTTGTCTTTGTTTTCACCATTTACTGCTTATAACTCAAGACTACGACATGGAAATTAAGGTGAGAAAAGGGGTGATAAATGAGAGCGATGATGGAAAGAATTGGCAGCTCAGTTAACATCACCTCACAAATGTGAGCTAGATTTTCAAATCGGCTTATTTAAATTTTCTAACGTAGTCAAATTGTGATTTGACACATGAGCAGTATATTTGCATTTTTTTTATTCCCCCCCAACCTAAATTTGGACATGTGTCCACACATGTGAGAAGAGAGTGGTGAACTGATAGGAAGTAATGACATATTATGTAATCACCTATAGTAATGCACCATGATTAAATAAATGCATTTAAAAGGTAATTAAGAGACGAAAATGATCACATACATACCTGAGCGTGTGAAGGATGCATTGCAAAGATCATGGAGAGAAAGTACTGTTTCTCCTTTTTTAGAAATAATTGAGAAATTAATGAAAGTGAAGCAAAGTGATGTGAGGCAAAATGAAATGATGGAAGAGAGAGAAAGGTGATACGAATGGATGGATGGGCAGATAGGTGAAGAAATGAATTTTTCGCTAAAGTGGAAATCTTTATTATGAAAAGTACATACCTTAATTTAGCCAAAAGGTGGGATGCTAGGTCCACCACTTTTGGCTACAGGAAACTCGTGTGCAGAATGCTGGGTGAATTGCTGCAGGAACTCTTCCTCAATTTTTGCAGGGTCGACTTGGATTCCTTTGTGAGAAATGTAGTGGCCAGGAACTACACCTTCCTGCATCATCATGAAACACTTTTCACTATTCAAGGATAGGTTTTGGTCTTCACATCTCTGTAGGAACTTCTTGAGATTCTCCAATGCTTCATTAAAATCAGTGCCATAGGTAGTAAAGTCATCCATATAGATCTCCATGTAGTCAAGGGAGATGTCTGAAAATATGCTAATGACTGCCCTTTGGAAAGTTGCAGGTGCATTGCATAGGCCAAAAGGAAGTACTGAATAGGCATACGTTCCCCATGGGTAGGTGAAGGTCATCTTATCCTAGTCCTCAGGTGCAATTTGAATCTGGTTGTGGCCACTGAATCCATCTAGGAAAGAAAAGTATTATTTTCTTGTAAGTGTGTCCAAAAATTGATCAATGAAGGGTAAAGGAAAGTGATCCTTCTTGGTGGCAGCATTAATTTCTCTATAATCAACACAAAATTTCCATTTTCCTCCCTTCTTTGGCACGATTACTAATGGAGACACCCACTGGATGTCTAAAATAGGATAGATAAATCCATCATCTAACAATTTCTGCAGTTCTATTTTAACAATTTCTCTCAATGCAAGGTTGATTCTTCATTGAGGCTACCTTACTAATTGACAATTATCTTTGATGTAGATCCTATGAGTGCAGAGCTTATGATCCAGTCCTTTCATATCATGATAGTCCCATGCAAATGCATGCTGGTGAGACTTCAGTAAGTATGCCAATTAAAATTTTTGTTCTTCACTTAACTTGTTGTTAATATTCAAATATCTTCCTTCAGACACCTGTACTTGAATAGTCAATTCTATCATAGCTGCTTTATTAACACACGGTACCTTGAGTTCATATGGTAGCATGGTATGGAACATGCCTGCTGCTGCAGGAAGAGTGGCTATAGGAAGTTCATCCACAGGTGGAGTGGCTACAAGAAGAGAAATGAAATAGGCAGAAGTGTTTTCACGGGATTAGCAGAACCAGATGCGTGAGAGGATGATGCTTCCCCAACTTCACAACGGTTTTGAATTATACTAGATAACACTTCATCTTCGTTTTGAAGCTGCAAGAAAGGGATTCTACCTAACATCATGAGCTGCGCCATTGAGTTAACTTCCTCGGGTTCTTCAACAATATATGGCCATACAAAATCCTCTTCATTATGGGTCGACTGAGCAAGAGGATAAAGAACAAGCTTTTTAGTATTCCTGCCAATAGAAATAGTCATGTCACCTAACTGACACCCAATATAAGCGTATGCTATTCCTAACCATGGCCTTCCAAGAATGATAGGATATCCTCCTAGGGTGGCCTTAGGAGAGAGAATCATGAGGTCTGCAGGATACTCCCAAGAGTCTAGAATTACCACAAGGTCTTCTACTATACTATCAAGCTTCACAGTAGGAGTATCAGCAAGTTGTAGCACAGTAGGAGTAGATCTCATGCTTGCAACATTTAGTTGCTGCAGGATGTCCTTAGTCATCACATTGATTGCTGCTTCCAAATCAATTAGGGAATTCTTCACTTGAATTACATTTATGACAACTACTACCACATGACTACCTGGGTCATTATACTTGGGAATAGTCACTTTTCCAAGCATGATGTCAGTGAGCTATCCCATCACATGGACTGTAGTCAGGCCTTTCTTCTCTCTACCTGGCTTCTTTAGGCATGCTTCCTTGATCACCTTGCCATATATAGGAACATATTTTATGGCCTGAAATAGGGGTATCTGAACACATATATGCTTTAGCTGATCTAGGATGTCAAAAGTGGTATCCTCCTTTTCTTCCTTATGCTTGGAAACTTCCAATGTCTGAGGAAATGGTGGCTCTCATGTAGGCTTCCTGGCTGGAACTGGTTTAGGATTTTTAGGTACAATTGGCTAAATAGGATCATTTATAGGTTCCTCTTCCTCTTCCACAGGTAGCTCAGTGATGATGGGTGTGGAAGGAGTTGGTAGAGTGGTTCCTGAACGCAAGTGGATGTCACTTACACTCACAACAATTGTAGGGAATTGATTTGAATCAACATAATATACTAGCTGTTGCTATGGTTTGTTATTTGGATTGGGTGTGGGATGAGCTGGTAGCTGAGTAGGTTTGGGTGCATTAGAGCTTGAATTAGTAGGTGGAGGTGTTACAACAGGCTGCTAGGGTTGAGAAGATGGCTGCATGCAACTGGCTGTCTGGTTTGGCCCAAAAAAAGATAGTGGATGAGGGCAGTATTCTGTCAACATTGCCTCTGCCTCCTCATGTTTATTTTTGGCCTGAAGTGTATCCAGCTGAGTAGCTAGATTGTTTATAATATCCTGCTTGAAATCTGCCAACAAAATAGTAATATCCATCCTTGAAACTCCACTGGTAGATGACTTACCGACAAAAGATTGGTAAGCTCTCCCTTTCTTTGAAGCTGCTCTGGAATAGTTCTGACATATTTTATTGATATCTTCCCAAGGAACTTGAGTGATATCTCCTCCTACCATCAGGTCCAAAGAATCAGTGCAACTCTCATTGATTCCTCTCAAGAAAAGTATCTTTTGTGATTCGTCATTGAGTGTATGGTGTGGAGATTTTTGCAAGCAAAACAAAAACCTTGAAATGTAATCTTCCAAGTTCTCATCTTCCTTCTGCTGCATCCTAAAGATATCACCTCCTCTCATATCAGTGCCCCTGTAATATTCCTTGTATTTTTCAAGGAACTTTGTCTTCATGTCCTCCCAAGTCTCCACAATGTCTCTTCCTAGAGTCATAAACCATCTTAGTGCAACTTCTTTTAAAGTGGTAGGAAATAGCTTAATCCTAGGAGCATCAGTGGTACAGTCATAACTCTTGCAGAGTATGCCAAACTCAAATAAGAAGGTATCACCCATGTATTCTTGATGGATTCCCAAGGAAAAGGGGTTATCAATCTGGTTTTGATCTTTAGTGGAGGCTTCAGAACTAGTCAGATCAGGATATGCGTCAACAAAGGGAAATGGTTCCTCTTCTTCTTTGTTTCTAGGCAAGTTTGGAAGCTCAACTAGTTGAAATGAACCAAGATCATTAGGAAGAAATCTCCCATAAGCATCTCTTCTTCTTCTATGGATGCGGTATCAACTCAGCATTAGCTAACTCACACAAAGAATGAGCAAAAGAATATCAGATCATTACTTGTCTAAGCAAGGGGTATTCTAAGAAAAACTCAAGAGAAGTGCTATGGCAGAGAAATTATCAATGACTCCAAAGAACTTCCTAGCTTGACACCATCCCCGACAACGACACCAAAAATGTTGGCCTCCTACAATGATTCAATAACTAGGCCTTTACAACCATGATTCAAAGATTGGGCATCTAACCTAAATAGCTATCTCAATCATTATGAAGGTGCATTTAAATTTTCAACCTAGGGACGTAAACTTGAAATGGGTCAGCACTGTATGTGCACTGGGAACTCAAAGTAGCCATGTCTACACTACAACTAAGAGAAACATAATACTGGAAAGTAAACTTCTTGGAAAGAAATAAAGCAAGACTGAGCATCAATTAACAACTATGCTAGACTGAAATGCATAACAAGAATAAATATCTGGGTGAACAAACAGGAAACTACTATGTCTGCTTTGGCTGTAGGAATAGTCAATGCCAGATTTTGAACTAAGTACATAACAAGAAATAATAACTAAACTAATTACTCTGAAGAACAGATTACTCACCAAGTGGGCCACTTTGGATGATTATCCACTAAGACTAATGCAAACTCAAATGCTTAAAATTAGACTATCATCTCATTCATTGAAAAATGTGTAAAAAGAGTAGCAACATGGCTGTATTGAAAAGTGGAGAATGCTTAATACATCATCAATATCATCTAACAACAATAATCAAGAACTAAGAACCTCCAAGAAGAAGATTCAAATCCTTATTTATACTACCAGCTAAATAGGGCAATCAACTCCCATTAACTGAGAGGACGCCATTTAGGGAAAACAAGGAAAATAGTGGTAGAGCGGTTACGTCTGCAGGGAATCTAGTCAGACATGCATGCCCAAACATGGACTCAGCGTTGCAGTAATGCCCGTGATTTCTCAATGCCATAAATACAAGGCGGTTACAATTGACTGTCATGGGGAATCTGCTGCCGTCATCCTTCAGTTGACTACTTTGAATGATTCCCCTGCATGACCATCTGACGGTTTCTTTTCTCAACTTAGCATCCATAAATTGTGTCCTGCATAGCAATGTCAGTACACATAATAATTACACATCTATAATCACCTTAAAGAACATTCATCAACCATACACAAAATCAATATAGATAATCCACATAATATGCCAATGTCATTAAAACTTCACAGAGATAGGGTTAAACCCACTGTCAATGGTTTGAGGGAAACATTATGCAAATATTAACACTCAACTGCTAAAGTTCATGACACTTCCAACAAATGGACTATAGATTCTACCCAAAATTTGACCAAAAACTAGGCTCATCAGAAGTCATTTCATGCAAGTTGTAGATCTACATTCAAAGATTCATCCAAGGGTTTTTTGAGTGGTAACAAATCATTTTTCATTCATCATTCCCTCTTTCATTGAATTATTTCAATTCAAGGTTTAATTACCAAAACAGGGTTTGACCAAGGCAAACCCCCATTCACCCAAAAAAAACATTTTTCCCTCTCTATTTGTTTGTTATAGATTTGCAGGTTCATAGGTTGAAGTAAAGTTGAAGATGTCAAAAGTGAAAAATTGCAAAGTTGCATTTGTTGTCATCTCATGAAAAATCAGATCATAAATTTATTTTCGGTTGTCTGATTGTGAAACTTGGAGGATCTGGAAGTGCAAACACAAAAGTAGAGGACAAAGAAATCAATTTTGAAAATCCCTACAAAGACCCATTCACCCATGGGTGAATGAGTCTCAAACAACCTCCCAAAATAGTGTTTTGGTGACTAGTAAACAATATTCTCCCCTTCTTAGATCTGTAGGAAGTTTGGTGTTTCTGTCAATATTTAGCTTAATCTACAAGATTCAAGTGGTAGATTGAATTTTGGAGTTGATTTACTATTTTTTAGTTTTTCTACCCAAAGTGTTGTTTGACCTTCACCCCTATCCTTCAAACATAAGGAAATCTGAAGAATCTCACATTGGGTTGATTCACCTAAGGGTTGTTAATCAATTCATTGTGGGGATCTCATTTCCTAATGAGTGTAGGAAGATAGGGTCTCTAGACACTTGAAATTTTCTTGACTGACATTATAGACTCAAATCTGATATACTAACATTGTTTCGTCGTAAAATTCATCCTCTTTTCACCTATTTGATTAAACAAGCCTAGTTATTTAATTAAATACACTACTTTCATCTATTAATCTAATTTCTTTAATTAGGTTAATTCACCCCCTTTCACCTTCACCTCTCATCTTGTTTAATTAATTAAATGAAATTATTTAATTTAAACTCCATAAGTCCTCTCATTTAATTAAATAATCCTAAATTATTTAATTAAATATCATTTGTATCCCCTTCTCATTAAATAAATAAATTATTTAATGGATATCCTCATATTCCTCATCTTGTACAATTAAAATTTAGTTTTAATTACTAAATTGTTAATTTCCTCACACATCCACTTGTATAGGGAATATTCCAAAGGAATATTCTCCTATTTGGCTCCAAAAAGGGAATGATTTCTTTCAAATAAAACTTTGTAACAAACTTTCAAAGTTGTTACAAAGTGTGTTTCTTTGAATCATTCTCATCCATTGATGCTTTATTTGATCCATGTGATCTTTGATTCTCATCCATGATGAGAATCCTTGATCCATGTTTCCCCCCTCATTCATTATTGACCATTAATTGATCAAATCGATCTGAGCCATTGATTCTTCATTTTCTCTCCTATAAATATTTCACCATTTGGAGAGAAATGGATCCATCTTTTGATAGAAAGTTATTCTATTGAAATTCATACTCACTTGCATCCACATTGAGCATTTGTTAGAATTTTATATTAATCTTCATCCATATTAGCTTAAGCATCCATTAATGGCTCCCATGTTAGTTGAGTTTGATTCCATTTTAGCATAGTTTGCATCCATGGCTTGCATCTATCTCCATCAAGCATTTTAGAATTTAGCACACATCTTCATCATGTTAACTAGTTTTGCACCCATGTTTCACACATATTTCATCAATTTCATTGATTTCCATCAATAAAATCAATTGGAATAGATCAAATTATCCAAGGGATTGGGAAAGGGTTGCCATTCCACATCAATGTGACACCACTCCACCAATGGGAGATGATTTGAAGTCTTGTTGACGTGTCTGATGGCACATCAACATGTAAACAAAATATTGCTACTCAGTTTCTCCTGAAAGAGAAAGATAATCACATGGATATCTTAGCTCCCAAGGTCTTTGTAGTTGGTTCTCAACTATGCTGATGTTGCTCAGTGGTCAATGTAACAGTAATGTTCAAGGGGCCTGCTGGTGTTGAGCTTCTGGATTGTTCTGAGGTCAAACATAAACTTTAAACCTACTCTAACCAGGGTTTTTAAAGAAACAAAAAAAGATAGATTAGAGCTTTGGAACAGAAAAGAATGTTAATTCATCCAACTTAACCAGACTCATTACCTTTCAAGGAATTCTTAACTAAAATTGCAGAACAAAATTGACTTGTGATTAACCCACAGTTGCATCCATTCACAGTGCTGATTTCCACAACAAATTATAAGTTACCACTTAAAAAAAACATCAAATAAAACTTCATTCCTTGAAAGCTTCTCAAATCAAATGATTAAACCAAGATAAATAGCATTCTGAAACACAATCTGAAGTAGATTTAAATCTGGTTGCTTCTACTATTAGTGGAATAGATAAGCAACAATTACAAATCTAACACAATCACCAGTGTACAGAAAATCCATGACTCCAAATTGTTTCCATCTATACTAAGAAAACTGGAAAGATACATTATTTCCTTCTACTGAATCTAAATCCTATCGAAGAAGAAAAAAGAAGCTCCCATTACAAAGAATCAGGATGCAACTCTATCTCCTCTCCTTCAGAAAATTCCTATTCTATTTCTGCTAACTTTTTTCACTTTTTCTAACACTTCTAACCCTACAACCTCTAACCTTTACAAAGAGGCAAGAATGCCATATATAAAGAGTGTACCAAAAAGAATGCACTGGCCCCTGTTTTAGGGTTTACAAAATATCCTCCTCCAGAAAGGTCGGCTTAGATATTTTGAATAGAGTTAATGCTGCGTTGAATGGCATCCCTGCTGTCCATGTTGGTGAAAGATTTTTGTCCTTAGGAGAAGCGTTTAGGTCTTTTTTAACTACAACATTAATTCCATGCCTCCATGTCCATCCTCGAACTCCTTTGAAGGGCTGCCTTGAATGCTCTAAAGCATTGTCATTAATGCGGATCCATTTCTGCTGGTAAAACCTCATAGCTGTCCATGAGAATGATGGCCTCTCCTTCCTGCTTTAGATCTTTCTTCTCGTTGACCCCCTCTGGAAGCAGCATCAGAGTTCCCGTTGGACTTCCACCAATATTCACTGAGTTGCTCCATCGACGCATTCATAGAGCAGATCCACACCGGTTGTATCCTGTTGATCTTCTTCTCAGAGGCAGTCAATCGGTCAAACTGTCACATCCGCCCCTTTAGCTTCTTTTAATTGGTGGAACAGAAGCCACGCAGGACTCTTGGGCAGTCAAAAGTAGTTCATAACAAATCGCATGTCGGTGAGACATTCATCGTGTCTCCTCAATATGATTATACCTCTCTTAGCAGCTTTCGGTGTGACACATGACGGTCAGCGAGACCCTATAGTGAGCTGCACACTCCATATCGATATCCATAGTGGTCGTTGAGACAATCGTCATCGGCCAGAAGTCATGGTGAGCCCTCAGGAGATATACTGCAGTGCCTCCTTCCATCGGTGAGACATCCGCATTCAGCAAGACATCTCCCCAAGCCCATTCTTATTCTCTGAGCTCGAGCCCCTTTTATTTCGGCAAGACCTGCCAAGTCGGTGGGACCTCATACCAAATTCAGAACATTACACCGAGGGCACAATCCCTTCAGCGAAACCAACAACCATCGGTGAGACATCTCACTGAATTCATTTAATTTCGGTCAGAATCTACTTGGTCGGCGAGACCAGCCCCCTTCATGAAGACATCACGCCGAGCTTCAAACATTACATTGAGGGGAGAAAACATGTCGGCGAGACTGCTGCTAGTCGGAAAGATGTCATGCCGAGTTCTTTCATTCCCCTTCAAGCCAACTCATTTCATTTCGGTGAGACTCTGTCGGGTCGGTGAGACCTTTTGGCGATATCAATTTCTCATGGCGAAATCTTCCCATTTCGGCAGGACATCACGGGGTCGGTGAGACATCATGCCGAATTCTTCTGTTCTCCCCGGGCTCGAGCTTCCTTCGGTGAGACCCCACTTTATCGGTGAGACCTCACGGCGAAACCACAACCTTATACTGAAGGGACTATCTTTCCACTAGTAGAATTTGGAAAATAAATGACTACGTGACTAAAAATTTTAGTCACATGACTAAAAGTTTTAGTCACGTGACTAACACTAGTAGTATTTGGAAAGTAAATGACTAATTTGGTCATTTATAAGTGACTAATTTTGTCATTGGGTAAAATCACAACTAAATGACTAAATAAATGACTAATATCAGACAAATAAATGACTAATATCAGACAAATAAAAATGAGTAAATAAATGACTAATGCCAAACAAATAAAAATGACTAAATAAATGTGCTCATTATTAAAATCTTGGCCATAATTTTCATTTTAATAAACATACTCTAAAACCTTCATCAAGACCTTATTTTCAATCGTAGCCCAACATAATTAATAATAAAATATTACAAATAAAACTACTAATAAATATTTTTTGTGGAATAATTTTTTTTTGTGGTGTCATCACATGAACACCAAAGTTTCTTCTAAATTCAATGCCCAACTCCTTAAAGGGCCCAACTATGTAGTGTGGAAGATAAATATTCATACAATTCTCAAATATATACTACGCTACTTATAAGTTTACATACTCTACATTTACTACAAGAAAATAATGATATTACAAATAGTTTACAAGTATGATTATATAAATTAGTTAAATTATAATAGAAGAGATAAAGATGGAGATAAAAAAATAAAGAGATAGACACAAAGAAATATAGAGGTAGAGAGATAAAGTGGAATAGAGACATAGATGGAGAGAAAGATTGAAAGAGAAAGGAATAGAAAAAAAAGAGATAATACAAAAGAGATAAAAATATAAGAGATAGAAAGGGAAAAAGAGATAGAGAAAAGAAAAAATAACTTTTGATTACTTGTTTCATGCCAAAAATCCAAGAATGGTATGTGTCCTTGGGGAGTTATGCTCAAGGTAGCATGACGTTTGATATAGACAGACAAACTTATAGAGAGAGAAAGACATAAAAGAGAGAGGGAGACATAGATAAGATATAGAGAGAGAAAGACATAAATGGAGAGAACGATAAACATAATATATAGAGAGGTGGATAGAGAAAAAATAAACTAAACTCCTGTAATAAATTCACTATTACAAATATATAATTTTGTTTAATGAAAAATTATATTTAAAATACATATTTATTGAGTGAATGCTAATTGAGACCTTTGTTACATAAACAACATCATTTGCTAAATGACCTACCAATTGACCTCATGTACTACACATGTCTGAAAAAATACACCAAAATTTTCTCTAATTGACCTTTCATACCTTTTCGGTGTACCTATTACATACCAAGGTGCAATTGCTAGTAATAATTTAATATATGTATTTAACATTTATAGTTTGTTATTTCTAGATTTAGATTGTGTTTGAGTTGGATCACACTCAGTGATCCATCATTACGATGATAAAGAGCATAAGGAGATGAAAGATGGTTAGACGAAGACCCAATATGCTTAAAAAGAAGAGGGGAAAGAAGTTGAGGGGATATGACACAAAAAACAAGGAGAGGGAGATAACCAACAAAAAAGTTGATTGAATTTTTTAATGAGAGAAAAATAAATAAATAAATAAAAGAGAAGAGGAGAATGAAATTTTAAAAAGCTAAATATGACAAAGAAGTAAAGAAATGAAAATTGAAAACTAAAGAGAGAGAGGCACAACAACTAAAAGAATATATATATATATATATATATATATAATGATCTATAATTTACATATGTAAAATATATAAATAATGATTATATAATGAACATATGATATACATATGCTTATAAAAATAATAAAGCTTATATAATAACATTATGCAAATTGCATAATAGCTTCACAATACATACATAAAGATCAAATCTAAAAAGAAAAATGCAAAAACCTTGACACAAAGAAAGAAAGAGAAAGGAGCTATGCTTATTTCTTAAAATACTAAATATTAATGTTAAAAAAAAAAAAAATTAAATGAAAAAATTAAAAACCAAGTACATGAGGATAAAAGAACCCAAATAAAGAACCAATTCATAAAAGGAATAAAATAAATTGAAATTAAGAAGATAATCTACAAAATTACAAACCAAGAACAATAGAAATAGAATTACAAAAAATAGAGAAGAAAAAATAAAAGATTAAAAAATATATAAGGTAATATGTAAAAGATGATATAATAAACAAAGGAATATAAGAAAAATGAAATATATACATTACAATTAAATAAAACACAAACATAAAGATCAAAAATAAAAAATAATTAAGCAAAAATCTAGACAAAAAGATGAAAGAGAATAAAAGCTTGTTGATTTAAAATGTGCTCATTATTAAAATCTTGGCCATAATTTTCATTTTAATAAACATGCTCTGAAACCTAACCTTATTTTCAATCACCCGCCAAAATGGAGAAGTGATTAACTTGATTTTCAGTCATAGCCCACTAAAATGGAGAAATGAGAGTCTGAAACCTTATTTTCAACCCGCCAAAATGGAGAAGTGAAAGGAGGACGCCTGATTTAGGGTTGCAACCTCTACCCATTTTTTCTCATCGGACACGTGCATAATATTGTGGTAAGTCACTTTCCATGGTTTCAGTTACTTTTACTTTTCAAATCTGTACATGGTCAAACCATTTTTTATTGTGTTAAGAATGATTTCTCATTGGATAGGTGAATTTACTATATTGTCCAAGCTTATTTTGAAACCAGGGATTCATAACAAGGCTTGTCTGTATTAATCTTAATTTTGAAAGTAGGTGGTCTTGAATAGGAGCAACACAATGATTACATGAACATTACATTTCACCGCTGGCTTTTCCATACCCATGGCACCCATCTCGAGCATGCTCTACTCATTCAACAGCCATAGAAAACATCCATGAAAATGAGATAGAAAAAAGGGGTCACAAAATTTTATATGAATTTTTATTTCTTTACCTATATCACATACATTTGCCTCCAGGGAATTATAGCTGCAATTGATTTTAAGCCTAGAGTTAAAAATGAGATAGACACACAGGTTCACTAAGATTTGATCTTACAATGGGTCACAAAAATTTGATCTTATAATCTTTCAACACTTGGGTCTGCTAGTCTGAATGATTGGGGATTGTGTGTGATGACTTGCATAACATTGGAAGATCCCTTCATCTCTACTACCTCCTCAATTGTGTTAGCAATCTATAGTTTGGCCTGCCCTTGATTTAAGCATCAATTACCTTAAGGTCCTTTGGTTGGGCCTAAAATAGTCCTTTATAATATAATATTCTCTAAATAGGGAATATGCAGAAGACCATTCTAGAAAGAAGCAAAACAACAAAACAGAAAGTCCACAACTGGTTACTAAACCAGTTAAACAAAATACAATAAGAATAATTCTTGTGATACTCTGAAACTCTATTTTTCTCTGATCAACTGAAATAGACAATTAAACCTAGAATTGATTAGGTCAATAGCCCCTAGACATGTTGTATAGATCAGTAGTATCATGAGTTTCTAGGCATGATATGAAAATCACTTGAAGGCTGAAACACATTAACATGGAATAATTTACAAGATAATCCTCTTGGATTGAACATCTAACTAATTTATTGCATCTATTTTAACCTTTTACTCCCTCTATTCCAAGAGGATATAGGACACTGAGCAGCTCATAACTCCATCAACACTTATTTCTAGCTCACATAGCTCCATCAGAAGCTTAGTCATCACCTGCAGAACATGCAATAGTGCAACAACCCAAATCCTCTCCGAACCTGCCTCATAGATCTGATAACATCTATTCTGACAGAGTTGTTCCACACAAACAGTTGCAACATCATCCCAGGAAATGGCAATACAGAGGAATCTAGCCAGAATTTTCCAGTGGCATATAGTATTGTAACTGCCAAGCCATTCATCGCCCTCCTATATGTATATTAGTGGATACTACCATTCTTTGTGACAGTAAGTGTAAGCTAGTTAGCAAGTTAGTGGCTTAGTAGTAGTATAGTAGGATAGATTAGGCTCATACTATATTATACCTCTTGGATCTTAAACAAGACTATTGCATAATAAAACTTTAAACATTGATATTACATTGATATTCCTTTTCATATTTCACACTACAATCTAAACCTTTATGCCTTTTTATTTTAGTAGTTATCGTTTTCCTATTTTTTTGAAGTTCTATTAACTTCCTTAGAAGCAGTTCTTGTTGCCTTGTCTCCAACACTTCTTGCAGAAGCACAGATGCTGAGAGAAAGAGTAATGAGTCAGTACCAGCACCGTGGCTTTCTTGGAGCAAGGCATAGACTCGGTGGTAGAAGACACAACATAGGAACTGGAGGCCAGGCTTTGGAGTGGGTTGTGGGCAATAGTATTGGGCTTACATTAGGTTGTAGGCCAGACACATCCCTTGGTAATGCAATAAAGATGAAAGAAGTGGAACAGAAAGCTCTGGTAGATACAAATGCTCTCAAAGCAATGCTTCAGCTTTAGAGGCTAGCTCAGGTATGTATGTTACTTCAATTAACAAGGCTAACTTGTGAGGACTTTGATTTGTGCATAGTGTCAAATATTTTTAGCTGCAGAAGAGAAAATCACTTACCCTTCACAATGTGGTACACAACATTACTGGGGGGTTTATAAAATTACAAAATAATTGTTAAGAGTCTTGTGGGTTTGGATTTGTCTTGTGGGTTTGGATTTGCAATTAAAATTGATTAATATCTTTTTTATGTTAGTAGAATCTATGCCAGAACTATTGTTCAAGCACTTCCTAAAATATTTGTATTTTGTCCAAGTGATATCAATTCCATTTTTATGCTTCTTTGTGTCAATTTGACATGATAACATTTAGTTCCAGTAATGCATGCTACTTTTTTCTGCCAGGCCTAATGTTAAACTTTTTATTGAAAGAATTCGATACTTAGTACTTCTATGTTTAGTAACACATGTTATTTTTTTCTGCAAGGCCTTATGTTAAACTTTTTATTGAAAGAATACGATACACAATGCTTCTGTGTTTTCTTCATAGAAGTTAGATATTGGTTTTGATCTTCTATGTGTAGTAGCCTGTTTAAATGTCGGATTTTCAGGTGCCTTATCTTTTGAAATTTTTTATATGGTTCATAAGTTATTAATCTTTTACTTTATGCAGCCTTTGGGTAAAGGTATGCTTCAAAGACTTCTATTGAATCTTTGTGCTCATAGTGCTACAAGGGCTACACTAGTTCACCTTTTGCTAGATATGTTGAGACCCAAAGCAAGGATTTCCATTTGAGTCCAATGGTATTCCATCCCAAAGGCTCTATGGATGCCAATGGAATGTGATTTATGCACAATCCCAACTTTCAGATGGTATTGATCTTTCTGATTGAAATCCACTTTGCTGTTATGAATTTATTTCTACATGAAGTATTAAACACATCAAGGGAAGGGAACTAAATTAGTGATAATACTATTTATGTGCAAGTGTACCACCTCTTGTTTCTCATTGTGTCCTTGAGATTTTCATTAGGCTACACGACTTTAAAATAAGACGATACACTGGATTTTTAGCACATTGGCGACACAATGAGATCTCACCTTGAGAAAAAGGTTCAATATCATTTATTTGCAAACCTAAAATGGTCAATGACTGACTCAAAATTTCAGTTCATATGACCAGCTATGTCTGGAGACACAAGAGATGATGGTAAACCCAATCAAACTAATTGAAACTGTTTGAATCTATACAAATTCAGGCAAAAATATTTACACCTTCCCTGTTTAAAAGTTTATCCCAGAATAGTTTCCAACGTATCATTACTGGAAATTTGTTCAAATTAAAACATTGGTCCCCCCTTATAGGCAAGCACTATTCCAGAGCAAAACAAATATTAAAAATTCAGCCATTACAAAACATAGCAGAAAGATACATGTTTTTCTCGAAATAGTTTTGAATGCATTGTTATTGGTAATTCTCCCATATGAAAGCATTAGTCCTCGCTTACAGACATGAACTATTTCAGAGCCAAGCAACTATTAAAAAATCCAACCATTGCTGAACATAATACACAAGTTCCAACTCACTTTTATTGACAATTTAGATTGAGGAATTAAGCCCATATTCAAGTACAATAGTCAAAAATTTGAGGAACTGAACTTTTAATTAAATAATGACATGAATAGGGGAGCTTTAGAATAGGGCATGTACATCCATCAAAAGATAAAGAATAGAAGAATTTCATCAAATGTTATAGTTACAATCACGCTGGTAGATATACTTGTAAAATATGAAGGCACAGACAAGTCTTGTGAACTATTTGACAAATCATAGACAAGTCTTTTGAACTATTTGACAAATCACTTGAAAGAAATATGGCCTCATGGGTTACCATGGTTGTAGGATATACACAAGTTGGATTGTTTAAAAGGGATTTAGAAACTTTGAAGAAAAGGTGGAACAAAAGACAAGAATTTATGACTGTTTATAGATGGAAGCAAGAGTAGTAGGAGCAGCAGTAGATTGAGATGCAGATTCAGCAGTAGCAGACCTGATATCAGTAGCATCCACCCTAGACAAAGTCTTACGTACCAATCCATAGTCAACACACTTTGATTTTCATTAGTCTTCTTCAGGCCTTCTTTTCCCATTTGGCAGGGACTCCAGCTGCAATGAACACAAAAAATAACAAAGAGGTCATAGAAAACTGCCTGTACATGTCAGAATTTACAATAAGACATTAACTTTGAAGACAAAAGTAGAATGGAGGATCAGTGAATCTTCTGCATGTGTAGCTTTTGCTTCAGGTTCTTGTTGATTCTAGTTTATCTGGTAGCTTCACTACCATGCTGAGGGTAGGGAAGAGTGCCATCCCTCACGCAATGGAGAATCCCATTGGATTGATTGTGATTGTCGCAGACTTCTGCTGCTTGTTTTGCTGAATCATCTCAGCAAGTTTCCTCCTGGCTTTTCCAGTGGTTAACAATTACTTGATTGCCCCAGTCATTCTTTACAGGTTCACAATGCCTCATTTAAGAAGATGAGGCATTCAACTTGATTTTTGAAGCTCTTGGAGAATTTTTTGATTCCCCTTCCATTGTTTGTAAGAGACAAGCAACGTGACACCCTAAGAATCTGTTTTGTTTCAAAAATGCTTGAAGACAACATAATCAACCTATGGAGATGCTTCTAAGACAAAAGGCGATGGATGCTATCACCACTAGAGGCTAGATTTTGATCCAATTCTTCATGTCTGTATTCAACCTCGCTTATGCTTTGTTGCCCTTGAATCAAAGGGTTTAGCACCTTTTGCAAACAAGAACTTCTTTGGCGAACAGACTTTGAAAGATGGATCTGTTTAGAAAATAATAATAGAATATTATCCTTTGATATCTGCTATAAACCCGACAACAATCTGTTCTACATAAACAACTTAAACTTAAAAATCATTTTGTTTGACAAAATTGTGTCCTTGGAAACCAAGATGTACCTTGATTCTTATCCATGCTTTTGCACTCATTTGCATAATTTTTATGCTCTTTTGACAACTATGTTGGCAAGCAACTATTTCTATGCAATAACATATATTTAGTTTACAATCTGGTAACATTCCCTATGATCTACAATAATGTATTTGTCTTTTGATATTAAATAGTATATGATTTGAATGAATAAAATATATAAAATTATATCTTTTCAATGCCTCTATGTTTTATAACCGCACTCTATTTTGACTCCTGTTTATCCTCTGCCTCTTCCCTTCATCAATAGCAATAGCAATTTCTCTAAAGCATGAAGAATTTGAGGGATTAAGACTATAGGATTTAACTTGGTGATGCATTAAACCTGGAGAAACTGGATTATTTGATTAAATAATTCGTTCAAGTAGGATATTTCATTAACTGTTAAATTGATTATTAAATCTCATACTTCATCAAAGACAACTTGATGGAAAAGTATGTCTTGACTTTGTTTCCTTTCTACTCTGTGACATAATGAACATGCAAGTATTTATAAAACTCGTTGCTAGCTGGGGTGTATTTTTAGTGTTGCAACTTGCAAAACATAAAACATGAACCTTATGCCTATAGTCAAAGGAATAGTTGAGAGCCATACCTAACAAGAGTGGGTAAAATTTTCCCAACAACAGAGGAACAATTTGATGCAAATCTTTAGACCTCCACCTTTTTTGTCTGCAGTTGTAGTGGTCATGGTCAAACAAACAAACCTCCTTCTGACAGAGACTGATTTTGGCTTGCCTGGAATCAAAGTAGTATTTGTAGTCGCACGAGCTATTGCCTCTAATGAGGGCACAATAGATAACCTAAATACATAAAATGATATAAAAACTGATTTATATTAGCACTAAGCCTCTATCTATGATAACGTCCATGGTAGTATATCATGTAGTCATGGGCAAGGAATGTAATTTTGTGGAAATCAAAATCATAACTTGAGGACAATAAGAACCTAAGTCAATTCTGTGACACATAAGGGCTTTCTTTCTTTTGAGCCCTAGAAGCATTCTAACCTCAATTACAGAAAGAATTTACATTTGGTTCATAAATTCTATGGTCGTTGGCACCTATGAAACCTTTAAGATATCTATGGGTGGGAGCTATCTTTATAACTATATTTTCCCATTTGTTTGTGTACATATATGCTTGTGGATTCCCGTGTCTAGCTATTATGGTGAGTTCCCATGATAGTTATCAACAACTGACTGTACATCCTTCCCATTGTGATCACCAAGAACCTAGTAAGACTACATGCTGAAAAAAAATGAAAGACAAGAATGAAGTTGGTGCCCAAATTGAGATTTTCTAAAAATTGCAACGGGCTCCAAGAAATGTGGAGCATCGACCATATGTCTTGAAATGCTTTTGAAAGTGTCATCATAAATCATATTGACAACTGAGCTCAATGCCAAAAATAAAACTAGAATTATGTCGAACTATGCCACTACAAGAACTATGGAGCTCCCTTGACAACCCAATTAGCCTATGGGAACTTGTGGAATAGGCTAATAGTCAACAAAGCTGGCTAGGCTCAAGAAGGGTACATTACCAAAAATCACAATACGGAGTCATGATCTATGGCAGAAAGGAGCTTGTATCCCTTAGCCCAACTTTACTAGCTCTATGTGGAGTCATGCACTTGTATCTCAAATGAGTTTGCCAATGCTGCTATAGCCTTAGTGTATTACTTAGAATAGGGTTTGTCTTAGCAAACTAGAAGTATAAGTGCAATTTAATTACTAGGAATTTAATTGGGAAAAAAGTATAAATAAATAAAAGAATGTTGCTCTTCCACCCAATATGGCCCAATTTTTTTTCATTTCTTTGTATTTTAAAACTAGAGCAGGGATTTGGGAGTAGTTCCCTAAGTGGGGTCAATGGGCAATGTCCCCTATAGAGGTTTGGGGGCAACACAAATTGTCATGGTGCATGCCATTTTTCATAACTTTATCACTTTTAACCATCCTCCAAAGTCCTCCAAACCCTTTAAAAAATGCTCGACTTTCATGCATTTACATTTAAGCATGTTCAATTTTTTATGCTTTTTTTCCCTCATTTTCATAAACTTGGTTGAGTCTGCCTATGGGGACTCATGGAGTCTAGCAAATCTAACTAGATTCATCTAGTACTTAGGTCATGAGTCTTCAAGCCTTGTTTCAACATGCTCACCTCGGGATTCACCGAGTCTACACAAGTCTTGGTGAGTTTGTAAAATTGATTTCAACAACTTCTAAAGGGCTTAGCAAGCAAGTGGGTTCACATGGAATTTTAGCTTTGCATTCTGACTTGATATTAATTTCACACTCTTCCTATACTGCTGTCTAGAATTGCAACAGTTTCATGCTAGATCCTTAAACCTTTCCCTAATCTAGCAAAATATTTCTTGTTTTTTACATTGATTAGCTCCTTCCCATTGACATTTTCTCTAATCTTTATAGTGTGCAAGGTTGTTGTGGTGAATCTGTATCTCTTTCATCCAATTTTTTGTTTCAGTGATTTGCCTTATCTTATATTCAGCAAGTTGTAATGAAGGGATCTTAATTTCTTGGTTAGATTGCTAAAAGGAAATGTATGTCCTCATTTGTATAAAAGGCTGGTATTTTAATAAAAAAATATTTCCTAGTAGGGTATTAGAATCCATGGAGATGAACTCATTAAAATTCATAACCAAAAATTATTCCTATGAGAATTTGCACATTTTTAGTATACGTCCCTTATTTGAGAGCTTCTCTTGTTATAGAGTTTCTTGTGGGGGTTAACTCTGCTTCTTTCTAGTACACGAGAGGTATAGCTTTAGTTTTTGCAAAAGATCTAGAAGATCATGTATCTATAAAGACATCTAAGCTTTAGGGTTTATACTTAGGAAAATAAAAAATAACCCTAATGTATGTATAATTATTTACAAAGTATGTGTTTGATACTAACTTAGTGGTGTTGTAGGCCAATCTGCTTCTAGGAAAATATTTTAAAGGGAAAACATTCTTTTTGCCTAAGTCATTTTAATTCCTTTCTAATCTAAGGGTAATCTTTTTGTATCTACAAAATCCTTGTAATGTGATCTAACCTAGCCATTAATGGATCAAAAGTGCTTTTTTTTTTGTTTTTCTTCTTTAACTTCATTTTATCCTCTTCAAAATCATTCAACTGAACCTTCTTCCCCTTCTGAATTTCTTCAATGTCTTCTTCTATTGACTCTTTTTGAGCCTGTTTCTTTTGTTTTTTCCGATCAGGTTCTTTGTATCCATTGTCAATCCTTTTAGATAAATCACCTTTTTTACATTGCTTGAACTTTTTCTTTCTATCTCTTGATATCTGATAGCTCTTCTTGCTATCTTTTTCCTGTTGCTTTCATTTCTTCTTTGGACATTGCTTGTCTGCATACATCTCTGTATTCTACCAGCACAGGCTTTGACTCGATAGATTTGAGTTTTTATTTGAGAGTAGTTTTGATGATATCTTAATCTTCTTCTTTATCCTTTGATGACTCCTTTTTCTTCTGCTTTAACATTCTTTCTCTAGCCAGTTTTATCTCTGATCATTCCATAATTTCCAATTAGAATTTCAACTAACTCAAATTATTGATCTTGTATTTCTTGCAAGGTTTGTTCTATGGGTAGGGCATCTCACCATGCTTCTGCTTGAGGAGACTAGATTCTTTTGTAGGAAAATTTTGGTTCTTTCCTGGGCAGTCTTTAGCAGAACAAGGACCTTTGTGAATATAGCATTTCACATGTGAAGGAACTTTGAGGGAGGTAGAATGTTTGAGGAGAATATAGCAAGGGTTTGGACTAGGCTTGACAAAATTCTTTTTAGAAATGGTTATGGCATTGAATTTGTGGTGCCTCTGGCTATAATTGGGAAGAAAATCTGTAAGCATATCGTCTGAAATACTTTTTCAGCAAGTAGGGTGCCATTTGGAGATAGATTTTCTGTCTTTAGAACATCCCCAATTAGAAGATGAAGGTGTTGTTTTACAGAAACCTTTTAAATTGCGAGACCTATTAAACTTATTCATCTTACTTTTGATGACATTCAATAAGCATTGATTTTTAAGTTTCTGATGAATAAAACCTTTCAGTTCTGAAAAAGTATAATTACTAGCACTTGCACCAAAAGGAGGTGCAATGGTTACACCGATTGTAATTTATATAGAATGTTATATAAATTTGAAAGTAACATTGGGTCAATAGAGGATACAAGAATTTTATAAAAGATCTTTAAAAGAATGTTTACTAACTTGTTAATTCAAGAAGTTTAAAATTAGTCAGTATATCATTTACATGTAGTTTTGGGGGTGAAATATCCAACAGTGATTACTTAATTGTGTTCTGCTTGGTGGTTTGTAATATAGAGTTTGTGAAGTCGGAGGAATTTATTGTAAATTTAATTGCTATAAATTTGGGCTTATACAAACTTACTTGGTTGTTGAAATGGTTTGTTGCAAATATTCAACAGTGATGATTTAATTGTTTTCTGCTTGGTGGTTTGTAGCATAGACTTTGTGAAGTTGGAGGAACTCACTGTAAATTGAACTGTTATAAATTTGGGTTATACAAACTTACTTGGTTGCTGAAGTAGTCTATTGTAATACTTGATGAAATATCTAGACAAAATAATTAGACAGCTACATCCTCTTCATCATTCTTACAAATTCAAATTACAGTAGAGAGATACTTCCTCATAAGATCAGGCTGCATTTATTTGAAATAATGCTGAAATACTCACAGTACTTTGGAGATAAATATTTCATATAATTTAAGGTGGAATTATGACCTCCTTCTACACTTTTAAGCACTTCTAATTGTGGTTACAATTTGCTGTAAATTATCATTCAAAAGTATTTGACATGTTTCATTCATATTTATACTACCATGTATACCGTTTGATCTAAAAAATCGGATGAACATTCAGATACAGTTGGATTGTTGATAGCATGAAATTGCAGTGTTGTTGTAGGGTCAAAAACAACATAAGGGAGTTATCTAAAGTGTTACATTTATGCATATATTTGGATTCCTCTAAACAAGTTATAAAATATAAAAAAGACACCTCATTTTGGGTCTAGATGCAGATATTGACCACTGCAAGTTTTAGGAACAGGTATTAGTGAGGAATTTTCCAAACTTTTCTTTCTAGTTCAACAAAAGTCAAATTTGTCACTGATGGAACAGGCTGTAGCTGACAGGCTCATCTACAGTCGAACTTGTCCAATATAGGAAAAAATAGTAGAGTGGAAGAGTTTCCCAAGAATTCTAATGTTTCTTCTTGTTGTATCTTCATATGGGTGACATTACTATGCCTCTTGGTCACTTCATATAATCTTATGCTCTATACTTTGATTGTAAAATAAAAAGGCTTATTTACTTACCCATGCTCTGAAGCTGAGGTTCCATATCTGAGAAAATCTTGCTGGTCATATTGACTTGCATGGATGAAATGAGGGCACCTATGGAATGTTTATTCTCTCAAGTGGAATCGATGAAGGGGAAACTTACTTTGATTAGCACATAAAATGCTTGTTTACTTATGCTTTGGAGCGCAAGCTCACTATCTGAGAAATTCCTGGTAGTAACATTCACAATCTTGGCACAGATGAAATGAGGGCACGTATGGAATGTTTATTCCTACAAATGGAATCTGTGAAAGAGAAACTTGCTTTTGATTTTCACATAAAAATGCTTGTATACTTATCCTCTAGAGCACAACTTTTGTCTCAGAAATTTTTGCCACTGATATTCACAATCATGTCTGAGATAACACGAGAACACAGATGGAATGTTTATTCGTTTAGATGGATTCTATGAAAGAGAAACTTATTTTGATTGTCACCTAATATGATTCTTTACTTGTGCTCTAGATACTTTAACCTTAGTGGATGATTAATATTTGCATTGCAATGTTGAACCTATTGTACTTTCCCACAAGAGTGCAGAGGCCACTGTGATGATGTGGAGGTTAAAATAAGATCTATGAGTATGCAATTGGAGGCTGTACAATGTCAAATTAATTGTATCAACCGTGCTTAAAAAGATAATCTGATATGACTATGTCTGCAACATATTACATTGCCGAAAATAGTTGACATATACTATTTTTCTATTTTGTGTGATTTTCCTTGCAATGATTTGAGCAGTATTTGGTTTGTTGGTTATACTGTAAACAAGATAATCTAGATACCTTCATTGTATCCCAAAGTTTTTCAGTGTATTGGTATTAAATAAATATTTGCAGCCTTTTTAACGACAAGTTATCGTTTCATATTGTAATACAATTGGGGTAAATTGTTGTAATACAGTCCACCCCACCTTGCAGCAAAGGCATAAAAGTTGATTTATGAGCCCAGTACTTGCTTTCCTTAACTTGTTTGTATTTTTCCTACTGGAAAATCCTAGAAACCTTTAAGCATTGTTGGTTGAAAATTTTGCAAACTTGCGAGGTTTAGCAAAATGGTGGTTTCAGCCAAAGTATGTGAGATAAAACTCTCCTAATTAAGGGAAGGCTCCCCCTTTTCTACTAACTAAAATAAATATGGGTGGAACGATAATCTTTCCTCTTGTTTTAGAAAAGATTAAATTCTTTTCTCTTTTCAGAAAAGTAACATTAACTTTTAAATAAACTTTTACAGCAGCTTGCAATAAAAACAAGAGAAAGGAAATGAAGTTTCCTTTAAGCTCAAAGACTTCCGTCACTTCCTTCGGGACGGGAAAACAATTTCAAGCACAAAGTCTTGAAAATATGAGATCCTATCTACCCTTTTGAAAGATAATCTAATGACAATATACAACATAAGACATCACAAAGTCTGCAAGTATGATGTATCTATTAACTACTGCAAATGAGAATTATTATGAGCACAAAGACTTGCAATTTTTCTTAATTTCTAAATTCAAATTATGAATTCAACCTTCAACATTCACAGCGCAAAGTCTACAAATATTATATAAGGGCCTCCATAGACCTTCCTTTATTCAGGACAAAATATTTGACCACAGTAGGTGGGGTGTGTATGACATAGTTCTTTTTGCTCTACTGGTGAAAAAAGTGTTAAGAATCTTTGCCACAAATTAGTTATTTTCCTCACATCATCTTTAGAGGAGTTTCACTATGGCTAAGTTTAGCATTTGTAGTCAATTTTGATTTAGCATTGGATATTATATTATCCAACCAAATTCCTTATATTGTATTAATATCATTGTGCCTCTTTCTTCTCAACGAAGAGGTAAGACTTATAGTATGTTCTAGATTGATCATTTGTCATTGCAATATATTGTAGTGGTGTCATAGCAAGTAATGTTCAACTCAACACTTGAACACCTAAGATTGCACACTTCATGTTGGGGTTTTTTATTATGCATGGAGAAAAATCTTCATTTACCTTCATTTTTGTGAAAGTTTTTCACACCATAGGAGCAATTTATGTGTCGATATTGTAGACAACAAATGTTTCACATTTTCAGCTTGATAGAAAGTTAGGTCATTCAATACAGGCTTTGACACACTTTGTGGTTACTCATGGGTGAAATTAGATTGGTTTATCTAGTCTTCAGGGCACACGATGTAGTTGGCACACTTTTGGACTACTCATGGCCACCACCATTTTGGGTTCTCTAGTTAAGATAGAATTGAACAACTTTTTAATGCAAATTTCATCACTCAAAAGAAAATAGTAGTAAAATTTTTCATAGCAAATGAGTGTGGTATTATCTCAAAATGGGATATAGTATCATTGAAAGTTGACTCAACTTAAGAAAACAAACTCATGTCTAAATACCAAGTCCATATCTTGGTTCTCGAGAAATTGCAAAAAGGAACCATTTAGGCAAAACCTTTTGCAAAACATTGGAGCTTCGTATCAAGAATAATAAGTACCATAAACAAGTTGCCCAATGTGTAACACAAATAGTAATTCTGCTACTACCCCTACGAATTAAGGGGGGATGTAACAATAGTGTACATAATCCTAGAAGTAGTAGGATAATATTTTATATTAGATATATCCTAATTGTACTAGAAGTTGAACAATCATCTAGAAGATGAACTAAATAGTCATTTTCATATTGTTAAATATGTACATTTTGATTGAATGAATGAAGCTTTCATTGAATATTTTTCTTGGTTGTCCAAGTTGTGTTTATTTTCTAATATTTTCTTGTATTACATTCTTTGGCTTGACAAATCTTATATGACTATGTCTAAATTTTTTTCTTTTAACTTGGAAGGAAATTGTTATGTTCCAAGTTTTGTACCATTGTCTCTTTTCCATCACATCTTAATAGGTGATAACTTATCTATTTTTTGTAATGCTTGAAAGTTATGTGACTCATAGTAGGTTGTAAGGTTTCTCCATTTACCTGTGTTTGCAACTTCATCATAGGAAGCATAGCTTATTTGGAACATCATTTGGCAGAGAAATTCATTTTGGAAAATAAAAATTCCTTATGGCCTCTCCTCCACAACATTTGTTTGCCATCATTTCACAATTTCTCAAGGCTGATATGTTAGACAATAATATTCTTGTGCACATTGTAGGAATCCTTTAATTTCGATGCTATCAAAAGTAAGAGCTTGGGATCCTTTTATGCATGATTTTTAGGTGAAAGTGCATGTGCAGCCTATAGGTTTCTTTAATTTTATTGAAGGATCGACTATTTTAAAATCTTAGATAATCAAATGTTCTCATAGATTACATCAACATCTTATATACCAAATATTGTTAAAAACATTAGTAAAAATTTTCCCATATTGTTTGGGAGTCCCTTCAAGAGAAAAGGTTAGATGTATTCATCAATCTATCAATGGAGCTATGAGGGGAGTTCCCCCAATGTAGTAATGTTAGGCCGATGGAGCAACGGCGAGATTCTTCCCTATAGATCATGTTACTCAGAAGTATTTGAAATTGATCAGTCGTAGTGATGAGACAGTGAGTACTTGTAATTTCTACTTCTACAGAAATACATACCTTTTGTCAACTGCTGATGTTACTTGTCAACTACAAATAAAAATGATTGATGCTTATCTTCATGCAAATAGGATGTTTGTGGACTATAATGAGGTAGGGGCTGATTTTTTTTCTCTATTTAATTTGACTTTTAATGGATTCCTATTTGTTGTTGGCACACACTAAGTTATGTAACTACAACCACAAATAGTGAGATTTGATTCATCCTACCTCGAGTTGGATCTCTCATCTGTCAAACCTTGTATTTCAAGTCCTAAATTTATGGTGAGTGTATTGTAGTTGTATTTATGGTTTACAAGAAAATTTCATTTATTTGGTATCTATTCATTTTTAGAAGGTGAAAGTTGTTCAAATGCCATATTTGAATGTTGTATTTATAACATTGGAAGTAACTTGAGTTGGTTAAATGTCATATTTTAGTGGTATTTTGTTGTAGGCCACATGATCGGGTTCCTTTGAAGGAAATGAAGGCAGATTGGTATGCATGCCTGGACAACAAGGTTGGATTTAAGGTGAGAATAATAGTTTTTTCTTTTATTTTCCATCATAAATCAAAATCAAATGTGATAAGTGGAGTTGTAGTTGTTGCAAAGAAAGCTTTAGAATTAGGTCTTGAGGTATGTGCTTTTTTTGTGTTGTTTTGAATTTTTTTTTGAAAGTTTATATTTCAAGTCTTCCATTTGAATGTTTTTCGAAAAGTTCATATTTCAAGTTTATGCATGCTTGTGAATGTAGTTCAGGGCGTGTTATTGTTTAGTATTTACTTTTGTTGTTGTTAGCATATGAAGTTTTTGGTCCTTTATGATTCTGTGGGGATTCTAACTTGGTTCACATGCTTTTTGTTTTGGACCAAGTGGACAGAGCCGAGGCTATACAAAAAATGCAGGTGCCAACTGCAGCTGAATGTCTTCAACATCCTTTCTTTTAGGTTCTTTTTTAATTATTTTTTTAGTACTCTGCAGTTCTATATTTTTCCTATTTCTATTTTATGACTACATGGTAAATGGAAGTCTCTGGGACATCTTACATGGTGAGCAAATGATGTTATGCAAAAACATGATAGATTTATGAAATATGAGTACAATCAATATTTCTACCATTTGATCAAAATAGACTGGGGAGAACCTAACAAACATTTTAAATTTTTGTGTAGGAACATCAAAGAGGATTAAATTAGACTGGGATACTTATCTAAAAATAGCCTATGGTGCTACAAAAGGATTAGCAGATATTCATCGTGACTGTAACCAATGCATTGTTCACAGGGATGTGAAGATATCTAACATTCTTTTAGATGACAACTTCAAAGCATATTTGTCAGAATTTGGCATTGCCAAGTGCATTTCCTCGGCCAAAACTCACACCTCCACCCGTGTTATAAAGAATAGTCATGTTCCTATTCTTTTGTAAGCTATTGAACAACATAAAGACAAGGTTTTGGAGTAGATTTCAGCTAGTTTTTTTTATCTCAGCAATGTATTGTAATCTTTCAAATTCTTTCATGTTGGAACAACAAATTGTAACTCCATTTTCAAGCTTACACAGCTGTATGTAACATCTTTTTGATTAATAAAATAAGTTATTTTTACCTTCTCATTGTTGTTTTATTGTGCAAATATTTTAGATAGTTGATAAGTGATCTTTTTGATTAATAAAATAAACTACCAAATGATGACAATTAAAAATGCACTAAATATACTACTAAATCAATGACTAAATGACTAAATGACTAAATATATGATTAAATGACTAAATAAATGACTAAATATATGACTAAATTAATGATTAAATATATGACTAAAATAATGACTAAATATATGACTAAATTAATGACTAAATATGTGACTAAAGTAATGACTAAATATATGACTACCATGACTGAATAAATGACTAGTTAACAACAATCAATGACTAAATTAATGACTAAATATATGACTAAATATATGACTAGATAAATCACTACCATGACTAAATAAATGACTAAATTAACGACTAAATCAATGATTAAATCAATGACCAAATCAATGACCAAATCAATGACTAAATAAATGACTAAAATAGTTTAGTCATAAATTTAGTGGTGTTATAAATGACCAGCAATAAACTACTAATGGTCACGTGACCAAAATTAGTCATTTATATGCAATTTTTAGTAGTTTATTTAGTCATATATTGTTGTTTGTGTACTAGTGTTCGGTGAGACATCGCTCGGTCGGCAGGACTTCATAGCGAACTCAGATCCTCTGCCCGATGCAGCTTCATTTCGGCAAGAGTTCACCCTATCGGTGAGACTTCTTGCCGAAGCCATCTCTCTCTCGGCGAGATCCTTTTGAGGGTTGACATCTCCATTTTGCTGAGACTCTGGTGGATCGGCGAGACCTTACGTTGATATTACCTCATGTCAGCGAGACTTCCTTCTTTTTCTGAGACATTACACCAAAGTCTCCTCTTTCGCCGAGAGCTCATTTTACTTCGGGGAGACCCTGCTTGGTCAGCGAGACCTCACGCTGACACCACCTCCACCTTTGTCGCTGAGACATCACACCAATCGGTGAGAGGCATAGAAACTCATAGCAACCGAAATGTCTTGGCGACCCTTTGGATTTCAAATGAACAGAATCAAACCACCAGTCGGCAAGATATCTGATAGGTCTCGCCGACTTTCATCTCAGAGGAAATTTATGCCAAACTGGATTGGGGGATGCCTTCCAACTGAGTTCCCTGAGAAATATCCTTAGATGAATAATTCAATCCTGCAAAACAAATGCCTCCATTAGTATTCAAAGCATGAAAAGTACATTATTTACAGATGCATAGCAAAAAGAAACCCAACTTTGGC
>VDFB02270651.1:268982011-269098443 GCA_007258455.2 Sequoia sempervirens
TTATTAAAATCTTGGCCATAATTTTCATTTTAATAAACATACTCTAAAACCTTCATCAAGACCTTATTTTCAATCGTAGCCCAACATAATTAATAATAAAATATTACAAATAAAACTACTAATAAATATTTTTTGTGGAATAATTTTTTTTTGTGGTGTCATCACATGAACACCAAAGTTTCTTCTAAATTCAATGCCCAACTCCTTAAAGGGCCCAACTATGTAGTGTGGAAGATAAATATTCATACAATTCTCAAATATATACTACGCTACTTATAAGTTTACATACTCTACATTTACTACAAGAAAATAATGATATTACAAATAGTTTACAAGTATGATTATATAAATTAGTTAAATTATAATAGAAGAGATAAAGATGGAGATAAAAAAATAAAGAGATAGACACAAAGAAATATAGAGGTAGAGAGATAAAGTGGAATAGAGACATAGATGGAGAGAAAGATTGAAAGAGAAAGGAATAGAAAAAAAAGAGATAATACAAAAGAGATAAAAATATAAGAGATAGAAAGGGAAAAAGAGATAGAGAAAAGAAAAAATAACTTTTGATTACTTGTTTCATGCCAAAAATCCAAGAATGGTATGTGTCCTTGGGGAGTTATGCTCAAGGTAGCATGACGTTTGATATAGACAGACAAACTTATAGAGAGAGAAAGACATAAAAGAGAGAGGGAGACATAGATAAGATATAGAGAGAGAAAGACATAAATGGAGAGAACGATAAACATAATATATAGAGAGGTGGATAGAGAAAAAATAAACTAAACTCCTGTAATAAATTCACTATTACAAATATATAATTTTGTTTAATGAAAAATTATATTTAAAATACATATTTATTGAGTGAATGCTAATTGAGACCTTTGTTACATAAACAACATCATTTGCTAAATGACCTACCAATTGACCTCATGTACTACACATGTCTGAAAAAATACACCAAAATTTTCTCTAATTGACCTTTCATACCTTTTCGGTGTACCTATTACATACCAAGGTGCAATTGCTAGTAATAATTTAATATATGTATTTAACATTTATAGTTTGTTATTTCTAGATTTAGATTGTGTTTGAGTTGGATCACACTCAGTGATCCATCATTACGATGATAAAGAGCATAAGGAGATGAAAGATGGTTAGACGAAGACCCAATATGCTTAAAAAGAAGAGGGGAAAGAAGTTGAGGGGATATGACACAAAAAACAAGGAGAGGGAGATAACCAACAAAAAAGTTGATTGAATTTTTTAATGAGAGAAAAATAAATAAATAAATAAAAGAGAAGAGGAGAATGAAATTTTAAAAAGCTAAATATGACAAAGAAGTAAAGAAATGAAAATTGAAAACTAAAGAGAGAGAGGCACAACAACTAAAAGAATATATATATATATATATATATATATAATGATCTATAATTTACATATGTAAAATATATAAATAATGATTATATATATATATATATAATGATCTATAATTTACATATGTAAAATATATAAATAATGATTATATAATGAACATATGATATACATATGCTTATAAAAATAATAAAGCTTATATAATAACATTATGCAAATTGCATAATAGCTTCACAATACATACATAAAGATCAAATCTAAAAAGAAAAATGCAAAAACCTTGACACAAAGAAAGAAAGAGAAAGGAGCTATGCTTATTTCTTAAAATACTAAATATTAATGTTAAAAAAAAAAAAAATTAAATGAAAAAATTAAAAACCAAGTACATGAGGATAAAAGAACCCAAATAAAGAACCAATTCATAAAAGGAATAAAATAAATTGAAATTAAGAAGATAATCTACAAAATTACAAACCAAGAACAATAGAAATAGAATTACAAAAAATAGAGAAGAAAAAATAAAAGATTAAAAAATATATAAGGTAATATGTAAAAGATGATATAATAAACAAAGGAATATAAGAAAAATGAAATATATACATTACAATTAAATAAAACACAAACATAAAGATCAAAAATAAAAAATAATTAAGCAAAAATCTAGACAAAAAGATGAAAGAGAATAAAAGCTTGTTGATTTAAAATGTGCTCATTATTAAAATCTTGGCCATAATTTTCATTTTAATAAACATGCTCTGAAACCTAACCTTATTTTCAATCACCCGCCAAAATGGAGAAGTGATTAACTTGATTTTCAGTCATAGCCCACTAAAATGGAGAAATGAGAGTCTGAAACCTTATTTTCAACCCGCCAAAATGGAGAAGTGAAAGGAGGACGCCTGATTTAGGGTTGCAACCTCTACCCATTTTTTCTCATCGGACACGTGCATAATATTGTGGTAAGTCACTTTCCATGGTTTCAGTTACTTTTACTTTTCAAATCTGTACATGGTCAAACCATTTTTTATTGTGTTAAGAATGATTTCTCATTGGATAGGTGAATTTACTATATTGTCCAAGCTTATTTTGAAACCAGGGATTCATAACAAGGCTTGTCTGTATTAATCTTAATTTTGAAAGTAGGTGGTCTTGAATAGGAGCAACACAATGATTACATGAACATTACATTTCACCGCTGGCTTTTCCATACCCATGGCACCCATCTCGAGCATGCTCTACTCATTCAACAGCCATAGAAAACATCCATGAAAATGAGATAGAAAAAAGGGGTCACAAAATTTTATATGAATTTTTATTTCTTTACCTATATCACATACATTTGCCTCCAGGGAATTATAGCTGCAATTGATTTTAAGCCTAGAGTTAAAAATGAGATAGACACACAGGTTCACTAAGATTTGATCTTACAATGGGTCACAAAAATTTGATCTTATAATCTTTCAACACTTGGGTCTGCTAGTCTGAATGATTGGGGATTGTGTGTGATGACTTGCATAACATTGGAAGATCCCTTCATCTCTACTACCTCCTCAATTGTGTTAGCAATCTATAGTTTGGCCTGCCCTTGATTTAAGCATCAATTACCTTAAGGTCCTTTGGTTGGGCCTAAAATAGTCCTTTATAATATAATATTCTCTAAATAGGGAATATGCAGAAGACCATTCTAGAAAGAAGCAAAACAACAAAACAGAAAGTCCACAACTGGTTACTAAACCAGTTAAACAAAATACAATAAGAATAATTCTTGTGATACTCTGAAACTCTATTTTTCTCTGATCAACTGAAATAGACAATTAAACCTAGAATTGATTAGGTCAATAGCCCCTAGACATGTTGTATAGATCAGTAGTATCATGAGTTTCTAGGCATGATATGAAAATCACTTGAAGGCTGAAACACATTAACATGGAATAATTTACAAGATAATCCTCTTGGATTGAACATCTAACTAATTTATTGCATCTATTTTAACCTTTTACTCCCTCTATTCCAAGAGGATATAGGACACTGAGCAGCTCATAACTCCATCAACACTTATTTCTAGCTCACATAGCTCCATCAGAAGCTTAGTCATCACCTGCAGAACATGCAATAGTGCAACAACCCAAATCCTCTCCGAACCTGCCTCATAGATCTGATAACATCTATTCTGACAGAGTTGTTCCACACAAACAGTTGCAACATCATCCCAGGAAATGGCAATACAGAGGAATCTAGCCAGAATTTTCCAGTGGCATATAGTATTGTAACTGCCAAGCCATTCATCGCCCTCCTATATGTATATTAGTGGATACTACCATTCTTTGTGACAGTAAGTGTAAGCTAGTTAGCAAGTTAGTGGCTTAGTAGTAGTATAGTAGGATAGATTAGGCTCATACTATATTATACCTCTTGGATCTTAAACAAGACTATTGCATAATAAAACTTTAAACATTGATATTACATTGATATTCCTTTTCATATTTCACACTACAATCTAAACCTTTATGCCTTTTTATTTTAGTAGTTATCGTTTTCCTATTTTTTTGAAGTTCTATTAACTTCCTTAGAAGCAGTTCTTGTTGCCTTGTCTCCAACACTTCTTGCAGAAGCACAGATGCTGAGAGAAAGAGTAATGAGTCAGTACCAGCACCGTGGCTTTCTTGGAGCAAGGCATAGACTCGGTGGTAGAAGACACAACATAGGAACTGGAGGCCAGGCTTTGGAGTGGGTTGTGGGCAATAGTATTGGGCTTACATTAGGTTGTAGGCCAGACACATCCCTTGGTAATGCAATAAAGATGAAAGAAGTGGAACAGAAAGCTCTGGTAGATACAAATGCTCTCAAAGCAATGCTTCAGCTTTAGAGGCTAGCTCAGGTATGTATGTTACTTCAATTAACAAGGCTAACTTGTGAGGACTTTGATTTGTGCATAGTGTCAAATATTTTTAGCTGCAGAAGAGAAAATCACTTACCCTTCACAATGTGGTACACAACATTACTGGGGGGTTTATAAAATTACAAAATAATTGTTAAGAGTCTTGTGGGTTTGGATTTGTCTTGTGGGTTTGGATTTGCAATTAAAATTGATTAATATCTTTTTTATGTTAGTAGAATCTATGCCAGAACTATTGTTCAAGCACTTCCTAAAATATTTGTATTTTGTCCAAGTGATATCAATTCCATTTTTATGCTTCTTTGTGTCAATTTGACATGATAACATTTAGTTCCAGTAATGCATGCTACTTTTTTCTGCCAGGCCTAATGTTAAACTTTTTATTGAAAGAATTCGATACTTAGTACTTCTATGTTTAGTAACACATGTTATTTTTTTCTGCAAGGCCTTATGTTAAACTTTTTATTGAAAGAATACGATACACAATGCTTCTGTGTTTTCTTCATAGAAGTTAGATATTGGTTTTGATCTTCTATGTGTAGTAGCCTGTTTAAATGTCGGATTTTCAGGTGCCTTATCTTTTGAAATTTTTTATATGGTTCATAAGTTATTAATCTTTTACTTTATGCAGCCTTTGGGTAAAGGTATGCTTCAAAGACTTCTATTGAATCTTTGTGCTCATAGTGCTACAAGGGCTACACTAGTTCACCTTTTGCTAGATATGTTGAGACCCAAAGCAAGGATTTCCATTTGAGTCCAATGGTATTCCATCCCAAAGGCTCTATGGATGCCAATGGAATGTGATTTATGCACAATCCCAACTTTCAGATGGTATTGATCTTTCTGATTGAAATCCACTTTGCTGTTATGAATTTATTTCTACATGAAGTATTAAACACATCAAGGGAAGGGAACTAAATTAGTGATAATACTATTTATGTGCAAGTGTACCACCTCTTGTTTCTCATTGTGTCCTTGAGATTTTCATTAGGCTACACGACTTTAAAATAAGACGATACACTGGATTTTTAGCACATTGGCGACACAATGAGATCTCACCTTGAGAAAAAGGTTCAATATCATTTATTTGCAAACCTAAAATGGTCAATGACTGACTCAAAATTTCAGTTCATATGACCAGCTATGTCTGGAGACACAAGAGATGATGGTAAACCCAATCAAACTAATTGAAACTGTTTGAATCTATACAAATTCAGGCAAAAATATTTACACCTTCCCTGTTTAAAAGTTTATCCCAGAATAGTTTCCAACGTATCATTACTGGAAATTTGTTCAAATTAAAACATTGGTCCCCCCTTATAGGCAAGCACTATTCCAGAGCAAAACAAATATTAAAAATTCAGCCATTACAAAACATAGCAGAAAGATACATGTTTTTCTCGAAATAGTTTTGAATGCATTGTTATTGGTAATTCTCCCATATGAAAGCATTAGTCCTCGCTTACAGACATGAACTATTTCGGAGCCAAGCAACTATTAAAAAATCCAACCATTGCTGAACATAATACACAAGTTCCAACTCACTTTTATTGACAATTTAGATTGAGGAATTAAGCCCATATTCAAGTACAATAGTCAAAAATTTGAGGAACTGAACTTTTAATTAAATAATGACATGAATAGGGGAGCTTTAGAATAGGGCATGTACATCCATCAAAAGATAAAGAATAGAAGAATTTCATCAAATGTTATAGTTACAATCACGCTGGTAGATATACTTGTAAAATATGAAGGCACAGACAAGTCTTGTGAACTATTTGACAAATCATAGACAAGTCTTTTGAACTATTTGACAAATCACTTGAAAGAAATATGGCCTCATGGGTTACCATGGTTGTAGGATATACACAAGTTGGATTGTTTAAAAGGGATTTAGAAACTTTGAAGAAAAGGTGGAACAAAAGACAAGAATTTATGACTGTTTATAGATGGAAGCAAGAGTAGTAGGAGCAGCAGTAGATTGAGATGCAGATTCAGCAGTAGCAGACCTGATATCAGTAGCATCCACCCTAGACAAAGTCTTACGTACCAATCCATAGTCAACACACTTTGATTTTCATTAGTCTTCTTCAGGCCTTCTTTTCCCATTTGGCAGGGACTCCAGCTGCAATGAACACAAAAAATAACAAAGAGGTCATAGAAAACTGCCTGTACATGTCAGAATTTACAATAAGACATTAACTTTGAAGACAAAAGTAGAATGGAGGATCAGTGAATCTTCTGCATGTGTAGCTTTTGCTTCAGGTTCTTGTTGATTCTAGTTTATCTGGTAGCTTCACTACCATGCTGAGGGTAGGGAAGAGTGCCATCCCTCACGCAATGGAGAATCCCATTGGATTGATTGTGATTGTCGCAGACTTCTGCTGCTTGTTTTGCTGAATCATCTCAGCAAGTTTCCTCCTGGCTTTTCCAGTGGTTAACAATTACTTGATTGCCCCAGTCATTCTTTACAGGTTCACAATGCCTCATTTAAGAAGATGAGGCATTCAACTTGATTTTTGAAGCTCTTGGAGAATTTTTTGATTCCCCTTCCATTGTTTGTAAGAGACAAGCAACGTGACACCCTAAGAATCTGTTTTGTTTCAAAAATGCTTGAAGACAACATAATCAACCTATGGAGATGCTTCTAAGACAAAAGGCGATGGATGCTATCACCACTAGAGGCTAGATTTTGATCCAATTCTTCATGTCTGTATTCAACCTCGCTTATGCTTTGTTGCCCTTGAATCAAAGGGTTTAGCACCTTTTGCAAACAAGAACTTCTTTGGCGAACAGACTTTGAAAGATGGATCTGTTTAGAAAATAATAATAGAATATTATCCTTTGATATCTGCTATAAACCCGACAACAATCTGTTCTACATAAACAACTTAAACTTAAAAATCATTTTGTTTGACAAAATTGTGTCCTTGGAAACCAAGATGTACCTTGATTCTTATCCATGCTTTTGCACTCATTTGCATAATTTTTATGCTCTTTTGACAACTATGTTGGCAAGCAACTATTTCTATGCAATAACATATATTTAGTTTACAATCTGGTAACATTCCCTATGATCTACAATAATGTATTTGTCTTTTGATATTAAATAGTATATGATTTGAATGAATAAAATATATAAAATTATATCTTTTCAATGCCTCTATGTTTTATAACCGCACTCTATTTTGACTCCTGTTTATCCTCTGCCTCTTCCCTTCATCAATAGCAATAGCAATTTCTCTAAAGCATGAAGAATTTGAGGGATTAAGACTATAGGATTTAACTTGGTGATGCATTAAACCTGGAGAAACTGGATTATTTGATTAAATAATTCGTTCAAGTAGGATATTTCATTAACTGTTAAATTGATTATTAAATCTCATACTTCATCAAAGACAACTTGATGGAAAAGTATGTCTTGACTTTGTTTCCTTTCTACTCTGTGACATAATGAACATGCAAGTATTTATAAAACTCGTTGCTAGCTGGGGTGTATTTTTAGTGTTGCAACTTGCAAAACATAAAACATGAACCTTATGCCTATAGTCAAAGGAATAGTTGAGAGCCATACCTAACAAGAGTGGGTAAAATTTTCCCAACAACAGAGGAACAATTTGATGCAAATCTTTAGACCTCCACCTTTTTTGTCTGCAGTTGTAGTGGTCATGGTCAAACAAACAAACCTCCTTCTGACAGAGACTGATTTTGGCTTGCCTGGAATCAAAGTAGTATTTGTAGTCGCACGAGCTATTGCCTCTAATGAGGGCACAATAGATAACCTAAATACATAAAATGATATAAAAACTGATTTATATTAGCACTAAGCCTCTATCTATGATAACGTCCATGGTAGTATATCATGTAGTCATGGGCAAGGAATGTAATTTTGTGGAAATCAAAATCATAACTTGAGGACAATAAGAACCTAAGTCAATTCTGTGACACATAAGGGCTTTCTTTCTTTTGAGCCCTAGAAGCATTCTAACCTCAATTACAGAAAGAATTTACATTTGGTTCATAAATTCTATGGTCGTTGGCACCTATGAAACCTTTAAGATATCTATGGGTGGGAGCTATCTTTATAACTATATTTTCCCATTTGTTTGTGTACATATATGCTTGTGGATTCCCGTGTCTAGCTATTATGGTGAGTTCCCATGATAGTTATCAACAACTGACTGTACATCCTTCCCATTGTGATCACCAAGAACCTAGTAAGACTACATGCTGAAAAAAAATGAAAGACAAGAATGAAGTTGGTGCCCAAATTGAGATTTTCTAAAAATTGCAACGGGCTCCAAGAAATGTGGAGCATCGACCATATGTCTTGAAATGCTTTTGAAAGTGTCATCATAAATCATATTGACAACTGAGCTCAATGCCAAAAATAAAACTAGAATTATGTCGAACTATGCCACTACAAGAACTATGGAGCTCCCTTGACAACCCAATTAGCCTATGGGAACTTGTGGAATAGGCTAATAGTCAACAAAGCTGGCTAGGCTCAAGAAGGGTACATTACCAAAAATCACAATACGGAGTCATGATCTATGGCAGAAAGGAGCTTGTATCCCTTAGCCCAACTTTACTAGCTCTATGTGGAGTCATGCACTTGTATCTCAAATGAGTTTGCCAATGCTGCTATAGCCTTAGTGTATTACTTAGAATAGGGTTTGTCTTAGCAAACTAGAAGTATAAGTGCAATTTAATTACTAGGAATTTAATTGGGAAAAAAGTATAAATAAATAAAAGAATGTTGCTCTTCCACCCAATATGGCCCAATTTTTTTTCATTTCTTTGTATTTTAAAACTAGAGCAGGGATTTGGGAGTAGTTCCCTAAGTGGGGTCAATGGGCAATGTCCCCTATAGAGGTTTGGGGGCAACACAAATTGTCATGGTGCATGCCATTTTTCATAACTTTATCACTTTTAACCATCCTCCAAAGTCCTCCAAACCCTTTAAAAAATGCTCGAATTTCATGCATTTACATTTAAGCATGTTCAATTTTTTATGCTTTTTTTCCCTCATTTTCATAAACTTGGTTGAGTCTGCCTATGGGGACTCATGGAGTCTAGCAAATCTAACTAGATTCATCTAGTACTTAGGTCATGAGTCTTCAAGCCTTGTTTCAACATGCTCACCTCGGGATTCACCGAGTCTACACAAGTCTTGGTGAGTTTGTAAAATTGATTTCAACAACTTCTAAAGGGCTTAGCAAGCAAGTGGGTTCACATGGAATTTTAGCTTTGCATTCTGACTTGATATTAATTTCACACTCTTCCTATACTGCTGTCTAGAATTGCAACAGTTTCATGCTAGATCCTTAAACCTTTCCCTAATCTAGCAAAATATTTCTTGTTTTTTACATTGATTAGCTCCTTCCCATTGACATTTTCTCTAATCTTTATAGTGTGCAAGGTTGTTGTGGTGAATCTGTATCTCTTTCATCCAATTTTTTGTTTCAGTGATTTGCCTTATCTTATATTCAGCAAGTTGTAATGAAGGGATCTTAATTTCTTGGTTAGATTGCTAAAAGGAAATGTATGTCCTCATTTGTATAAAAGGCTGGTATTTTAATAAAAAAATATTTCCTAGTAGGGTATTAGAATCCATGGAGATGAACTCATTAAAATTCATAACCAAAAATTATTCCTATGAGAATTTGCACATTTTTAGTATACGTCCCTTATTTGAGAGCTTCTCTTGTTATAGAGTTTCTTGTGGGGGTTAACTCTGCTTCTTTCTAGTACACGAGAGGTATAGCTTTAGTTTTTGCAAAAGATCTAGAAGATCATGTATCTATAAAGACATCTAAGCTTTAGGGTTTATACTTAGGAAAATAAAAAATAACCCTAATGTATGTATAATTATTTACAAAGTATGTGTTTGATACTAACTTAGTGGTGTTGTAGGCCAATCTGCTTCTAGGAAAATATTTTAAAGGGAAAACATTCTTTTTGCCTAAGTCATTTTAATTCCTTTCTAATCTAAGGGTAATCTTTTTGTATCTACAAAATCCTTGTAATGTGATCTAACCTAGCCATTAATGGATCAAAAGTGCTTTTTTTTTTGTTTTTCTTCTTTAACTTCATTTTATCCTCTTCAAAATCATTCAACTGAACCTTCTTCCCCTTCTGAATTTCTTCAATGTCTTCTTCTATTGACTCTTTTTGAGCCTGTTTCTTTTGTTTTTTCCGATCAGGTTCTTTGTATCCATTGTCAATCCTTTTAGATAAATCACCTTTTTTACATTGCTTGAACTTTTTCTTTCTATCTCTTGATATCTGATAGCTCTTCTTGCTATCTTTTTCCTGTTGCTTTCATTTCTTCTTTGGACATTGCTTGTCTGCATACATCTCTGTATTCTACCAGCACAGGCTTTGACTCGATAGATTTGAGTTTTTATTTGAGAGTAGTTTTGATGATATCTTAATCTTCTTCTTTATCCTTTGATGACTCCTTTTTCTTCTGCTTTAACATTCTTTCTCTAGCCAGTTTTATCTCTGATCATTCCATAATTTCCAATTAGAATTTCAACTAACTCAAATTATTGATCTTGTATTTCTTGCAAGGTTTGTTCTATGGGTAGGGCATCTCACCATGCTTCTGCTTGAGGAGACTAGATTCTTTTGTAGGAAAATTTTGGTTCTTTCCTGGGCAGTCTTTAGCAGAACAAGGACCTTTGTGAATATAGCATTTCACATGTGAAGGAACTTTGAGGGAGGTAGAATGTTTGAGGAGAATATAGCAAGGGTTTGGACTAGGCTTGACAAAATTCTTTTTAGAAATGGTTATGGCATTGAATTTGTGGTGCCTCTGGCTATAATTGGGAAGAAAATCTGTAAGCATATCGTCTGAAATACTTTTTCAGCAAGTAGGGTGCCATTTGGAGATAGATTTTCTGTCTTTAGAACATCCCCAATTAGAAGATGAAGGTGTTGTTTTACAGAAACCTTTTAAATTGCGAGACCTATTAAACTTATTCATCTTACTTTTGATGACATTCAATAAGCATTGATTTTTAAGTTTCTGATGAATAAAACCTTTCAGTTCTGAAAAAGTATAATTACTAGCACTTGCACCAAAAGGAGGTGCAATGGTTACACCGATTGTAATTTATATAGAATGTTATATAAATTTGAAAGTAACATTGGGTCAATAGAGGATACAAGAATTTTATAAAAGATCTTTAAAAGAATGTTTACTAACTTGTTAATTCAAGAAGTTTAAAATTAGTCAGTATATCATTTACATGTAGTTTTGGGGGTGAAATATCCAACAGTGATTACTTAATTGTGTTCTGCTTGGTGGTTTGTAATATAGAGTTTGTGAAGTCGGAGGAATTTATTGTAAATTTAATTGCTATAAATTTGGGCTTATACAAACTTACTTGGTTGTTGAAATGGTTTGTTGCAAATATTCAACAGTGATGATTTAATTGTTTTCTGCTTGGTGGTTTGTAGCATAGACTTTGTGAAGTTGGAGGAACTCACTGTAAATTGAACTGTTATAAATTTGGGTTATACAAACTTACTTGGTTGCTGAAGTAGTCTATTGTAATACTTGATGAAATATCTAGACAAAATAATTAGACAGCTACATCCTCTTCATCATTCTTACAAATTCAAATTACAGTAGAGAGATACTTCCTCATAAGATCAGGCTGCATTTATTTGAAATAATGCTGAAATACTCACAGTACTTTGGAGATAAATATTTCATATAATTTAAGGTGGAATTATGACCTCCTTCTACACTTTTAAGCACTTCTAATTGTGGTTACAATTTGCTGTAAATTATCATTCAAAAGTATTTGACATGTTTCATTCATATTTATACTACCATGTATACCGTTTGATCTAAAAAATCGGATGAACATTCAGATACAGTTGGATTGTTGATAGCATGAAATTGCAGTGTTGTTGTAGGGTCAAAAACAACATAAGGGAGTTATCTAAAGTGTTACATTTATGCATATATTTGGATTCCTCTAAACAAGTTATAAAATATAAAAAAGACACCTCATTTTGGGTCTAGATGCAGATATTGACCACTGCAAGTTTTAGGAACAGGTATTAGTGAGGAATTTTCCAAACTTTTCTTTCTAGTTCAACAAAAGTCAAATTTGTCACTGATGGAACAGGCTGTAGCTGACAGGCTCATCTACAGTCGAACTTGTCCAATATAGGAAAAAATAGTAGAGTGGAAGAGTTTCCCAAGAATTCTAATGTTTCTTCTTGTTGTATCTTCATATGGGTGACATTACTATGCCTCTTGGTCACTTCATATAATCTTATGCTCTATACTTTGATTGTAAAATAAAAAGGCTTATTTACTTACCCATGCTCTGAAGCTGAGGTTCCATATCTGAGAAAATCTTGCTGGTCATATTGACTTGCATGGATGAAATGAGGGCACCTATGGAATGTTTATTCTCTCAAGTGGAATCGATGAAGGGGAAACTTACTTTGATTAGCACATAAAATGCTTGTTTACTTATGCTTTGGAGCGCAAGCTCACTATCTGAGAAATTCCTGGTAGTAACATTCACAATCTTGGCACAGATGAAATGAGGGCACGTATGGAATGTTTATTCCTACAAATGGAATCTGTGAAAGAGAAACTTGCTTTTGATTTTCACATAAAAATGCTTGTATACTTATCCTCTAGAGCACAACTTTTGTCTCAGAAATTTTTGCCACTGATATTCACAATCATGTCTGAGATAACACGAGAACACAGATGGAATGTTTATTCGTTTAGATGGATTCTATGAAAGAGAAACTTATTTTGATTGTCACCTAATATGATTCTTTACTTGTGCTCTAGATACTTTAACCTTAGTGGATGATTAATATTTGCATTGCAATGTTGAACCTATTGTACTTTCCCACAAGAGTGCAGAGGCCACTGTGATGATGTGGAGGTTAAAATAAGATCTATGAGTATGCAATTGGAGGCTGTACAATGTCAAATTAATTGTATCAACCGTGCTTAAAAAGATAATCTGATATGACTATGTCTGCAACATATTACATTGCCGAAAATAGTTGACATATACTATTTTTCTATTTTGTGTGATTTTCCTTGCAATGATTTGAGCAGTATTTGGTTTGTTGGTTATACTGTAAACAAGATAATCTAGATACCTTCATTGTATCCCAAAGTTTTTCAGTGTATTGGTATTAAATAAATATTTGCAGCCTTTTTAACGACAAGTTATCGTTTCATATTGTAATACAATTGGGGTAAATTGTTGTAATACAGTCCACCCCACCTTGCAGCAAAGGCATAAAAGTTGATTTATGAGCCCAGTACTTGCTTTCCTTAACTTGTTTGTATTTTTCCTACTGGAAAATCCTAGAAACCTTTAAGCATTGTTGGTTGAAAATTTTGCAAACTTGCGAGGTTTAGCAAAATGGTGGTTTCAGCCAAAGTATGTGAGATAAAACTCTCCTAATTAAGGGAAGGCTCCCCCTTTTCTACTAACTAAAATAAATATGGGTGGAACGATAATCTTTCCTCTTGTTTTAGAAAAGATTAAATTCTTTTCTCTTTTCAGAAAAGTAACATTAACTTTTAAATAAACTTTTACAGCAGCTTGCAATAAAAACAAGAGAAAGGAAATGAAGTTTCCTTTAAGCTCAAAGACTTCCGTCACTTCCTTCGGGACGGGAAAACAATTTCAAGCACAAAGTCTTGAAAATATGAGATCCTATCTACCCTTTTGAAAGATAATCTAATGACAATATACAACATAAGACATCACAAAGTCTGCAAGTATGATGTATCTATTAACTACTGCAAATGAGAATTATTATGAGCACAAAGACTTGCAATTTTTCTTAATTTCTAAATTCAAATTATGAATTCAACCTTCAACATTCACAGCGCAAAGTCTACAAATATTATATAAGGGCCTCCATAGACCTTCCTTTATTCAGGACAAAATATTTGACCACAGTAGGTGGGGTGTGTATGACATAGTTCTTTTTGCTCTACTGGTGAAAAAAGTGTTAAGAATCTTTGCCACAAATTAGTTATTTTCCTCACATCATCTTTAGAGGAGTTTCACTATGGCTAAGTTTAGCATTTGTAGTCAATTTTGATTTAGCATTGGATATTATATTATCCAACCAAATTCCTTATATTGTATTAATATCATTGTGCCTCTTTCTTCTCAACGAAGAGGTAAGACTTATAGTATGTTCTAGATTGATCATTTGTCATTGCAATATATTGTAGTGGTGTCATAGCAAGTAATGTTCAACTCAACACTTGAACACCTAAGATTGCACACTTCATGTTGGGGTTTTTTATTATGCATGGAGAAAAATCTTCATTTACCTTCATTTTTGTGAAAGTTTTTCACACCATAGGAGCAATTTATGTGTCGATATTGTAGACAACAAATGTTTCACATTTTCAGCTTGATAGAAAGTTAGGTCATTCAATACAGGCTTTGACACACTTTGTGGTTACTCATGGGTGAAATTAGATTGGTTTATCTAGTCTTCAGGGCACACGATGTAGTTGGCACACTTTTGGACTACTCATGGCCACCACCATTTTGGGTTCTCTAGTTAAGATAGAATTGAACAACTTTTTAATGCAAATTTCATCACTCAAAAGAAAATAGTAGTAAAATTTTTCATAGCAAATGAGTGTGGTATTATCTCAAAATGGGATATAGTATCATTGAAAGTTGACTCAACTTAAGAAAACAAACTCATGTCTAAATACCAAGTCCATATCTTGGTTCTCGAGAAATTGCAAAAAGGAACCATTTAGGCAAAACCTTTTGCAAAACATTGGAGCTTCGTATCAAGAATAATAAGTACCATAAACAAGTTGCCCAATGTGTAACACAAATAGTAATTCTGCTACTACCCCTACGAATTAAGGGGGGATGTAACAATAGTGTACATAATCCTAGAAGTAGTAGGATAATATTTTATATTAGATATATCCTAATTGTACTAGAAGTTGAACAATCATCTAGAAGATGAACTAAATAGTCATTTTCATATTGTTAAATATGTACATTTTGATTGAATGAATGAAGCTTTCATTGAATATTTTTCTTGGTTGTCCAAGTTGTGTTTATTTTCTAATATTTTCTTGTATTACATTCTTTGGCTTGACAAATCTTATATGACTATGTCTAAATTTTTTTCTTTTAACTTGGAAGGAAATTGTTATGTTCCAAGTTTTGTACCATTGTCTCTTTTCCATCACATCTTAATAGGTGATAACTTATCTATTTTTTGTAATGCTTGAAAGTTATGTGACTCATAGTAGGTTGTAAGGTTTCTCCATTTACCTGTGTTTGCAACTTCATCATAGGAAGCATAGCTTATTTGGAACATCATTTGGCAGAGAAATTCATTTTGGAAAATAAAAATTCCTTATGGCCTCTCCTCCACAACATTTGTTTGCCATCATTTCACAATTTCTCAAGGCTGATATGTTAGACAATAATATTCTTGTGCACATTGTAGGAATCCTTTAATTTCGATGCTATCAAAAGTAAGAGCTTGGGATCCTTTTATGCATGATTTTTAGGTGAAAGTGCATGTGCAGCCTATAGGTTTCTTTAATTTTATTGAAGGATCGACTATTTTAAAATCTTAGATAATCAAATGTTCTCATAGATTACATCAACATCTTATATACCAAATATTGTTAAAAACATTAGTAAAAATTTTCCCATATTGTTTGGGAGTCCCTTCAAGAGAAAAGGTTAGATGTATTCATCAATCTATCAATGGAGCTATGAGGGGAGTTCCCCCAATGTAGTAATGTTAGGCCGATGGAGCAACGGCGAGATTCTTCCCTATAGATCATGTTACTCAGAAGTATTTGAAATTGATCAGTCGTAGTGATGAGACAGTGAGTACTTGTAATTTCTACTTCTACAGAAATACATACCTTTTGTCAACTGCTGATGTTACTTGTCAACTACAAATAAAAATGATTGATGCTTATCTTCATGCAAATAGGATGTTTGTGGACTATAATGAGGTAGGGGCTGATTTTTTTTCTCTATTTAATTTGACTTTTAATGGATTCCTATTTGTTGTTGGCACACACTAAGTTATGTAACTACAACCACAAATAGTGAGATTTGATTCATCCTACCTCGAGTTGGATCTCTCATCTGTCAAACCTTGTATTTCAAGTCCTAAATTTATGGTGAGTGTATTGTAGTTGTATTTATGGTTTACAAGAAAATTTCATTTATTTGGTATCTATTCATTTTTAGAAGGTGAAAGTTGTTCAAATGCCATATTTGAATGTTGTATTTATAACATTGGAAGTAACTTGAGTTGGTTAAATGTCATATTTTAGTGGTATTTTGTTGTAGGCCACATGATCGGGTTCCTTTGAAGGAAATGAAGGCAGATTGGTATGCATGCCTGGACAACAAGGTTGGATTTAAGGTGAGAATAATAGTTTTTTCTTTTATTTTCCATCATAAATCAAAATCAAATGTGATAAGTGGAGTTGTAGTTGTTGCAAAGAAAGCTTTAGAATTAGGTCTTGAGGTATGTGCTTTTTTTGTGTTGTTTTGAATTTTTTTTTGAAAGTTTATATTTCAAGTCTTCCATTTGAATGTTTTTCGAAAAGTTCATATTTCAAGTTTATGCATGCTTGTGAATGTAGTTCAGGGCGTGTTATTGTTTAGTATTTACTTTTGTTGTTGTTAGCATATGAAGTTTTTGGTCCTTTATGATTCTGTGGGGATTCTAACTTGGTTCACATGCTTTTTGTTTTGGACCAAGTGGACAGAGCCGAGGCTATACAAAAAATGCAGGTGCCAACTGCAGCTGAATGTCTTCAACATCCTTTCTTTTAGGTTCTTTTTTAATTATTTTTTTAGTACTCTGCAGTTCTATATTTTTCCTATTTCTATTTTATGACTACATGGTAAATGGAAGTCTCTGGGACATCTTACATGGTGAGCAAATGATGTTATGCAAAAACATGATAGATTTATGAAATATGAGTACAATCAATATTTCTACCATTTGATCAAAATAGACTGGGGAGAACCTAACAAACATTTTAAATTTTTGTGTAGGAACATCAAAGAGGATTAAATTAGACTGGGATACTTATCTAAAAATAGCCTATGGTGCTACAAAAGGATTAGCAGATATTCATCGTGACTGTAACCAATGCATTGTTCACAGGGATGTGAAGATATCTAACATTCTTTTAGATGACAACTTCAAAGCATATTTGTCAGAATTTGGCATTGCCAAGTGCATTTCCTCGGCCAAAACTCACACCTCCACCCGTGTTATAAAGAATAGTCATGTTCCTATTCTTTTGTAAGCTATTGAACAACATAAAGACAAGGTTTTGGAGTAGATTTCAGCTAGTTTTTTTTATCTCAGCAATGTATTGTAATCTTTCAAATTCTTTCATGTTGGAACAACAAATTGTAACTCCATTTTCAAGCTTACACAGCTGTATGTAACATCTTTTTGATTAATAAAATAAGTTATTTTTACCTTCTCATTGTTGTTTTATTGTGCAAATATTTTAGATAGTTGATAAGTGATCTTTTTGATTAATAAAATAAACTACCAAATGATGACAATTAAAAATGCACTAAATATACTACTAAATCAATGACTAAATGACTAAATGACTAAATATATGATTAAATGACTAAATAAATGACTAAATATATGACTAAATTAATGATTAAATATATGACTAAAATAATGACTAAATATATGACTAAATTAATGACTAAATATGTGACTAAAGTAATGACTAAATATATGACTACCATGACTGAATAAATGACTAGTTAACAACAATCAATGACTAAATTAATGACTAAATATATGACTAAATATATGACTAGATAAATCACTACCATGACTAAATAAATGACTAAATTAACGACTAAATCAATGATTAAATCAATGACCAAATCAATGACCAAATCAATGACTAAATAAATGACTAAAATAGTTTAGTCATAAATTTAGTGGTGTTATAAATGACCAGCAATAAACTACTAATGGTCACGTGACCAAAATTAGTCATTTATATGCAATTTTTAGTAGTTTATTTAGTCATATATTGTTGTTTGTGTACTAGTGTTCGGTGAGACATCGCTCGGTCGGCAGGACTTCATAGCGAACTCAGATCCTCTGCCCGATGCAGCTTCATTTCGGCAAGAGTTCACCCTATCGGTGAGACTTCTTGCCGAAGCCATCTCTCTCTCGGCGAGATCCTTTTGAGGGTTGACATCTCCATTTTGCTGAGACTCTGGTGGATCGGCGAGACCTTACGTTGATATTACCTCATGTCAGCGAGACTTCCTTCTTTTTCTGAGACATTACACCAAAGTCTCCTCTTTCGCCGAGAGCTCATTTTACTTCGGGGAGACCCTGCTTGGTCAGCGAGACCTCACGCTGACACCACCTCCACCTTTGTCGCTGAGACATCACACCAATCGGTGAGAGGCATAGAAACTCATAGCAACCGAAATGTCTTGGCGACCCTTTGGATTTCAAATGAACAGAATCAAACCACCAGTCGGCAAGATATCTGATAGGTCTCGCCGACTTTCATCTCAGAGGAAATTTATGCCAAACTGGATTGGGGGATGCCTTCCAACTGAGTTCCCTGAGAAATATCCTTAGATGAATAATTCAATCCTGCAAAACAAATGCCTCCATTAGTATTCAAAGCATGAAAAGTACATTATTTACAGATGCATAGCAAAAAGAAACCCAACTTTGGCAGAGGCGGAACCAAATCCGAACCAGAAACGACACCCTCCTTCAAAACCGGCGGGGGCGGGGCCAAAAAGAAATCAGAACCGAGACAAAAGAAACCAACAACTCAAAAACGGGACTGGAACCAAACGAAGAAATGAACCAGGCGGAACCAGGACTGGAACCAAACCCGAACCAGAAACTTTTCCAAGTTCGAGGTTCGGATTTCGTTCCGAACCCGCCTCCGACGACACCAAAAGAAGAGTCAAGGATAGACGAAGGAAGAAAAAGGAAAGGGGGAAAACACCCCATGACAAAACAAAAGGAACCAAAGCAAATGAACAAGACATGTGGAACCGAGATTGGAACGGAACCCAAACCTGAAACTAATTAAAGTTTCAGGGTTCGGTTTCAGTTCCGGTTACGAGTCCGCCAGAACAACACAAAAAGACCCAAGGAAGAGAGGAAACCCCCGAGACACGAAACACGAAACAAAGAGGAAAACGACCAACCATAGAAGAGACAAAAGGAAAGGCGGAGTCGGGGCCGGGATGGAACATGGACCTGAAACCTTGAAGTAGTTCAACATTCAGATTTGGTTCCGGACCCGGCTCCGAGAGAATGAAAAAAATGAAAACAAAGGAATTGTCAGGATTAGAACCGGGAACGAAACAAGACCAGACCCTGGACCTAATTTCCAAGCTCGAGTTTGGTCCTGGTTCCACACCTGACAGAACAAAGAAAAACGCCCAAGGAAAAAAGAAAAGGCAAAAAAAAGAATAGAACAAGGGGGACCCATTTTGTTCCAAAACAAAGTGGGGTGGTTATGCAAGGCATAAAAAATGGTGACTCGGCTAGGAAAATGGTTTAACCATTTTCAAGAAACTGAAGAATTCAGCTACCCAGAAGTCCTGGTTTATGAACATCACAATTCTAGTTGGGTTAGTTTTAACAACCAAGGTTGAGCTAGAATCTCAAATGTAAACCAACACTGGCTACCCCTAAATCTATGTGTGTGCTTGATGGTGCATCACTCTTTTATAAAGTTTTCTTCATCTTTCGAAACAATAATGTGCAAGATTTGAACTACATGAGTTGATTCCCTTTAGCTATTGTGCAATGATATCCTGGGCATTGCTCTACTGCCAGTCAGGCGTTCATAGCCCCGACAGAGATACCTCTAGTTTTCTCATAGTATTGCTCTACTGCCAGCCAGGCGTTCATAGCCCCAATAGAGATACTGGAATCAGCCATTCATATTGAGTCCTCTTTTCTTTTTGATAATTCTCTTTTCTCTTGGAGTTTTAGATATTTCATTCATTTTTTTCTTTCAATATGTCAGATGTCAGAAATCTGTTTTGGTTTGACAACTACCATGGACCTCATAACAACACTTGGGAGATCAGATTTTTCACTCAAATCTTACAACACTATCATCCTGAGACAAATATGCCATTACAAAGGGGATGATCTTGATAATTTGTGACAAATTCGGGGGAGCTAATGAAGGTTATTTACTTTGCACCTTGTTTTCAAGACTTTCCACAACTCTTGTTGACAATGGACATAAAACAACGAATTTAAGACAAAATCACCCAATCAGCAAACCTGAAAAATATCTAAACCACTCCCATCCCAATAACCAAAGTATGCTTCAGATAACAGCCCACCATTTCAAGATGGAAAGAATAGAGAAACCCCGAAGAACAACAAGACATAAACCAAATAGAAAAGGAAGCAAAAGGACAGAAAGAAAGAACCAACAAACAACAGTAGAATTATTTACAAAAAAAAAGAAAGAAGAAGTAAATTATTTACAAACAGGAAACAAATGAATTATTTACAAACAGAAAAACAAGAGGACACGGGAAAAAGAAATGAAAGAACAAAAGAAAACTAACTAAACCAAAAACCAACACTAACCAATCCTAATCCTAAACTAACTCCAAAGCTAAGCTTTACAAACACAAAACTATAAAAATTTGTACATTGACTTGACTGATTTTTCATTATGTACAACAATCTTAACCTACTAGGCACAGTTCTAAACCTAGCAAATTTATCTTTATACTCAGAAATATAAAGCTTATGTGCGATAAGTTCGTTCTAAGGGTATAAAGCTTGAAATATTATCAGCTGCGGGTTCTCAGTTTTTTCATGATTTACCCAAAAACACATTTTACTATCCCCAACGCCATAATCAAACTAAAAATTATTAAAACACAGAGGATAATGAAAGGACACCACCTGATTCAGAAGATTTCTAGTTACTGATGCAGACTTGTGTTGTATGAACTCCTCTCGAGGTCTCAGCTCATGGAACATCACTGAAGCAAGGTCTGTCTTGCAGCTGGGATATTCACTAACCAGCATCTCTGTATTCACCTCGGGTATAGAGTCAATTTTTTTTGGATTTCTTGAGATGAAGTCTTACTTTCAACACTCTCTTGAAACATGTCACCCTCAAAGGTTTAGAGAATCTGCGTCCAGCTTATCACCATTGATGTCAGGGATACTGATACATTGTGAACAAGGATTTTCTTCAAACTCATTTGAATGTACAGAGTCAAAGCCAGGAAAACACTTTCTCCGTTCGTAGTCCTACACATCATCAACAAAAACATGCCTTTCAGCATCAAATTTATCAGTATTAAGATCAAATTCATTAATGGGTGCTAAGCAAGGACCTTCTTCAACCAACACATTTGAGTAAACAGAATCAAAATCAAGAAAATACTCCCTTGTCTCATTCCCTTCATCATGTTGAAGGGATTCAACCTTTGAGATAACCTCTTGGTCCTTTTCTTGGCATTCCTCTGCTTCATCCAAATGTACCTCGTCATGAATTTCTTTAGGGAACACTTGACTGATATGCACATCAACTCGAAATCCTTCCCTTAAAATTTCATTTTGGCATTTAAGTCCTTCTCTTTGACCACAAGATTCATTGGAAATCTCATCTTGAAGTGTGTTATCTATTTCAATCCGTTCACTACTTAAATCAACAGAGTCGTCTTCTTGTGTTAACCCATCAAGGTGTGTTTCTTCCCCATTCACCATCATGAAAGAATCTATGAATGCATCGGTGAATCCATTCTCCACTTCTATCAAGCCCTCACTAGGTAGAGGAGTTTCACCAGTTGTTGAATCCATCTCAATGCAAGGATCAAGGCCATCAAAAGATAGGGAAGAATTAAACCTCCTCACACAGTCACTCTCATCATGTTGGATGGACTGATTATCATTTTCATGTGTGCTAGTTGTTTCATCCTCCTCATTGAGGGGATACATACTCCAAGGATCCTCCATAAGTATTCCTTCACTAGCGATTAGTTGCTTGAAATACAACTCCATCCTTCCTAGGAAGACATGGAAATCCATCTGAGAGTGTTGATTAGTTTGATGTATCCTACATCCACTTGGCCCAACAAGTTCTGATAGTTTCAGATCTCCCAGCTCTTCTAATTTCTCCCTTATTCGATTTTTCATACGAGGGATATCAATCCAACATGAACCATGTTCCTTTATCGATTCCTCATCACCCTGATTCTCATCTTGATCGGAAGAGTTGTTCATATCGTTGGAAGGTATTGTTGATTGCTCATAACAGAAATACCATATTAATACCTCATCTCCTTCAAAGCTATCGTTAGTACTAACATTCTCAACAAAGCTAGATTCTATCTTGAGATTTCCATTATGCTCTAAATTTACATCCGTTTCATGCTTTTTACCAAACAAGTCATCAAAATTATATTCTGGCTCATCAAATGTTTCATCTACAACTTCATTGTGATGTAATGGACTATGCTTTGGAATATGACTGAAAAGAGATGGTATGGTCACAACTTCATTGACAAGTGGGGTACTTAACTCTATGATTGGATTTTGTAGAGATAAGTCCTCCCAGTGGTCTTGTGTGCGATTGGCTTGATGTGGGGTGTTGGAAAATGTGGTGCTTGGAACCTTAGGAAGGTCGTAGCTGCTTGGTGAGACTGATTGCACCTGGGCAGGGACGGTGGGTGAAGTGGCATAAGGTTGCAGATGATGGCAGTTTGCGAGCAGAAGAGGATTATAACCCTGAGTTTGGCTATCTGAATTTCTAGTGTCACCTCCAAATTGTGCGAATAAGAGAGCTTTGTTCAATGCATCATGCAAAGATGTAGCCTCACCACAACGTCTGACTTTGGTTGCAAATGAGGGGTTTAAACCCCAATGATAATGTTCTATCAGTACATGATCATCAACAACCAAATCTAAAGATTGAACCCTTTGATACATAAAAAAAAATCTACGGTTAAATTGATAAATGTGTTCTAATGGCATCCTTTTCAAAGCTGCAAATTCATGTAATGGGTGTAGAGCATGAGGATCAAATTGATCTAAGAATAAGATTTCTAATTCTATCCATGAATAAATAGATTCTGGTGGCAGATTATCATACCATTGCTTGGTTGTACCTTGAAACATTTTGATGAACAATTGACAGACGACATCCTCATGCTGAACCTGGAGAAAAGTAAATACACGCCTGCAAATTTCAAAATGTTTAGAAGCATTTTTCCCACTGTTAGGGAAAAATAAAGGAAGCCTATCATACAGGTGACCAGGGATTTCATGGACAAATCCTGGTATATACAAAGGGCTACCCATTGGGGCTGGGTCTTCCAAGATCTAACGCACTCCAACTCACAATGATCCAAAATTGCTTAGGCCCTCCTTCTAGCACCAGTTTTGTTGGTGTGTTTGATGGCACAAAAACATGTAAAGAAAATATTGCTACTCTGTTTCTCCTAAAAGAGAAAGATAATCACATGGATATCTTAGCTCCCAAGGTCTTTGTAGTTGGTTCTCAACTGTGCTGATGTTGCTTAGTGGTCAATGTAATAGTAATGTTCAAGGGGCCTGTTGGTGTTGAGCTTCTGGATTGTTCTGAGGTCAAACATAAACTTTAAACCCACTCTAACTAGGGTTTTTAAAGAAACAAAAAAAGATAGATTAGAGCTTTGGAACAGAAAAGAATGTTAATTCATCCAACTTAACCAGACTCGTTACTTTTCAAGGAATTCTTAACTAAAACTGCAGAACAAAATTGACTTGTGATTAACACATAGTCGCATCCATTCACAGTGCTGATTTCCACAACAAATTATAAGTTACCACTTAAACAAAACATCAAATCAAACTTCATTCCTTGAAAGCTTCTCAAATCAAATGATTAAAGCAAGATAAATAGCATTCTAAAACACAATCTGAAGTAGATTTAAATCTGGTTGCTTCTACTATTAGTGGAACAAATAAGCAACAATTACAAATCTGGCACAATCACCAGTGTACAGAAAATCCATGACTCCAAATTGTTTCCATCTATACTAAGAAAACTGGAAAGATACATTATTTCCTTCTACTGAATCTAACTCCTATCTAGGAAGACAAAAGAAGCTCCCATTACAAAGAATCAGGATGCAGCTCTATCTCCTCTCCTTCAGAAAATTCCTATTAGACTATTTCTTCTAACTTTTTTTTTACTTCTAACTTTTTTCACTTTTTCTAACACTTCTAACCCTACAACCTCTAACCTTTACAAAGAGGAAATAATTCCATATATACAGAGTGTACCAAAAAGAATGCGCTGGCCCCTGTTTTAGGGTTTACAAAATATCCGCCTCCGAAAAGGTTGGCTTAGAGCTTTTGAATAGAGTTAATGCTGCGTTGAATGGCATCCTTGTTAATTCCATGCCTCCGTGTACTTCCTCGAACTTCTTTGAAGGGCTGCCTTGAATGCTCTAAATCATTGTCATTAATGAGGATCCATTTCTGTTGGTAAAACCTCACAACTGTCCATGAGAATGACGGCCTCTCCTTCCTGCTTTAGATCTTTCTTCTCGTTGACCCCCTCCGGAAGCAGCATCAGACTTCCCGTTGGACTTCGACCAGTATTCACCGAGTTGCTCCATTGGCGCATTCACAGAGCAGATCCACACCGGTTGTATCCTGTTGATCTTCTTCTCAGAGGCAGTCAATTGGTCAAACCGTCACGTCCACCCCTTTAGCTTCTTCTGATTGGTGGAACAAAAGCCACGTAGGACTCTCGAGCGGTCAAAAGTGGTTCATAACAAATCACATGTCGGTGAGACACTCATCGTGTCTCCTCGATGCGATTATACCTCTCTTAGCAGCTATCGGTGTGACACATGACAGTCGGTGAGACCCTATAGTGAGTTGCACACTCCATATCGATATCCACAGTGGTTGCCGAGACAATCGTCATCAGCTAGAAGTCATGGCGAGCCCTCAGGAGATATACCATAGTGCCTCCTTGCATCGGTGAGACATCCACATTCAGCAAGACATCTCCCCAAGCCCATTCTTATTCTCTGAGCTCGAGCCCCTTTTATTTTGGCAAGAACTGCTAGGTCGGTGGGACCTCATACCAAATTCAAAACATTACACCGAGGGCACAATCCCTTCGGCGAAACCAACAGCCATCGGTGAGACATCTCACCGAATTCATTTCATTTCGGCCAGAATCTACTTGGTCGGCGAGACCAGCCCCCTTCGCTAAGACATCATGTCGAGCTTCAAACATTACACCGAGGGGAGAAAACATGTCGGCGAGACTGCTGCTAGTCGGAAAGATATTATGCCGAGTTCTTTCATTCCCCTTCGAGCCAACTCTTTTCATTTCGGTGAGATTCCATCGGGTCGGTGAGACCTTTTGGCGATATCAATTTCTCATGGCAAAATCTTCCCGTTTCAGCAGGACATCACGGGGTTGGCGAGACATCATGCCAAATTCTTCCATTTTTCCCAGGCTCAAGCTTCCTTCAGAGAGACCTCACAGAAAAATCACAACCTTATACCGAAGGGACCAACTTTTGGTGAGACATTGCCTGGTCGGTAGAACTTCATAGCAAACTTAGATCCTCTGCCCGATGCTGCTTCATTTCGGCAAGAGTTCACCCTATCGGTGAGACTTCTTGCTGAAGCCATCTCTCTCTTGGCGAGATCCTTCTGAGGGTTGACATCTCCATTTCGCTGAGACTCCGGTGGATCGGCGAGACCTTACGCCGATATTACCTCATGTCGGTGAGACTTCCTTCTTTCATCGAGACATTACAATGAAGTCTCCTCTTTCGCCGAGAGCTCATTTTACTTCAGGGAGACCTTGCTTGGTCGGCGAGACCTCATGCTGACACCACCTCCACCTTTGTCGCCGAGACATCACACCGATCAGCGAGAGGCATAGAAACTCATAGCGTCCGAAATGTCTTGGCGACCCCTTGGATTTCAAATGAACAAAATCAAACCACCAGTCGACAAGATATCTGATAGGTCTCGCCGACTTTCTTCTTAGAGGAAATTTATGCCAAATTGGATTGGGGGATGCCTTCCAACTAAGTTCCCTGAGAAATATCCTTAGATGAATAATTCAATCCTGCAAAACAAATGCCTCCATTAGTCTTCAAAGCATGAAAAGTACATTACTTACATAGGCATAGCAAAAAGAAACCCAACTCTGGTGGAGGCGGAACTAAATCCTAACCAAAAACGACACCCTCCTTCAAACCGGGAAAGAAATCAGAACCGGGACAAAACAAACCAACAATGTGGAAATGGGACCGGAACCAAAAGAAGAAACGAACCAGGCGGAACTAGGACCAGAACCAAACCCGAACCAGAAACTTTTCCAAGTTTGAGGTTCGGATTCCATTCTGAACCTGCCTCCGACGACACCAAAAAAAACGTCGAGGACAGATGAAGGAAGAAAAAGGAAAGGGGGAAAAAACCCCATGACAAAACAAAAGGAACCAAAGCAAATGAACAAGACATGCAGAACCGAGATCAGAATGGAACCCAAACCTGAAACTAATTAAAGTTTCAGGGTTCGGTTTTAGTTTCAGATTCGGGTCCGCCAGAACAACACGAAAAGACCCAAGGAAGAGAGGAAACCCTCGAGACACGGAACACGAAATGGAGAGGAAAACAACCAACCATAGAAGAGACAAAAGGAATGGCGGAGTTGGAGCCAAGATGGAACATGGACCTGAAACCTTGAAGTAGTTCAACATTCAGATTTGGTTCCGGACCTGGCTCCGAGAGAACGAAAAAAATGAAAACAAAGGAAATGTCGGGATCGGAACCGGGAACGGAACAAGACCAGACCCTGGACCTAATTTCCAAGCTCGATTTTGGTCCCGGTTCCGCACCTGAGAGAACAAAGAAAAACACCGAAGGCAGAAAAGAAAGGCAAAAAAAAGAATAGAACAAGGGGGACCCATTTTGTTCCAGAACAAAGTGGGGTGGTTATGCAAGGCATAACAAGTCTTTTAACAGGTTTTTATTACGCTTTCATGTTGATTTCATGTTAGTTTAATGGTTATTTGGTTTCTTGGCGATTTTGAATGTCTCATTGGGATCATGGCTCAGAGGATTAAATAGGCTTTAAATTCATTTGGATCTAGCTTATTTAGTTGACACTATAACTATGGTCACATTTTGGCACTAGAAGGAGGGCTATACTAATCGAATCCGATGAATTTATCTTTAGATTCCTTTGTTCTTGATTTTGTAGATACAACGATGCTTTTGAATGCTACAGTGATGCCATTGTAAAGCGTCACCATATAGCGACACCTTTGTTTGAATTATAACAATGCCTATTAAATTTAGTGTCACCTTTAAATTTAGCGACACCTATTTCTTTTTTTCTTTATCGTAATTTTTAAAATAGCGATGCCACTGATATAGCGATGCCTTTGTCATCATTTTTTTACTACATAGTGACACCTCAAAACTTCACCAGAGCGACGCCCCTAAATTATGGTGACACCTTTGTCAATTTCAGCGACACCTTTGTGTTCAACAATGCTTTTTACTAGTAAGGAAAACAAAGAGCTAATTTTCACATGTGCTTTAAATTTTTTACTTCATATGATCTCTAACATTCTACTGACATCTAGTTTGTATTTTTGAGGCTAACTGGTTTTGCAGATTTGAAATAAAACTTGAAGTGAAGGAGCATACTATTGTTTGACCATACATTTTAAAAGTGTTTTTACACTTACGGGGAAATTATAAGCCATCATATGCTGCTTTGCTTTATGTTTTAGGACCATCAAATTTACATCGAGCTTAAAATTTACTTTCAAAGTTGGTTAGAATTGAAGCCAAACATCCTCATTTTGCAATATCGGTTAAAATTGGACAATACAATCAAATACTAAAATTGGAAAAAACAATCAAACACTTCCATTGGTGCTTAAAATGAATTCATTTTTCTTTATGGGGTTAAAATGAATGAGTGTTTACTTTGCTTGTATACACTTGTAGTGCATATCCACTTCCCTTACACTTCGTGCGATCTTGGGTGAAGAGAAACACTCAAGTGTAGTTTCTTTGCTTGTGTGCACTTGTAGTATGTATCCACTCCCCTTGCTCTTCGTGCAATCTTGGGTGAAGAGAAATACTCAAGTATACTTTCATACTTTGTGTCACCCTTAAGAGAGGTCTTACTATGAGATACATCCTGTAATAGAAAACTCATAGGTAATTTTTTGCAAGCACGCTTACCAATGAGCTTTAAATAAGGGATGTGAAATTGTGAGAAATTAACATAAATCTGGGGTGTCCATAACACACTGCACCTAATCTCATGCCTTAAGTGGGACGAGAATGATTGAAGAGCCTTAAGTGGCCAAGCGGGTGAATATATGTCATGGTGTTCTCGGTTTGTTGTGATTAAGAACCTTGTTTAAGTAGTGGCCAACTTTGTCCTTCCAAAGAGTTCTTTAAAGTGGTGCGTTGGAATTTATTTCTAAGAAGGTACTTGCCATGTTCGATTTTGGTAGAAGTGTAGAGGTTAAGAGTTCACTCTTAGCATACCTCTACACTTTTCCCTAGATTTCATGTAAAATCATCTCTTCTACTACGAAGGGAATGAGGTAAGCCCACCAAGAAGAACATACCCACTTGAGCTAGGAATGTTATTGCTTGTGAGTTAGTTTGACACATTGTTTGGTTCCAAAACATCTCAAACACACATCAACAAGTTTATCAAATTTCAAACCCTTTGGATTAAGTATGGATACCTTTTGAAAAGTCCTAATATTGCTGCTTGTCCCTAAGAATTTTATCCTTAGAGGCTTCTAAATATTGGGCTTATATCTAAATCCACACTTTCCAAAGTTAACATAGGTAACTATGGCCTTAGCTTCTCAATTTTCACATAATGGACTTTGTGAAATGAAGGTTGCTTTGGCATAGAAATTTTAGTTTGAACATTAATTAACAATTTATTGATGTGGTTATGAAACAATCTCACTTAAGCAAAGATTAAATCAAATGAACACCCCACATTGATGTATGTTCAAACATTGACTCCCCAAAACACAAGAAAAATTGAGACAAGGAAAGTATTGCAAAACATTGAGTCCAAGTTCTATTGTCCAAATCATTGAGTTTTATTGTCAAAATCATTGAAGTTATATTACCAAAATCATTGAGTTCTTAAGGTTTTATCAGTTTAGAGGTATAGCACGTTTCTCACCACTTTGGTCTTTCAAAACAAAGGTCCCTTTTAGGTTAACATTTTGGGTCAAAAAATTTCATCCATTTCATCCATATTCACACATTTTACACATCACCAAACAACTTTAGAAACTGCTAACACACCAACACTTTAGACTTAGGAAATCATGAATCCAATCCCCTAACTTAGCTACTTTGTGTGTGAAATGGATCCTTTTCCATGCGCTTAGTTGAGTTGGTTATCACATTTTATGGACAAGTTTATCTTGAAGGTCACAAGTCTACCTTAAAGATTTACAAGTTCATTAACACCTTTATCCATGGCATCAAAACAATCAAACCTTTTTGTCTAAAAGTGTTGTCCAAAAGTTTAGAAAGTTCATCCCCCATATCATTCACTCTTTTCATCATCCATTCACATGATTGGTCCAAAACAACTTAGAGGGTCCCTTTTACCAAAATTTGAGTCAACTAGAGAGTTTCAACACTATAAATCTCAACACACCTCTCCCATAGTTGACCCACAATTTATGGTTACAACAAGATCACAACACAAGAGAATCATGGAACAAACCAAAAATACATATACTACAAGTGATCCAAACCCACAAGAATTTGATCCAAGGAGCCATTATACGCTCTCACAACAACCCCAAAATTCTTTAAGGTATGAGGTAGAAGACAACCAACTTGAGCTCACTAAGGATGAACTCCTTGAGTATAAACAAGATAATCAAACCTTAGAAAATGTGGCTCCAAATTTTCTCACACAAACCTTGACACAAGGATTAACCCAATCTATGAATCAACCAACTCCATCCCTTGTGCCAATTCAAACATTAACTCCTAGTCTTGTAACTAGGATTGCCACCGATTTTGGTCACACTCTCCCTTTGGAAGGAAATAAACTTTTGGGTGCTCAAAACACAAACATTCCCCCAAACACAACTTGAATTCCAACATTTGGTGACCCAAATCATTCTTCCACCACCATTCCAGAGCATCCCCTATATCTATACAAACCACTTACATTCCATAACACCACTCCAACCTCAACATTTCAAGTGCAACCATCTTCATCCATCATCATGATTACTTAAAGTGTGCCTAGTGTTACACAAGGAAATGTGAACCAAGTGCCTCAAGTAGGACAACACAGGAAAGTTAACACCCTCACGTAAGGTCAACCCTTAACAAGTGGCTCCAACAACCCCATTGACACATTGAAACAAGTGGTTACCCAAACTACTCAAGTCAATCCACTATCCACATCAGCCCCATATATCATCAATCCAAATTTAAACAACACATTGATCACAAACCCCATCAACCAAGGTAATACCTTGGTCCCACATCAAACACAACAAGGGAACCCTCAACACATTGGTCAAGGGAACTCTTCTAATCAATTGATCAAAGGTCAGAATGTTCCATTGTCATCACAATAATAAGTGGAACCATCATCATCTTTACCATTGGTCCCCCAAATCATGAAAAATAAAATGGGGTACCAAACCTACATTCCTCCCTCCCAATCGACAATATTACATGGCATGATAGCCCAAAACAACCCGCAATCATCTCAAATCAATACACAACCCATGATCAACCAAAACCCATCTCACATATACCAACATAAAAACACCTCCATGTTGCAATTGCAACAAGCTCACAATCTATCTTTATAACAAGAACAATGGGCTTATCAACAAGCATTGCAAGAACAAAAAGCTCAAGCTCAACCGTTGCAACAACAAAAAGCCCAAAAACAAGCGTTGCAAGTGCAACAAGCTTATCAAAAAATGTTGCAACAACAACAGGCCCAACAACAAGCCTTGCAATAGTAGTAAGCTCAACAACAATCTTTGATTACACAAGAACAACAAGTGTTTCCCACACACCAAAAACAAGAAGCCCAACAATAAGCATTGCTAGCACAAAAATATGCCCAAGAACAACAAGTTCTTTCATAACAACAACAACAACAGGGTTTGTACTATAATCCCCAACAAAACATCATCAATCCAAATATGCTAGGAGCATATACACCTCTACCACCATCATCTTCACAGTGTCAAACTCCACCCTACACACCATACAACACTCCATCATATCGAAATCCCACTTACATTACATCCAACATTCCATAGTATACCACATATGCTCCTCTACGAAATCTGCAAGATGATGTATCATCACAACTCAAGGAACTCACACAATAGATCCAGGGCATTCAAATGAGAAAAATGAAGAAGCCACATACACAACAAAAATTATGTCCTTACCCCTTTAATAGGAACATAGCGATGGTACCTTTCCCACTTGGTTTTGAGGTCCCTAAGTTTGATAAATACAAAGGGAGGGGAAATATTGTGGATCACATCAAAGAATTCCATGTCATGTGTATGGAGGTTGCGTACAATGATTCCTACTTTATGCACCTCTTCCCAAGTAGTTTGATGGGCCCAACAATCGATTGGTTTTCGCAATTGCCTCCAGTGATTAAGAACTTTCAGGAAATAATTGATAGGTTCATAGACCATTTCTCCTTCAATCTTGACATGGATGTAACATTAGAAGAATTGTACACACTCAAGAAAAGAAAACGAGAATCCTTCACGAATTTCCTACAAAGGTGGAGGCAAAGATCTAGTAAGAGCAAGTGGCCCATTCCTGAAGAGCAACAGGTAGGGATTATCCTAGAAAATGTTGATCCAGAGCTATCCTTCCACTTGAAGATGCAATGTCTCACATTTTATGACGATCTTATCCCTAGGGTCCTCAACATTGAGAAAGCCCTAATCACACAAGGGAGCACACAAGTGTATAAAGACAACCACCCATCCACTAGTTCTAACAAAAAACCCCAGTTTTGGGCCAAGAACAAGAATGTTATTGGTGATGGTGTTGTTTATGCAAATTTGGTCTTAACTGATCCTAGGAAAGAAAACACCCAAACCATAAATACACAACAACCATCCACACTGTTATGTGGTCTCACAACACACCCCATTTTGCCTCTTGGCAGAATGTGGACCCCTTTTCTCTTTTTATTTTCCTTTCGCTTTTGCTTGCTTTGGTGTTGTTTTGGGGGTTAGTAAAAGTGCATGTTTCATTTTTAATTCATTTGGTCTTTTCTTTAGTCCTTTTTCTTTCCTGGATTCAGTGTCCCGGTCTTTTCACAAAGTTTTATCAATTTACTGGAAACTGGAATCATGGATTTAGTGCGGTTGCATCAAGGATATTGTATCTTTAATTAGTCTTAGTCTTGCCCAGAAAGTCATCACTTGGAGGTTGACAATCCTGGTGGTCGTGTTTTCCTGCATCAGTTAGTCCAATGGTTGCTTTTCATTTTCTTTAGCTGGAGGTCAAAAACCAAAGATTCTATTATGAAATGTTTGAGTCACTTTTGATCTCTCTTGAACTCGGTTCTCGGTTCCTCTCTTTGCTCCAGATTTTCTTTAAAGCTTGGACGTAAGTGTCCCAGTTCCTGGTAATCTTTCCAAGGTTCAAACTAGAGGTTTTCAATACCGGTGATCATAAATTATCACGTATCTTAAAGGATTTTTCCTCACAAAAATTCAAGTGACACACGAGTTCCGCATAAGATTTTCGCACCGTATTTTCCTCTATTAGTGAGCCCACATAGAAACCTAGGTGTTCATAATATGAACCCTAATTCACCATGATTACACCTTTATTCGAGAATTTTATGGATTGTAACAGAGAATTAATGAAGGTGGTGAACTACATACACGTACTTGGCATCACCTCGAGCATGCAATTGCTTTTACAACACTCTACTTCGCGTCATACTGCAAACATGCAAATGACATTAAATGAATGAGACTAATATTGTGGTGCACAAAGAAAGGTAAATTTTGAGAAACTGAGAACACAGCTACCAAGGGTTTCAAGGTTTCATTTTGAAAAGATTGTCATCACCAACAAAACCAAGTATGTCTCAAATAAAAAAATTCTAATAATCAGTTTCATGCATGAAAGCCTCAAGAAAATGGTATTCCCCTTTAAAAATTGAAATGTCGATTATTTTGATTTGAATTTAACTGAAAGGTGAATTGAAAGTTTTATGAATTGTTAAAAAAAACTAGTTAAATTTAACCCTAACTCGCACACAAGGCACATATTTGAAAATGTAGAACATGTCGACAAAAATGAGTACTTCTGAAGTAAAATCAGAAGATGATGCACTTCACAAGCTATACCAATCTGTGGGATAGCTAATGATACTCATATGGGATGATCTTTTGATGTCAAATTCCTCACATGGGCATGATAAGAAAATTCTTCTTAGTGTACAAGGAATGTTATTGCAAGTGGGTTACTTTTAGTAGGATGGTTTCTGCCAACAATGGAGGCCCCTGAATTGGTTATGGAATGTTTACACCACTATAACCTAGACAAAAGATTCATTGAGAAGGAGGGAAGAACTTATGCAAATCTCTCTGAGAAAGGAATTATATATGCATTTGGGTTTCTTGCATTTACTTAGATGTATCGTATTGATATGAAAGAGAAAGCTAAGACCTACCTAAGTGCCAAAGAACACAATAGAGAAATTATGAATACACAGTGGTACCAGGAGAAGATTACAACGCAGAAAAATCCAATCCTAAGGTCTATGTTCAACCCAATTGTTTAAGATATCATAACTATGCTAAGCAGGATAGCTAGATTGCGAGATGCTAGTAAATTTGAGTCATGGATGTTTGTAATCATATCTAAAATGATGGAAGGTCCTCTGCCAATGCATTAGGGAAAAATTATTACTGCGAGATTACATGATCAGATAAAGGCATTTCCAAAGTCGACATGTTTCTATATGTCGTGATATGTGATTTATTCCTGCGCCTTCAGAGAAAATAAGCAAGGGTTGAAAAGGATTAGTACTCTGGGTAGAGAAGTAGGAAACAATTTAATATATGCTCATTTAACCCAAATTACTATCGATGGATACAAGGAGCATTACTAGAGAGTTAATGATATGTTTTCCGTGAAGTTGGTCAGAACAATGGAAGGTGACAAAGCCAAAAGATTATCTTTGGAAGCACAAAGTGTTATTAGATTGATTGGAGGTTGGTACATACAGTTTCCCACTTTCACCTACATTAGGGTGGAAGGGTTTGATGGACATCCTTTCATGTTGCCCAGGTACCCTATAAATAAAATGGTGTTACTAGAATTGGTAAGATAGTGAAATCCGTCTGAAGCTCTTTATAGCATGGCTCATAAAAAGGCTTCTTTCAGATTTCCTATTGTAATAGGGAACTATAAATGCAGTGCAATTAGAGCAGCCAATTTGTGTGAAGAGGAGTTGAAAATGTATAATTTGGAGTACTTTCCACTCCAAAGAAAGTATTATGACCTAGAAGGGAATATTGCCAGGAATATAGCTGGTTATCATGCTCATGTTTAGCATTTAGAATATTATTGGCTAAATTGTGAAGACGAGCACATCGTAAGAAAAATAAAATATAAAATATTGTCATTAGAATATGTGATTTCTCAATATTCATGATGTTTTGAATCAAATGGAGGAAGATGATGGTGAAGTGTTGAATAAGGTTTACAATGGAAACATAGTCTACGATGAACCTATTGCAGACCTAGATTATGAAAATGAAGAAATAACATTAGTTGAGGAATTTTTTGCATCAGTTCCACTACAGACTCAACATTGGGTAGATTTTTTTATAGTTTTAAGAAAGAAAGGAATAAATCTCACATACTCACAAGATACAAGAAAGAAACATAGAGAAGAAAATAAGTCTGAGTGTGGGGAACATGCTAAGAAAAAGATAAAAGTTGGTAAAGTAGCTGCTGGTATACACATTGAAGAAAGAACCCCCAAGGATCCAAGCCATAGAGTTTCATTAAAACCACTTGGTAAGTGTAAAGATGTCAAATTGGTCAAGGTTCAATGAAAAGTAAAACCAAAAAGCGACATCTTCTTCCATAGCAAAACCAAAGACTAGGCATACTACTGATCAAGAGGAGGGGATAACATAAAATACTAGTACACAACAAGGTCTGCATCTCAAAGAGCTGCAACATTATTCACTTCTCCCCCTTCAGTTAATATGGCTATTGTAAAATAGGCACTAGGAAAACCTCCTATTTTTTAAGATGATGTTTTTGAGGTAGATGAAGCTAGGATTAAGGAACAAATGGATAAGTGGGGTGCCATGTGGGAACGAGTAAGAGAAAAAAGTCTAAAGATAAACCCACGATACAGCCAGTAGTGGAAGAAATTTTAGATACAGGGTCAATTCATATAAATGTTGAAGAAGAAGAATTCATAAAATGAACAGTCGCTTCAGAAGCGGGGAACCCTGATGTTCTTGAAATGGAAACAAGGGAGACTGCAGGACATGATCCTATTGATGATATTGTTATTGAAGATACCTTTGATTCCCTACCTTTGCTAGGGAATTATCAAAATGATAATGAACAACCATAGGTCTCTAAGAAATCAAAGGAGGATCAGGTTGAAATGGAGAATGAAGAACCTTCAAAAATTTTAGGTGATAAGGTCAGAGATAAAGAAAATATTGATGTGATAGGATATGAAGAAGGTGATGTCCTAGAAACATATGTTGAACAATTGGGTGAACAAGAAAATATAAGTCTTGGAGCTGAAGAGAGAGTGTTGAATCCCAGTAATCCAGAATCTATGCCAGAGAATACTAAAGATGTTCCTATTTCAGAGGACGTAATAGATAAAGTAGTGTATCGATGGGTTAATTTCGTAAGGTTCGATTATCAAATAATAAAGCATACAAACCCAAAGAAGCTATCAAGAACAATGAAAACTAAAACAAGAATGATTATACCTGTCACTCGTTGGAGCTTCCATGATTCACCTTCATAGCACCTTCTCATTTGCTGATTGTTGCCCTCAGATCAAGTGTGTGAGCAATTCTTTGACTATGCCAATGTCCTAAACAAGCTTTGAAGGATTTGAAATATAAATGTCTATGCCTATGAGAAAATGACTATAATGCCTAAGACTAGAATTGAATATGCCAAAATATCATGAATGCTGCAAAGAAAAATGTAAGTATGAGCGCGAGTAGTCGAAAATGTGAGCAAAATTGTCATTTTATAGAAAATACAATTTTGGATGGATGAATGAGATTAAAAGCTGGAGAAAGCCTAAAATCAGTGGACGAGATTTCATGTGACAATCCCTAATCAGGGTTAGGGAAAAACCATTTACTGAGTGGTCAAGATGTCATTTGAGAAGATCGAATCAGCGGTCGAGAATAAATGAGATAATTAGTCAAAAAGATAAAGATTTTCGAAAATCAAGAAGATAAAGACTGCTTGATTTGTGAGATTCAAAAAATCAAGAAGAGAAGAGTTGAACTGAAAAGGAGATTTGGAAAATCAAGAATCTGCTCAATTGCTTGATTTTTGGATAAGATTACCATTTTGAATTAAATTAATTCAAAATATGGATTTTGTGTGATAATAAATAATCGATTTTCAAATTTACTTACTAAAATGGACTGACAGTCAAGAATGTGAGATCATTTTAAATAATTTCATTTATTTAAAATGAGGGAAATGTTAAATTTGGAAATTAAATAATTAAAGATAATTATTTAATTTAGAGGATATGATTAATAATTAAATAAAATAATAAATTCATTTAATTATGAAAATTAGTGACATATTAAATAAATAAATGAAATTGATTTATTTAATATAAATGAATAAAGGTAATTAAATAAATTAAGAAATTTATTTAATTGTAAGAGGACAATAGATCCTTAGTGATGTATTGAATAAATAAATAAAATTTATTTATTTAATAATCATGAAGAATAAACAAACATGAATTAATTAAATAATTATAAATTATTTAATTAATAGTCGAATGTGGACCAAGGACATAATTAAATGTCATAATTATGCTAGGACGAAAGTGGTAAAATAGAGTTTGTAGGCCTAGGTCATTTTTATGTGTCTACATTTTGCCCCTCTTTGTCATATTGTAGCATGTCGCATTGTGACAAAGAAAACAAGTTAAAACATGCTCCAACGAAGGTACAGAGTATCTATGCCCCCTCGAGATTTTTTTTGAATTTTGGCCAGGTGACAGAAAAATTAGGAAAGTGTCCCGATAAGGCAATTTAATTATCAGAAAGACAATGGTGCAATCAGTTTTGAATTCTAGCTTGTTTAGAGCAGTCAAAAGGGTGGTCAAAGTTAGTCAAAAGGGCCTCCAGTAATAAAACAATTGACAAATGTCACTTTGACTTTATAAATACGTTGACAAAGGGGTAAAAGTCAATACATTTTCACTATTCACCTTAGCAAATTTGAGAGCGACGAGCGAAGAGGACTTTTGTGAGGATGGTGATTCTAGTGACCGAGCATCATGGTGAGATCGTGTGGACCTTCAGGAGACCAGAGGGCTCAGAGCCAGTGGTATGTACCTTTAACCCACCTTGTCATTTCATCATTTTGCATGCAAAATTTAGGTTTTTAGGGCCAACAACGAATGCGCTGCGACGCATATGCGTGCGCGTAAGCCACATTTGATTTCGTGTTCGATGCATTTGATGCGTCGCGATGCAAGTGTAAGGGTATTTAGGGAAGGCCAAGGATGTGTAACACATTTGCTAAAAAGTGCGATGCATTTGCAATATTCTGCCGCATTTGAGAGTTCTTACGCCGCATATGTCATTTTGCGATGCATTCGTCACTTTGAGTGACGCATTCGAATGAAGTGACACATGTGCCATAAACCATGACACAAATGCTCTGATGCGACATAATTGAGTGATAAAATGACGCAATTGGTGTGTCGCGATGCAAGTGAAGTACGAAATGACGCAACCGTTTTTCTGCGATGCAAGTGCAATCAACTCGACGCATTTGACTTTAACTTTGACTAATGCTAATTCTGATGGTTTTCAAAATTTTAATGCTTTTGAGTTATAATGATGATAATGATGATTGTCTAGAAGGTACTGACGCGTTGTTTGATCATGTGCAGAGACAGCTAGCACCTATCTATACGCGAGAGAGCAGGCCATCGACCTTCCGGTTTGAAGACCAGCTGACTCCGTGAGAGCGATGACGGTTGATGCGGCTAGGTCTATATTATGTTGCCTATATGCCTGTTATTCAGGAAAATAGGGGACTGCTAATTACTTTGTGTGAGAGATGGCATTCAGAGACATGCTCGTTCCATTTGCCGACAGGAGAGGCTATCGTGACGTTAGAGGACGTCTATCGTATCCTCTGTTTACCGATTCGAGGAGAGAGGATTGTCTATGACCCTCAGCATGGCTATCAGACCTTCATGACTTACTATCACAATCAGGGTGCAGGACTCGGCATTGAGAGATACGATATCTGCTAGGAGTTTATGGCAGAGCACTATGCTCGGTTTGATGCATTTTTGGCGACATTGATCGGCGGGATACTGATTCCTGACCTCCATGGACATGGGTTTCCCATTGGTTGGGGTGATGTGCTAGTGGGGATGAGGTGAGACATAATAGTTTATGCCTGGGGCCCCTGTTTGTTAGGAATGCTTTACCATCAGCTTCACGAGGTGGCCTATAGGAGGGCACAAAGCATTGGGTGTGGTACTACACTTCTGATGATATGGGCCTGGGAGCATGTGGCTATATTCTGACCTATCCAGAGACCACAACTAGCCGAGGGGATGCCTTACACTTATTACTATGTTGGTGCCTTACAATAGACGAGGATGGGAGAGACAGGTTGGTGGCGCCATCAGATTGACACCATGGTTTCATTCATTTGGAGGCCCTACAAAGACTACCAACAGTGGGATGATGAGGATGACCACCCTAGATTTTGCAGATAGTACCATTACTTGATTGGTAGGACAGTGCAGAGTCAGCTCATTATAGAGATGTACCTACCACAAAGTGTACTAAGACAGTTTGGGGAGCAGTAGGGTGTACCGATAGGCATAGCCAAGTATGCCAGATCTTCCAGGGAGTCAGCGTGGGGGCCACTGATTTCTATACCATTTTCCGAGTAGCAGATTGATGGGCTAGTAGCCCAACAGTGGGGATGGAGAGGTGGAGTTGCAGATCCAGGTACTACCGCTGACTATGACTTGTGGTGGCAGGCGCATCGACCAGTGCTACTGATAGATCCTGATGGGCTAGCACCTATTGACCAGAGATAAGTTATACCATGCGTGCCACGAGCCAGATGAGGTGGAAAAGGTGGTGACAGAGGAAAAGGTAGGGGGAGGGATGGTGGCAGAGACAGAGGTAGGGATGGAGGTAGGGGGAGGGATGGAGGCCAGGGTGGAGGGCGAGATGGGGGCAGGGATGGAGGTCGAGGTGGAGATGATGAAGATGATGGGGATGATGGAGGGGATGACCAAAAACATAGGAGAGATGGCCAGAGGCAGGGCAAGAGGGTACAACAGCGTGTAGCCAGAGTGACTTAGATTCCATCCCAGAGCTAGGTGAGGAGGAGAGAGACGAGGAGGGGCCTAAGTAGGAGTAGGAGGATATAGGTCACAAGCATGTGGCCGAGGTGGAGATCAGAGAGGAGGAGAGACATGAGCATGAGGAGGAGAGGCGAGAGGAGCAAGAGATTGGAGAGGAGGCAGTTTGATAGGAGGCCGAGATGGAGGTTGATATGCCCCAGGACGAGGGAGTCGGCGGAGAGGAGGTTGCAGAGGAGGAGGATGATGACGAAGATGATGATGATGCTATGGATGAGGCCGAGAGGGTCCTGAGATGGAGGATGGTGGAGGGAGATGAGGAGATACCATCCAGGTCAGTGCTGCCCCCTGATGCCATGATAGACCAGAGGGTGGCTGACCTACAGAGGAGATTGGATGAGAGTTCCACATAGGTTAGGGCATTGCAGTCAGAGCTAGAGGTGGCTCAGGTAGAGCGGTATCAGGTAGTGATCCACCAATAGGAGGCAATGCAGTGGCGTATAAAGTTTGCACGACTGTGTATAGGAGCATCGATAGATTTGGCACGAGAGTTTGGCATGATCAGTGTATGGCTTGGGAGATATAAGTAGCTATATGAGTAGGCCGTACTAGCCAAGATGAGAGATCCTGCCCTGACCAAGACACAAACAAGGATAGGCGATAGCGGTAGGAGCAGTGCAGGGGGCTCGACCTCTTCAAGGCATACTTCAAGTCACAGGTCTCATCATAGACACTCTTCCAGTCACAGGTCAGGGCATTCACATGATTCATCAAGTTCAGGCCATAGATTAGTACCTAGTCTGCCTCCATTGACAGATCCTTCAGCTTCACAGAGTCAGGCCGTAGTGTCATCACAGATACATATTACCGTGGAGATGATGCCATCAGTGTCAGTTCCATTGGTTTCATAGACAGAGGTTGCAACAGGTCCACCCATTACCTCAGTGCCGAGCATAGGTCCTCAGCCACCACACTCTTCGCCATGAGGGGATGAGGAGAGCATTTCATAGGGCCATGCTTACTACGTTTGGCTTCATGTTTCAATCTTTATGTTATGACACTTTATGTAATGAATATTGAGTCTGCGTTCTCTTTTTTTGGGATATCTCATGACTCTATCCTGTGACATTATATATTTTGAGATGATGCTACATGAAGCAGTTTTGATGCGTCTTACATGTGTGTTATGTGATGTTATTTGATTTATGCACTATGATGTATGTAATGTGGTGCCTATGTGGATTTATGCATTTATGATGGATGATGGTATTTTTTATATGTCTTGTCATGTATGTCCTATGATGGTTACTTATGATGTGATGCCCTGATAATGCAATGTTTATTTATATGTTGTGTTGATGTTGTGCTATGGATGATGATGATATGCATAATGTATTTATTTGAATGGATGCCATGTTTATGCTTATGCTAATGCGTGACTATGTATAATGCAATATGTATATGATTTAATGCTATGGATGATATATGATGGATCTAATGCAATGTCTATATGATTATGTATGCACTTATGTTTTTGTATGTCACAGGATATCATCGTGAGATGGGCAATAGAATATGACAAGATGGAAGGAGATGCATGTTAGTTCCTAGACCAAATCCTTAAAAAATTTACGATAGGACTTTTAATATTTATTGCTCTTAATCATCATTGGGAAGATTATTGTAATGGCCAACAAACACCATGATATGACATAGATCAAGGTGTACAAGGTCGTACCATCACGTAAGATAGGAAGTGACAGACAAGGATGATAATGACTCATACTAAGAGTGAAATTTCCCCAGTCTTTTTGTCATAACCAACCATAAGCAGAAAAATAGAAGGGACAAGTCATGTAATGTCGTTGCTTCTCTAAATCCCATTTCAAGGACATCCTTGAGAAACTAGCAACATGATTGTCCAAAATACCAAATAGAGCCATTATCATGATACATCATTGTTTTTCTAAATCCCATAGTCAGGACATCGCTGAGAAACTAGTAACATGTGTGCCAAAAGTCAAGACAAATGTCATGATATGTCGCTGCTTCTCTAAATCCTGTTGTGGGGATCTCGGTGAAAAACTAGTAACATGATGAAAAACCAAAAGACAAGTGCCAAGTGTTTTCCAAGTGTGTCTAGATACCCCGTGTTTTAATGTTAAGATGTCGAGTTTGATGATGTTGAGATGCCAGGGTGTCAAGGTTCTGACGATGCCAAGATAACGAATGCCGAAGATTTCCAAATTTAGGAAGGACACATCCTAAATAATGTTGATGTTGAGAGGGTTGATCCCTAAATGTCAAAAGGGATCCCTCAAAATGCCAGTGACAAGGACGGTGATGATGCCTAGGAAGGACACATACTAAGGAACAAATGACAGAGATTTTTCTTTAGAAGGACACATCTGAAATATAGTAATGTTGAGAGGAGTGATCCTTGAATGTGAAGAGGATCCCTCAAAAAAAAAAAAAATGTCGGATGAAAATGACGATGCTTAGGAAGGAAACATCCTAAGGCATAAATGACAGAGGCTATTCTTCAGAAGGACACATCTGAATGGTAACCAAGGGTTTGATAGTTTGACAGGTTATGATTATTTGACTTGTTTTGACTGAGTTTGACTTGTGTTGACCACATGTCGATATTGTCATGCTGGTGTGATTGTCATGTTTATTAAATGGTCACCGTAATTTGGTTGCAGTAATTGGCTTATTTAGAGATGACTTGTTTGAATTTAAGACTTAGTGACGTGTGTGTTGATGTAGTGCCATGAACCCTAATGGACTGATGTAGTGTGGCCTCGGGGGCTCATCGAAAGATGGCCTTGCCTACGTCATACACTCAGAGACCTCGTAGTTCAACATGACCAATGACTTTGTCTTGATGACCAAAGATTGCATCATGATTTTATTTTGACAAACCTAAAAGGACTGACCTAATGTCTCGGGGACTCGAAAATGAGTCTTGCCTACGTAGCAAATGCGCAGAGACAACGTAGTTCAGACAAATGACAAGGACTGATTGTGTTGACGAACTTGACGAGAAATTACTCTGGTTTTGCATTTTTTGAGATAGTTTGACATTTGTTGTGGTTTCTTCAGGACATTTTTCAAATTTTAGGTCTTTCTTCGGGACATTTCATAATGTTTTTGGTCTTTGTTCAGGACTTTTTTGTGATGTTTTTGGTATTTTTTTAGGACTTTTTGTGATGTTTTTGGTCTTTTTTTAGGACTTTTTGTGATGTTTTTGTCTTTTTTCAAGACTTTTACAATTGCTGAGACCATGTGTGATATCCATTGCAATCATATGATAAAATTTTTGCCCCTAGTCAGGTCCAAGACTTAGCTAATTTTAAAGGACGTGAAAGGGATATGCATGGGGTGTTAGATGGACAGTATTCAGGACTTGATGTCAACTGTTTGTCAACCATGAAAGGAAGGGTATGATGTCATGCGGCGATAGAAAATGTGTTTCATCATTGGCCAAGACAGATAAAGTAACAATAGATGGTAGAGCAATGATTGATTACGCATGGCACCTGTTTGCCAGGTTTTCACTGTTGGACGAATTATTTCTCTTTACTATTTTTGTCATTTTATTTTTTTATAAATTTTTTTTTGGTGCCACCAAGACGCTTGTTTTCCAGGTTTTTATCAAGGCAACAATTTTTTTACCATTTTTCAATTTTTTTTTTTTGGAATTTTAAGGTTTTCAACTCGACCTTCTGATGCTATGCATAGAAATTTCGGAGATGTAGACTATTGATAGGCTCTGTCAGTTGTTCTCCATCTGGAGTCGTTAGCTAATAAGCTCCAGAACCAAAGGAGGATATGATGACGTAGGGACCTAGCCAATTTGGTTCAAATTTGCCAATTTTTTCTCTGTCAGCTTGATTCTTAGGGTTTTGCATGAGGACTAGGTCACCAATGTCAAAATTTCTGACCATGACCCTCTTGTTGTAACTGCGACAGAGATGGTTTTGATATTCCTGCAGATGGTTCAGGGAATTATGCCTTATTTCTTCTAACATCTCCAGCTAATGTAGACGTGACTGTCTATACTCCTCATCATCGGTCAGACCCTTCAGGGAGACTTGTAAGGAACAAATTTCAACCTTAATGGGAAAGATGGCCTCAGCTCCAAAGACTAGGGCAAAAGGAGTGGCTCCCGTAGGCATACGAATGCTAGTGCGGTAAGCCCACAGAGCAGGGTTGAGTTGAATATGCTAGTTACGGCCAGCGTCATTGACAGTCTTTTTAAGGATTTTAACAATGGTTTTATTTGACACCTCGGCTTGATTGTTTCCTTGCGGGTAATACAAAGAGGAAAAATGATGTTGGATATGAAATCGCTCACATAACTCATGAACGTCTTGGTTTTTAAACGGACGTCCGTTGTCAGTGATGATGGATTGCGGAAGGCCATAACGACAAATGATATAGTTAAGAATGAATTTGGATATTTGTTTTTCGGTTATATACGTCAGGGGGATGGGTTTAATCCACTTCATAAAGTACTCATTGGTGGTTATGATGAATTTGTGGCCATTGGACAAGGTAGGATGGATCTTGCCCATGAGGTCGAGTCCCCATTATGCAAAGGGCCATAGAGACGTGATCGGCCGAAGTTCTTGTGTTGGAGCGTGAATCAAATCACTGTGAATCTGGCATTAGCGACAAGTCTTGACATATTCTAATTCATTTTTCTCAATGGTTGGCCAATAGTACCCAAGTATCATAATCTTCTTGGCCAGAGTAGGACCACTCGAATGAGACCCGCATATACCCTCATGTACTTTGCGTAAGGTTGTGCGTGCTTTGTTGGTGTTGAGACATCTAAGGAGGGTGTTTTCAAAGCTACGACGATAAATGGTGTCGCTAACGATGGCATATCTTGCGGCTTTTCGGATAAAATACTTCCTCTGGTTATTGGACAGATTAGGGGGGAGGGTTTGAGACTTAAGGTAGTCATGGATGTCTTGGTACCAGGGAGAATCAGGACCAACAAGCTCACATACCATCTCTGATTCTGGAACATCATAGGCGGGGACCAACAGTTGTTCTATCAGAAATTCCAGCTGAGGCATATTGCTTGGAATGTTGAGGAGAGAGCCTATTGTAGCCATGGCATCTGCTGCCTTGTTCCGTGCTTTCAAAACTTGCTTGAAAGTCACCATGTGAAAGTATGTCTGGAAGCTGTCAACCATTCGTTTGTAGGGAATGAGCTTCTCATCTTTTGTGTCATAGTCATCATTAACTTGATTGATGACTAATTGAGAATCCCCATAGACATGCAATACTCTGATTTTCCATTTTATTTCCATTCTAAGTCATGTAACCAGTGCCTCATATTCTGCCACATTATTTTTGCATGGGAAAGCTATGCAGAAAGACTTGGGAATGGAATCTCCTTGAGGGGTGATAAACAATATCCTTGCCCCCGAGCCATGATTAGTATGCGATCCGTCAAAGTATAGCCTCCAGGGTGACTTTGGTTTTGTATGGAATATTGACTCATCTGGGAAATCTGCCACTAAGGGGTGATCACTTTGTATAGGCACGTCTGCCAATTGGTCCACAATCACTTGTCCTTTGATCGCTTTTCTTTTGACATACTGAATGTCGTATTCGCTTAGAATCAAGACCCATTTTTCCAGACGTCCTCTCAATGTTGCACGACTCAATAGATATTTGAGGGGGTCAATCTTGGCTACCAACTATGTTTGATGGCTCAACATATAATGTATTAGCTTCTGAGCTACAAAGACAACTGCTAGAAAAGGGTGTTCAATTGATGTGTAATTCAGTTCATACCCGACCAGTGTCCGACTGATATAATATATGGCCCTTTCTTTTTCTTCTTGGTCATTTTGTGCTAGTAATGCCCCCAGTGCTGAAGTAGTGGCAGAGATGTATAAGATCAAAGGTTTTCTATGGATGGGTGACATGAGGACTGGCGGTGATAGTAAGTAATATTTTATTTGCTGAAAAGCTTCTTGGCATTTATCTATCCACACAAAGGGGATTCCTTTGTGCAAAAGATATTGGAATGGTTGACACTTGTCAGCCAATTGTGCTATAAAATGCCAGATAGATTGTACCCTTCCCTGTAATGTCCTGAGTTCACTTATTCCTCTGGGAGGAGGAATGTCCAGGATGGCTTTTACTTTTGTTGGATCAACTTCAATGCCTCTTCGAGAAACTATGTATCCCAAGAGTTTACCCGATGTTACGTCAAAGACACATTCTTAGGATTTAGTCGGACTTTGTATTCTTCTAGTCTCTTGAAAATTGTGTCTAACACCTTCAGATGATATTTTCTTGTTACTGATTTAGCCAGAAGGTCATCTACATAATCTTCCATTATTTTATGCATCATGTCATGAAAGATTGTGGTCATAGCCCTCTAATATGTGGCGCCTGCATTTTTAAGACCAAATGGCATGACATTCCAGCAGTATGTACCCCAAGGGCAAGTGAATGTTGTTTTATGTTGATCTTCAGGGGCAATACGAATCTGATTATAGCCTGAGAAACTGTCCATGAGGGACAACATCTCATATCCTGGCGTGAGGTCAACTATGATATCAATATTCGACAAAGGAAAGTCATCTTTTGGGCATGCCTTGTTTAAGTCTCTGAAATTTGTGCAGACTCCGATCATTCCATTTGGCTTCGTTACTAGCACAAGGTTAGATATCCATTCAACATAATCAATAGACTGTATGAACCTAGCGTCTAGAAGTTTCTTCAACTCAGCCTTGACCAATAGAGAAACCTGATGATGCATTTTGTGTAACTTCTATTTAACTGGTTTGGCATTGGGAAATAGTGGCAGATGGTGCATAACCAGTTCTGGGTCTAGTCCCGACATGTCGGCATAGGACCACGCAAAATTGACTTTACGTTCTGCAAAGAATTTGTGAAATTATGGTCTCTCCTCTTCAGTCAAGGATGCAACAAAAAGGACCATTTTGGGATCTTCTGTTGTTGATATGTTGTCTTCTATGGTGTCTTCTATGAGCATAGCTTATTTCTCTTGTGTTATAGGAAGAAATTCCAACCCTCCATCTTTGGGCGCCTCAGAGAGGTTTTCACCCGCAGATACATCCTTTGTTTTTACTTTTTGTCGTCAAAAGGTGCCTTTCAGTTTTCACCTAAAGACGTTTCATTTTTTGTTTTATTCTTATTTTTAATTTTGTGACTGGAGGATGGAGCAGTCTTGCCGAAGTAGGCTACAAAATCTAGGCCAATGGTGAATCTTTCCTTGTGATCACCACTGGGTATGCCCTCACGTAATCCCATAAATTCTGCGATAGCCTCATCATTTTGAAAGGTGTCCAGGACTGGCGGGCCTTGTTGGTCCCAATCGATTAATTGTGGATAGACTAGGGAAATGCCATCATTAGCATTGGTGAATTGAGGGGAGGATGCAGAAAGCATGCAGAAGGATTCAAATATATTGTAGATGAAATTATGATCATCCAATTCCACATTGGACTCTATCCAATATTCCCCTTCACTTGTTTCATATTCTTTGTCAAAGTAAGGGGTGAAGGACTCAGAGTCATGGTTGTCAGCATTATCTAGAAATTCAGATGGATTTGACTAATGGTTATGAGGTTGGGATGGTGGGGCTTGTATGTCATGGGGAAGGGGAAATGGAGCGGTGACTATTTGGTGCTAGATCGATTTTAAATGTTTGCCAAAATTTTTGTTCAGGGGTAAGCTCCCTCGTTTCAATGAACAAATCATTGAGGCAATAGTGACTTAAGGATCTTTGGGATCCAAATTCCCACTCTTGGGAGTCAATTTCGATAAAGGTTTCCTTAGCAGTCTCGACACTTTCTGAAGCATGCACACGCTCATTCGAAAGTCCACTGGTACGTTGGTCGTCATTGTTAGGCAATCCATACCCTAATCCAAGATACTTTGGTATTTTGAAAGATTCTATGGGCTCTCTTCTTCCAGTTTTATTTCTGCCTAAGCCACTAGTTCCATCGTAGCCCTTAGCCTTCATCATGTCATATCCCTTGCCATATTTCCTAATTGGTAATGGGGGTAGGTCAGCCATTTCTTTATAGAGCCATCCTGTAATATCAACAAGGTCCTAGTTACTCATGTCTCCCCATTTTATGAAAACTATTTTTGGTGGAACTTTGAAAATTTCTTTGGGTTCGATTCTAAAACATGGTCAACCATAGACCTTCAGAGACTTGGGTATTGTTGTGATGCTATATGTTGTATGTAGTTTGAATTCTCCATAGCCTAGGTCCTGGACCTTGACATTGGGTTCATCCTTAGGAAGTGTGGAAGATGGTTGTGTGGTGGAAGAAGTGGATGGAGTGGTTGTGGAAGATGATGCGAATGTGGATGGGTCAATGTATTTGGAAGAAGAGGAGCTAGGAGCTACTCAGTTTATGGGAACTCAATTTTTGGTAATACCCCTTAGGTTGGTACAATATTGAAAAGGGTTTGGGTCTCCATATATAGTGATTTTTGTGCCGTCAAATGGGAATTTAAAGCATTGGTGATGTGGAGGGAATGACTTTTAGGGCATGAATCCATGGGCGGCCGAGCAAGATGTTGTAAGGTAATTCTAGATCTAGGACCTGGCAAGTTGTATCCACAATGACTGGTCCCACTCTGATAGGAAGAGAAATAACACCTCATGAAGAACGTTCTTCGTCATCATATGCTTTTATGACTATACTCTTTGTAGGGTCCACACATGCATCAAAAAATCCTAGAGCCTTAACCAGTTTCAAGGAGCACATGTTCAATCCTGCTCCACCATCTACTAAAACTCTTCTGACCTTGTGCTTATGGACGAAAGTTTTAATGTGTAATGCATTGTTATGGTTAGTCTTGGGTGACGAGTATTCTTGATCAAAAAAGGTGATGTGGTGAGGTGTAGTGAGGTATCCCACCATGGTCTCAAATTGGTTGACATCAATATCCTTAGGGACATATGACTCTTGCAGGGTTTTATAAGAGATAGCCTTATGTGTGGGAGAGATGTGAAGCAGCTCAAGTATGGAAATTTGTGCGAGAGTTTTTCCAAGCTGGTCGATAAGGCTAAACCGACTCTTAGGTTTCAATTGCTTTGTGGTCGAGGCGGGTTGTGATTTCATAGGAGATGGACCAGGTATGGTAATCTTAGGTTGCCTAGTGGGAGGCAAACCAGCTATGGTGACCTTGCCACTTCGAGTAGTGGCATTGCATTGGGGTGCTCGTTTGACTATGATGGTGTTGATGTATTCATCGTCAGTTCGAACATTGTTTATAGTAGGTCCATCGAAATAGTCATACTTGGCGCGGGCGTAATTGGCTTGATTATTGTTTGTCTTAGGACCTGATGTGGAAGCATTATTAGAACTATGGTCTTGCAATGGGTTCTTATGAATGGTATTGTCAAAATTTGATGGAAATTGTGCCCACCCAATTCGATTATTCGACTCTCGATAAGGTCTTGCACAATATTTTTGAGTTGTCGACAGGACGATGTCTTATGTCCTTTCACCTGGTGGTAAGCACAGAAGGCATTATCATCCCACCATGATGGTTTAAATTTCCTTGGGTCATACGGTTTTGGTTCTTCAAGTGTGATGAGACCATTCTAAAGGAATTTCTTCAGGACTTCCTCCATGGGCTCAGCCAAGGGAGTGTATGTGCGACCCCTAGGGAATTGTCTTGTCTGACGGTATTGTCCTTGATTTTGACTGTTTTGACCATTTTGGGTTTTTGGGGTGGGGGGTGTTAGTATTGTCGTTGTCTTGTTTTGCTGTTGAACCCCCTTGAGAGCTAGTACAAGACCCATAGTGTTTACAACCTTGGCATCAACAACACCGTCGATGGTAACATGTTTATTTTTGACCCAATACTTATTTTTGTCAGTGGGAGGATTTGCATTTGTATTTTTAGGACCGTACTTTAGCTCTCCCTTTGCAATAAGGGCTTTCTCTATCTGGACACCTTTTTCAACTAGGTCCGTGAAGGTTGTGCAACAATGTTCTTGTAATGCATATTTTAAGGGTCCTAGAAGTGTTTGAACGAACATGTCCACCTTTTCCTTTTCGGGTATGTCGATATGACAGTGACCAACTAGACTTCTCCATTTTTGGAAGAATGGGATGAATGTTTCGCCAACGTCCTCTTGCATGAGATTGCATAAGCTAGTAATATAGTTGTCCATGTTAATGTTGTACGAGTAATTTTTTATGAATTTGCATTTAAGTTCATCCCATGTTTGGATATCTTTTTGAGTGGAGAACCATTCAAGGGAAAGACCTGCAAGACTTTTAGAAAAGAGTCTCATCAAGTATGTTGGTTCATATGCGACATCCATACAGTTGGTTGCAAATTCTCAGACGTGTTCGATAGGGTTTGTCTTTCCTTTGTATTTGGTAAAATTAGGTACACATATCCCGGAGGAAATGGTGGCATGTATAAGTTCATGTCAAAGGGATATACAGATAAATCATATGACACTTCTGATTTCTGGCCGGATATTTGTATGTTTTCTATGGTCTTCTCTAGACCCATAAGCTTTGCTTGTAAGGCATCGATTATAGGGTCATTTGTGGCCCCATACATTGGATTGATTGGTACGCCATAGGTCCCCATTTGTTGTGAGTGGATGTTGGTGTGTTGTTGATGTACATGTTGTTGTGACATGTATGGTGTGTTCTGATTTGCATGTTGTTGATATTGAAAGTTTGGATTGGGGCATGTTGGTGGGTATGAATATGGGATGAGTATGTTGGAATGTGTCCCCCAGCCATTTGGGTCGATATTTGGGGAATATGGCGACCATGAATATTTTGATGTGCGAATGATGCCATAGGTTGTGTGTTTTGACTGCCTTGTCCAAATTGTTGGGTTTGTACAAGGGGAATGGTCGTATTTTGTCCTTGGGAGGTGATGGCATTAAGCTGTGTTGATGCATTAGCATTTTGTTGTTGTCCTTGAATAAAGATACATCGTTTACCTCCACCCAAAGGATTCTGTGAGATACCAATGAGAGGATATGATGAAGATTCAACATACTCATGGTACTATATTTAGTTGTCAATGGAGGATTTGTATGGCTTGATGATGCCCCCATGGAATTTACCGTAGTTGGAAAGAGAGGATTGGAATAACTTTCCCACACTGCCGAGGACCCAAAGGTGGTTCCAGCCGATTGTGATGGTGTTGTGGATATTGTGGGCACTGTGATAGATTGTGATCCTCCAATGTATGTAGCGTTTATTGAATTGGAGTTGTTTGGAATGTTTGAGGTAGCACTCATGGTCGTTGTGACATTTTGCGAGGTAGCATAAAAAAGGTATTGCTTGTGGTGTTTGGAGGTTGACCACTATTTTACATGTTATGTGTATTGTTGACATTATTGGCAGGAGATGTTGATCTCAAGGTATCAATATCGAACCCATGAGGTAATTTAGCTCCTATACTTAAAAGTATAGCCAAATATTTGTCTCTGTCATATAAGACCATTTGTTCGAAAAAGTAGGCCACCTCTGGATCTTGTGCTGCTACCCCTAGGTTTTCCTCAAGTATTTTTCGATATTCATCCTTACGTAAGAATGGTTCAAAGGGGTTGTTTGATGAGGATGGTATGGTCATGAGAGGTTGAGTATTCGTGTTGCTAAATGGGTCGTGAAAAGTCCAATTTGGGTCATAAGTGTGATTGGTGACATTGGAATTAGAATCTTGTCCAAAGTTTTCCATTTGTCTTTTCTTTCTTTGGAGTCTAGTTTCCACTATAAAAAAGGGAATTTCTCAAGTGAGGGTAATGAAAATGATGATGAAATGCAAGGATGATACTAGCCTATGTGTTTTTTTTTTGTATTTTGTGATAAAAGGATGACAATACAAGGTGATGACCAAGGAAATGATTGATGCAAAATGACAAGGTTGTCAAAGCCAAAGTGTCGAATGAGGACTAAGATGGTAATGCTGACAAAGGACTAAGGCGATTAATGCAAAGTCTAGGTTCAAAATGAGGACTAGAGGTGGACAATGCAAAGTCTAAGTTTAAAATGATGACTAAGTTTGGACAATTTTTGGAGAAAGGTTTGTCTAACCACTCTAAGCTTGAATTATGTCTCAATTTAGGTTATCAAAAGGACTTGCTAAAGGGACTAAATGACAAGGTCAAAATGATGAGTGAGCCTACCTAACTAGACTGTTGAGTTGGAGGTTCTCACAAAAATGACAATGACCGAAAAGAGGAATAATGACTGTCCCAAGATACCCTAATTTTGAAAACAATGATTTTTGCAAAGTGTGGAGATTTGGCCTAATCCAAAGTTTTCCAAGATGAAACCTAAGGAAAAAAAAATGATGATTATGACGCCTAAGGAATGCAACTAAAATATGGAAATTTTAAACATATGGTTAAAGTGCAAGCTAATGAATGCAAATGATGGACGTTTTGAGCAATTTCAATTTTGGTTTTTGACAGACTTTTGAAAAAGATGTTTGACAGTTGGCTAAGATGTTTGGACTCATATTCTAGTTTGAAATAGGGTTTACTTTGTTGACAGTAAAATGCGTCGTTAGAGGTAGAAAATGCGTTAAAGCGATCAAATGCGGCTCTGGGAATGGAAAATGCGGTTTAGTTTTGCAAATATGGCTTTACAGAAGTCAAATGCGGTTCAGTATTTTAGATGCGGCTTTACCAAAGGAAAATGCATTTTAAAACAGGAAAATGCGGTGTTTGGAGCAGCAAATGCGATTTCTCATAGCAGATGCGTTGCGAGGTCTAGAAAATGCGGTGTGACAGAGCGATTGCAGTTTAACAGATGCATCTGAGGATGTAAAAAAGTCAATTTTTCTGATGTTTTGGTTAAAAACCCGAATTATTGAAAGTTTGACTATTTTGTTGTTTGTTTTGTTTAAGTAACCAACAAAAATTTGACAAGCATGATATTTTGAAAAGTAAACAAGCACACAAGAGAACAAGTATGATCCTAGGTTAGGCCAGGACAGTATTTGCTAGACTCCACATGGGTTTCCCCAACCACATATCAGTAGCGTCTGAATCTAGAAGCTTGGTTGCACAGGCTCCCCCTTACAGTGCACTCTCTTCTCAGGCCAACCAAGCTTCCAACCACCATGAAACTCCCATGGCAGATAGATCACCTCTACTAAAGACTACGAAGACGTGGAAGACTTCACACCGACCGGTGCTGTACTAGCAAATAGAAGGTTTTGGGATTACTACACAAGAGTTTTTAATTCGAGACCCCTGTTCGAGTGGCCATACATGGGGCAAGAGATTAGTCACCGATTAGGTGGCACTCTAGCTTGAAGAGGTTAAGCTCAACAGGGTTTATGGGAGTACTACTCTATCTGTATGACACATCCACACTCGTAATCTTAGGTTTTCCCTTAAGATTCACATTTATATACCAGTTGGGGGTAGCTTGGATTTAGCTCCGTTGCCAGTTTGAGTCACGTTGTGGTGATGAAATCGCTAGGCAGATCCAATAATAGTTTCTCTTACACCCAGGATCACATTACTGCGCAAGGGGAGAGGATACTTCGGTTATTGCATCAGGGTTACACAAGGATAAAGTGGGTCTGGCTTTCTAATCACCTAGTTTGCACAGGGTGAGAGCATACTCGCCTACCACTTTCAAACACAATTAGAGAAAATGAAAGACATGTTTATTTTAAGTGCACCAAAAATAAATGTGTTGTAATCTAATAAAAAACAAACACGATGTTTAGAAATGAGTCTTGGACATTCGAACCTGCAAAATCACAAGTTAGTAGTGTTGATGGTGTTTTCTGCATAGCAACAACTCAAACAGAAAATGATATTCTATCTCTCTTGAAAGATAATCTTCAACAATAAATTGTTGAAAATCACCCCAAGGTCTCTCGGGTGTCAGGTCATGACAATGCATAAACAACTCAGATAATATGTGAAAATGCTGGTAATCACAAGGGGCCTTACAAATGAACAATGCTGGAAGTGAATTTTCATCAGATGCAACAATATGGTGATGCTTTCAATCCTAAAACTAACCCAAATTCAAAATAAATAGCAAAAGAGATAAGGGTTTAGAGAGATTTTATTCTATTCTAACTCCTAAGATCAATCACAATAATGATGAAAGCTGCAAATGGACAGATCCCCAATAAAACCGATCTCTGCTTGATCAAGGACAAACCTGCAACTACACAGAAATAGTGCGATCTTCTGGAGAAATCTGAAGATTTTCAGACTTTGAACATTCATTCACATACCCAACTGCTGGCGCAATGTAAACAAGCATTCACAGTTGAACTTAGCACAGAAGTGAGGCCCAGACTAACTTTACACAGCAATCTACAATCAGCAAATTGCTAAAAGTATGGACCAGAAATCGATCAACATCATTAACATTTCACCATCATTGTAAAAGAGCTAAAATCTAATATCTAACATCTAATATCTGAGAATAAAAAATAAGAAACCATAAAAGCTGTTGAAAATAAATACAAAGTTTGCCAAATCAACAGTCCAATTGCATTAATTCTCCAGCATTACATAACAATTTCAAGTCTCTCATCTCCTACAGCTAATTCTGAAAACTACTTGCCAATTCTGGCCTTCTAATTTAGCAAAATTCTGGTCTAGTCAAACTCCTGAAATCTCCCCTTACAAATGAGACACAAATGCCATTTATAGAGAACCCCCAAACATGTCGGCCTAATTAGATTTTACAACAATAATTGGCCCCAAAATAGGTCGGCCAGGAGAATTTCAAAATAGGACAAGATTTGCATTAAATGCACGAATATTATCCATGTCGGCCCACGATCTCCAGCAAGATCAGATTCACGTGTTTTCCAGAAAGTCCTCCAGCTATAGACAATTTTGGCACGGATTCTTAGGCAGGTCCCACTTTGAAAATTTAAATTGAATATTTCCAGATTTCCCCCCTTTGGCACGAATCCATATGCAAGTCCCCCTTTTAATATTTGTTTAGTCCTGAAAAACAGATATCATTATTAATAGCCCACATGTTCAAATTAAATTTGAATAAAATTTGGACCTTTTCTAAAAAACTTACATTTTTATAAGGAAACTTTTCATTTTCAGAATTTTTTCCATTTTTGGAAATTTTTATTTTCAATTTTTTTATCTCAAGAAATTTTCATTTTCGGATCGCTTTTAAAAATTTCCATTTTTGAAAAAAAAATCATTTTCAGAAAAATTTCCATTTCGGGAAACAAGACCAAGGGGAAAATCTGGGAAAATCTAGGTCAGGCGGATTCCAGACCAGAATCCAGAAAAATCCAGCCGGACAGGATTTTACAAAATAAGGCAAAAATTTCAACAATAGATCATCAAAACGAACCAAGAATGCGCGAAACATCGTGTGATATATCAAATTAAGCATGGGGTGTTGAGTATTTATTATCAAATTCATCAATTTAATCCAGTATTTCAATTTGCACAAAGCCAAGCAGAAAATCCAGAAAAATCCAGGTGGACCGAATTTCCGTGGATGGCATAAAATTCCAGACTTTGGCACGTACCTGGAAAACTGAAGAAATCCGGAAAAATCCGGGTCGGGCGGAAAATCCCGGATTGGGGTAAAAACCCGGATTTTGCACAGAGTCGGACTTTGAACAGAATCCGGAAAAATCCAGACGGACCAAAAAATCCCGGATTGGGGTAAAAACTCGGATTTTTGCACAGAGCCAGACTTTGAGCCGAATCCGGGAAAATCCGGACGGACCGGAAAATCCCGGATTGGGGTAAAAACCCGCATTTTGCTCAGAACTTAGTTTTTTCAAAGGGCAACCTGTGGAACTCACTTGGGCAAGCAAGATGAACATCTAAGGACCTCCAAAGGCAACTAAATCAATAAAATTAAGGGCCAAAAGACACCAAAATCCAGAGAAAAAAGAGGGTCCCTACTTTCAGTGGGGCGTGTGTGCAAAACTACACAACAAGTAGTTTTCTTAAATCATCTTGGACTCATGAAATATAACTGCTAGATGCTACAAACAAAAATTAGTAACACGAAAACTGTATGCTAGAAAAGAAAACCAGAATGCCAAACATAAAAGAATGGAAAAAAAAAGAAAAAGAATGCAAAACAAAGAATGATAGAAAACAAAAAAACTAGAATGCAAAAGGAAGAAAAAACTTTACCAGGAAAATGCGTCACATCAGAGCGAATGTGTCTCGGTCTGACAGACGGATGCGGCTCGTTTATGTCAAATGCAGCGTTACGTACTACGATTGCGGCACCTCAGAGCGATTGCATCGTTTTATCCTTCGAATGTGTCGCGACGCATCCGATGTGGCATGATAAAAATGAAATGCGGATTTCTGTACCTATACCTGCAAAAATGACAAAAAACAAAAAAAAAACCGTACGGAACCAAATTTTTTTTTTTGTCGGGTTCACCAATGTATCAATGGGTTAATTTCGTAAGGTTAGATTATCAAATAATAAAAAATAAAAACCCGAAGAAGCTATCAAGAACAATGAAAACTAAAACAAGAACGATTATACCTATCACTTATTGAAGCTTCCATGATTCACCTTCATAGCACCTTCTAACTTGCTAATTGTTGCCCTCAAATCGAGTGTGTGAGCAATTCTTTGACTATGCCAATGCCCTAAACAAACTTTGAAGGATTTGAAATATAAATGTCTATTCCTATGAGAAAATGACTATAATGCCTAAGACTAGAATTAAATATGCCAAAATATCATAAATGCTGCGAAGAAAAATGTAAGTATGAGCGTGAGTAGTTGAAAATGTGAGCAAAATTGTCATTTTATAGAAAATACAATTTTGGATGGACAAACGAGATTAAAAGGTGGTGAAAGCCTAAAATTAGTGGACGAGATTTCATGTGACAATCCCTAATCAGGGTTAGGGAATTAACTGAGTGGTCAAGATGTCATTTGAGAAGATTGAATCGGCGGTCGAGAATAAATGAGATAATTAGTCAAAAAGATAAAGATTTTTGAAAATCAAGAAGATAAAGACTGCTTGATTTGTGAGATTCGAAAAATCAAGAAGATAAGAGTTGAATTGAAAAACAGATTTGGAAAATCAAGAATCTACTCAATTGCTTGATTTCTGGAGGAAGATTACCATTTTGAATTAAATTAATTCAAAATATAGATTTTGTGTGATAATAAATAATCGATTTTTAGATTTATTTACTAAAATGAACTGACAGTCAAGAAAGTGAGATCATTTTAAATAATTTCATTTATTTAAAATGAGGGAAATGTTAAATTTGGCAATTAAATATTTAAAGATAATTACTTAATTTAGAGGATATGATTAATAATTAAATAAATTAATAAATTCATTTAATTATGAAAATTAGTGACATATTAAATAAATAAATTTATTTATTTATTTAATATAAATGAATAAAAGTAATTAAATAAATTAAGAAATTTATTTAATTGTAAGAGGACAATAGACCCTTAGTGACGTGTTGAATAAATAAATAAAATTTATTTATTTAATAATCATGAAGAATAAACAGAGATAAATTAATTAAATAATTATAAATTATTTAATTAATAGTCGAATGTGGACCAAAGACATAATTAAATGTCATAATTATGCTAAGACGAAAGTAGTAAAATAGAGTTTGCAGGCCTAGGTCATTTTTATGTGTCTACAAGTAGAAGATGTAAGAGAAGAAGTTATTGAACATTCTGAAAACTAGGAATAGAGAAGTGTTACAGAGGTAGAACACAATGAAGATGCACTTGATTGGTTAATCAAAGAATTGAATTCATCTTTGGAAGTGGAATTGGTACCTATGGATCTTAAAAGTTTTATGCAAGAAGTAGAGACTCCTAAGCCTAGGTGAAGAGATAAAACAAAACATGTCATACAAACGAATGCAGATGGAGGCAGAACTATCCATATAGCTACCCTAGTAGTAGATAAAAATAAACATGAGATAATGCCTAAAGAGTATAAGATAACAAGTATCAATGTTGGACACTCATCCTGGATGCAAGAATTAGAAGAAATGAAGATGAATTTAGAAAGAATTGTTGCTAAGGTACAAAAGGGTAAACAAAAGAAAAGAGAGTTGAAAGAATGGGTTGCTAGCCTAGAGAATTTTGTAAAATCATTAACCCAATCTGGTCAAGCACAAACTGAATTGCCTCAGAATCTAGTACTTATGTCACAAGAATAGGTGGATGCAATTGTAGCAATTCACCATAGGATGAATGTATTTGAGGAATGGATTGAGTATTAGGTAAGGAAAGGAGAAGAACTTATTATAGATACAATTGGGAAATACAAGGAAGCACACCGCTGGTTTGAAAAATCTAGAATATTGGAAGGAGAATGTAGATTTCACCAAGAACAGGTTGATGCTGAGAGGTGAAATGTAGAAACTCTCATGCAAATAGATGTCCAATAATTGATAAGAGAAAATATAATTTCAGAACAAGAAGTTCCATTATGTGAAAAATGGAAGAAACAGTTAAGTTGGGAAGGTGACACTTTAGTACAATGTATAGAAGGATTTGAAAAGGTCAACGAGAAATGCAATAAGTTGATTGATAAAGATCATGATTTTATTGAAGTGTTCGAACATGAAGATTGTGATTCCTAGACACTAGGACATTAGGGTAAAAAAGAAAAATCTTTTAAGGAATGGATTGAGAGAATAAATAAAGACCTTGTTCAATTTTTAACCCGGGAAGTCATTGATGAGATCATACATTGCAGAAACACTATAGTCAGGTATGAAATAGAGAAAGTGCAAAGGAATGCTAACATACTCAAGATATCAAAAGATTACATCAGGCTCAAGTTTAGCTAGATGGAAATACAAGGAATTTCAAAAGAGTGAATGCATTAGATATTAAATGCTTTCTGAGAGTATTGGCTAAAAAAAATGAAGAAAGGTTCCTAGAAACTGAGCTCTAAGTGATATGAGGAAGTACAAGATATCAGATACTTGAAGTGTCACAAAGACATTTTGTTGAAGTTTATTTTGCAAGTTGTTCCCAGTCTCGGTAGAATTTTCCAGTCCGGTATTCTAGAGAATGCTGATAGCCTTGTTTTATGCAGAGTGTTGTGCACTAGAGTTTGAAGTTGAAGGGTGTTGCTACTAAATAAGTCAAAGCCTTGACTTTGTCTAGAAGATTCTGATGACAACTGGCATATGCCACGTGCTACATTTTGATTTGCTATTCCTCATTCTCTTGATAGACTTTAAGTTTGAACTCTTGGGGCCTTATTCCTATAAAAGGTCGTTTATTACTTTACTTTTATTTTTAAGTTCAAAATTTGTGGATGTCGGAAGAGCCAAAAATTCTCTAAGTTTTGTTCTTTTTTCTTATTTTCTAAATCATTCCAGACTAAAAACTTGTATGCACATAGAATTTAATGAATATTGAAGCCAGTTTGATAGCTACCTATCTCATGTATCTTTTGTAGCTGGTTTTATTAGTTCATCCAAACAAGACTACATGTGCACCGTTTAAGGGTACATACAAAACCTACTCGGTGTCCACACTAAACCCCTTTCTTTAAAATTTCGCACTATTTTATGCCTAGTTGTGAAATAGTCTAGTGAAGTAGAATTTGATTTGCTTTGATTTGGTTAAATCTTGGGGCATGCGTGGAGAATAACTGGGAGAAATTTTATTTTTTAGTATTTTTAATGCTTTGTTTTATATTAGATGTTTAAATTTTTCAAAATGTTCCAAAAAATAGATGAATGAATGAAAATTTATTGAAAATCTTTCATTTTCTATGAAATTGCTAAATGATTAAAGCTAAATCTACTTAAGTGATAGAAAAAATTGTTTATGTTCATGAAATATTATTGCAAATATTTTGATTTCATAATATTATTTTATGATTGAACTAGAAATATTGTATCTAATGCTTATAATTCTTAATGAAACTGGAGATAACCGCAAGCCCCTTGAGATTAACAGCAATATCACATCATACCCTGAAGTGAACCTATTATGGCCAAGAACTGACTATTGGGGCCTTGAGATTAAGCTAATTCAACCATTTCCTATTATACAGACACCTTAGGTTGCCTTGGTTTAGTCTTTCAAGTAAAGATAGGTTCTTCATGGTTTTCCTATGAGGATTTTATCTGCATTGTTGTTGCGAGTGACATCATTGTCAACATGAACTGGCACTAGAGGGAGGGGATCTTTGTTGTTCCTTTGGTTTCATTTGGTTTGAAATTGGATTTCTGTAGAGTCACTAGATCTCATTCTAGTGATCCTCTTGTGACTTTAGTTGAGCTTATTGGTCAAAAATCATCTAGACCTCAAAAGTCTGGAAGTGTAAGTGCAAAATCACAAAATACGACTGCTATTATACCACCACTGTCTCCCATAGTGATGAATTTATTCAATGTAGAGTCACCGATTCAATTTTCTATGTATAATGATTTACCAAAAAATCCTGACAAGTTGTGTCCAAAATACTATCTTCACAAAGATGCAAAGGAACATATTAGTATCTTTAAGGATACATGTTTTAGAGAAAGGATTCAACATGAATATGTCATGTGTAGGTTTTTCTTGTATACCTTAAGTGATAAAGTTTACTAGTGGTATATCAACCTACCTCGTAACTCAGTTAGATCATGGCAAGATATGGAAAGCCAATTTTTGGCCATATTTAGAACACTGATTGATCCTGCCTTGTTATATCATCAATTTGCTGAAATTAAGAGGTTCAATGGAGAACCTATAATTGATTTTAATGAAAGGTTCCATAAGGCTTATTCTAGGTTACAGACACCTTATGTAGTGGATAATTTGTCTGCTATTGTAGTTTATTATACAACAGTAGATCCTTTAACTGCTATGTTTGTGAAGTGAAGGGAAAATCCTCCCACCATTTTACCTGAAGCCTATGTTGAAGCCATAAGTGTAAATTTAGAAATGAAACACCTCGAAAGTGGATCGTCTATAAATGAAAAAAATGGATTAAATAATTATCTTGTCTCGAATGTGAATGGAGTCTCTTTAAATCATCCAATGACTCCTAATACTTTTTTTTCAGTGGTCCAGAATGGGACAGTTCCTTAGAATACTTTCTTTCAACCAGGAAATAGTGAAGCTTTAGTCCCTCACCTTGGTCCAGCTATCACAGAGCTGCATCCTAATGGAAATTATTTCTTCTCACAAACTCAAGAAAGTCAAAATGATAAAATTCTAGATGATAAGGAAGAAATTAGAGAAATTATAGCTCAACTCAAAAGATTAACCATATAGATTATGCAATTAAGAAATCAAAACTTATATTCTCAAAATAATAATCAGAATTCACAAAGTTGAGCATATAACACTCCCAGACCACCTAGACCTTGGAACACAACCAAATAATGGAGTGATATCCATACCTATAGATAACACTAATCCTTCTAATGACAGATCCATGTCAAAGGTGAATCTAGCTGACCTTGCGATGAATAGTTGGTATAGAATTCATAATACAAATGCTCATGCTGAAGTGGACTGTCCATAGTTTAAAACTACTTTAGATATTTTTTTGGCTACTACAGATTACAATGAATAGTGTGACTCCCATCCTCCTAAAGGAAATGAATTAGCTCCAAAAGAATATGATTCTGCTTTATTTCTTGAAAGTTACAAACGTGTCAAGTCACCTAATGTTGTTAGGAGTTATACTCATGAATATGAAGGAGACAATTCAGCCATGAATTTAGAAACATATACGTTTCCTTATCAAGATGAAAATGAACATCAGGATGAAGTTGACGAAATTCATGCTTTTCAACAATATCAGAAATGACATAATTATAACCCGATAAGTAACAAAAATGGTGGAAGTAAATTCAATGGGCTGTTGACCAAATCAATTCCACCTAGCAACTTTAATACTCCACCTAATGATAAATCAAGAAATACTCTAGGGTTTCCCAAGGTGACCTCTCATTATAATTCATCAAATGTTTCACAAAGTGAAAAGGTAGATTCCACCGATCAAAACAACTTGACTAATTATTTAGCAGAAGAAATAAAAGAGGTAAAAATCAACCTCTCTTTATCAGAATTGCTCAAAACACCTATGATCAGGAAAGCTTTCTTGAACACTTTAGAAGATCTTCCAAAGGAAAGAAAATTTAAGGAATCTCAGGTGAAAGATAATTCCATTAAGGAAAAAGACAAAAACATTGTTCCCATGGAAGATGCGCAAGTAGCCTTTTACAAAGGAAAACTAGAGTCCCCACCATTTTTACTCATGCTGAGAATATTTGGTAAAAATATCCATTATTGTCTAGTTGACTCTGGAGCATCTACTAATGTGATGCCTTTGTCCATATGTCAAAAGCTAGGGTTAACTAAAGGAAAGTTCTTTAAAGAAAGTTACTCAACTTGAAAAAACTGAAGTAAATGTAGTAAGAGAGTTAACTAATATTCACACGTAGCTAGCATCTGATCCTAGGATTTAGTATTATATAGATATTTAGGTCGTTGAGATACTTGATACTTACCACATGTTATTGAGTAGGGATTGCTCAAAGACTTTGAATGGATATATGGCCACAAATTTCTCACATATGTGGTTACCATGGAAAGGAGTTCCTAATGAAATTAGAATTGAAAGAGAACCATGTATGAAATACATGATCACTAATTATGATCAGAAAAATGAAGTTCTATATATTGATGTAGAGCCAGGGGTTTATAAAATCCAAAGCTCAATAGTTAAAATAGAAGAAGTATTTACATGCAATGCTGAAAAGCATAATCAAATAACTCCTGGAAATGATGTTTTAATTGAATCAGATTGTGATTCTTCCAAAGAAGAAAGTAGTCATTATGATAATTTTTGTAAGAATATTGTTACAAAAGCTTGAAAGAGTGATAAAATTGAAATTTCACTATTTTTTTTTTATTGCAGGATTGGTGCAGGTTACATAATTATGCACATTCTAAAGAAAATTGCATGATGTGCTTGGAAATAATTCACAAAATCGAGAGTCAGTACTTTATGGAACTTGATAAGATCAAAAGGTTTGAACCAAAAATACCTAGATGCAAAGTCCAAGTTACACAAACCGAAAAGACTAATTCGAAAACTCTTAAGAAAGAATATGAAGCTCTTATTCAAGGTTTGATGCTCACAATCAAGAACAAAGTCAAAATTATTAAGGTGTTTGGTGACTCTGAATTGGTAGTTAAACAAGTTCAAAAGCAATATGTTTGTCATTACAAGCGATTGTCCAATTACTGACATAGATAATGGGATCTAATAGAATATTTCGATTCTTTCAACATTACTCACATTACAAGAATATTTAATCAAAGAGCCAATGCTTTGGATACTGCTCCCAATGCTTTAGAACCTTTAGATGCCTTAGATTTGAGGAGATTCATAGTTGAACTGGTATAGTTACCTTCGGTTCCTGATAATGTTATAAATTTGTAGGTGTTTGAAGATGATCGACACATATTGGAATTCATTTACTAACTCCGGTATCTTCGAAGCACAAATAATTAAAGAAATAGATCAGCTTAATGGAAAAATTCAAGACGAAGAATTAGCTCAAGCTAAAGGTAATAATATTCTAAAAGGGATAACTGATTTGGAATGACTGTTTGATATTGACCAGATAATCCGACATAAATATTTTCCCCAAAGTGATGGAGGGAAATTTGAGTTATAAAATTTGCATACTAAAGAAGATCCTAAGAACGTGCTTATAGGAAAGGTCTGTATTGAAGAAGAGAAGAGAAATATTGCTCAGACACTTAGAGATTATTGGAAGGTTATAGCATGGACATATGAAGATTTGAAAACCTATGATACTTCCATCATCACACATACAATACCACTAAAGCTTGATGTAAAGCCTTTCCAAGAGAAACAACAACTAGTAAATGCACTCTTAGAACCACTAATCCAAAAGAAATTCCAAAAGCTTCTATTAGCTCGAATAATATTTCCTATCAGATATTCTACTTGGGTGGAAAATTTGGTACCCGTAAGGAAGAAGAATGGAGACATACGATTATGCGTAGATTTTTGGAATCTTAACAAGGCGTCTGAAAAAGATAATTATCCACTATCGAACACTAGAAGAATTTTTACAAATAGTAAATGGTTCACAGATTATTTCCTTTTTGGATGGATTCTCTGGATATAATCAAGTAATGGCAGCGAAGGAAGATCAGATGAAGACAACATTCATCAAGAAGTGGGGAACTTTTTCTTATAGAAGGATGCCATTTGGATTGATAAATGTCAGAGCTACATTTCAGAGAGCCATGGATTATGATTTTCGAGATTTGATAGGAAAATGTATTATCATCTACATGGATGACCTCACAATATTTTCAAAGAACAGAGGAGATCACGTTCGAGATCTCAGAGCAATATTGCAAAAGTGTGAAACTTACAGAGTTTCACTAAATCCCAAGAAATGTATTTTCGGGGTGACAGAAGGTAAACTACTGGGACACACTATTTTTGAAAGAGGTATTTCCATAGACCTAGACAGAGTGAGTGCGTTGCTCAAGTTACAACCCCCAGGAAGTATAAAATAATTGAAATCATATTTGGGTAAATCAATTTCATCCAAAAATTTATCACCGGATTTTTCGAGATAGTAAAACTACTTAATAATATGTTGAAGAAAGATGCAAAAATAAAGTGGAAAAATGAGGCTATGCTCGCCTTCAAGAATATAAAAGCTGCAATTGAGGAAGCACCAGTACTGGTAAGTCGAGATTATGTTAAACCTTTTTATATTTACTGTTTTTCTTCTGGTCATACTTGTGCAGTAGTACAAACACAGAAGGGCGAGAACAAAGAAGAAAAGTTGATTTCTTTTATGAGTGCTCCATTTAAAGAAGTGGAGCTAAGATATACAGATGTCAAGAAACAAGCCTTTGCTTTGGTCAAAGTAGTATGAAAATTTAGGCATTACTTTCTAAGGAGTATAGAAAAAGCTATTGCTTTAGATGCTATAGTTAAAATGTTGTTAACACAGAGCGAGCTCAAAGAAAAGAGAGCCAAATGGGTTACGATTTTGCAAGAATTTGATTTAGAAATTATACCCATGAAACTGGTTCAAGGGCAAGCTTTGGTCAAATCTATTGCATAAATAGATCCACAAATCTCTAGCCAACAATATACTTTAGATGTAAAAGATCAAGAAGATTGGTATTAAGATATATGACATTATTTGGTCAGCCATACTTGCCCTGATCATATGCAAAGAAATAAAAGAAGATATCTTAAGATAAAATCATAAAGTTACATTATCAAAGGATGAGCTCTATTCAAAAGAAATCATGAAGGAATATATTTAAGATGTTTGAATAGAATATATGTGAATGAAGTATTGCAGGAATTGCATGATAAGTTTGGAACAACTCATGGAACAACTTTGGCTAGTACACACCTCATCTTGAGAGCTAGTTATTACTAGCTAATGATTTTTAAAGATACATATCAACATGTGAAAAAAGACTATACATGTCAAACTATGGAAGATAAGGAAGATTCAATGCTCAGCCATTACAACCGGTGATGGAGATGCACCCTTTTTCATAGTGGGGACTAGATTTCATTGGTACTATGAATCCTCCATCGTCCGTAGGTCATAGGTTTATATTAACTACTACAAATTATTGCACCAAATGGACCGAAGCGTGTCCTAGCAAACAATGCACCATAGAGGTGGTAATCAAATTTTTGGAGGAAAATATTATTACTAGGTTTGGAGTACCGTACGTGCTGGTATGTGATAATGGCCCTGCTTTTTCTTCATTAAAGTTTTTCAGTTGGGCATTTGAATACGGTATAACATTAAAATTCTCATATAACTATTATCTGTAGGGAAATGGATTAGCATAGTCATCAAATAAAAATATGTTGGATATAATTAAAAAATTGGTTGAAAAGAATCTTAAAGAATGGAATTCTTTATTTAAATTCTCCCTTTGGGTAGATTGTACTAGGATGAAATTTGTGTTGGGAAATTCTCCTTACCACCTAGTTTATGGGGTAGATCCTATATTGCCAATAAACTTGAAAATCCCTACTTGGTAATTTTCTCAAGAATATATTAGATTAGATGATCAAACTAAAGCTCGATTGTTGCAATTAATGCATTTAGATGAAAAACGTACCCGAGCTATAGATCATTTTGCTAGGAATCAATCTATGGTAAAATGATGTTTTGAAAAAAGGGCTAGATTAAAAACTTTTAGAATATCTAACTTAGTCTTGTACTGGAACAAAGCCCATGAACGTAAAGGTGAACATGGTAAGTTTGACAAGTTATGGATAGGTCCTTACCAAGTTTCTAAAATTTTAGGTGATAACACCTATAGGCTCAAAACTTTGACTGGTGAAGATGTCCCATTGCCTGTCAATGGGTAGTTTCTAAAGCATTATTTCCAGTCAGTTTTTTTGTAAATAGTTTTTTGTGTAAATAGTTTTTTTTTGTAAATATTTTTTTTGTAAATAGTTTTTTTGTAAATATTTTTTTGTAAATAGTTTTGTAAATAGTTTTTTTTGTAGATAGTTTGTTATTTCTTTGTAAATAGTCATTTGTTGCTTTGTTTTGTTCGCTTTTCTTTTTTGGGTGTTGCATCATTAGGATATACAATGGTTGACAACTTTTGAAGGTGAACAAGGTAATACAACGTTAATTCTAGAAATTTGATCTATGTTCCGACTAGAAGTATTCCTTTAATTATAAATAATTGGGGAAATTTTTGGTTCTTTTTACTCTAGTTAGCATAAATCATTTAGTTGATGTTGAGCTACAAACACATACATATCTTAAATCATTCTACTAAAATTTGGGATAGCAGTTATTTGCTTTGAGTGAAAAATCAAAAGCTACCTTTACTACCACTATAATTCCCAACCTAATAGCGGGCTTCATTGCTTGCAAGTCGAAATGAGCTATAATTAAAATATCAAAAAAGAAAGTTGAAATGAGCTATAAAAGAAATATCAAAAGAAATAAATAAACTCTTTAGGCTATCCAAATATCTCTACCGGGGCTATAAACGCTTGAATGGTAGTAGAGCTATGTTTGGGGGAATTACAAAGATAACCTTGTCAGGGCTATAGATGCCTGACTGGAAACAAGGCTGTATCCATGGTTGGCTTAAAAGGGAATTGCTAAATTATGTAGGTCAATGCAAATAATTGCTATGCTCTAAGTTTGCTGTAGCAAAAATAATCAATTGCACACATGTGAGCTCAGTAATAGTTAATCTTGTATGCTAGTTGAAGTGGAATTGGAATGTTAGAATGAAGATTTGACTGTTTATAATTAGAAGACTAAAAAAAGTTGGAACATGGTTATTAGACCCCAAAAAGCTACCAAAAATAAGAAATCCCCGCCCATAAATAGCTCCTTTTTAGTTTTGGAGCCAAAAAAAACATTTGAATTATGAGTTTTTGGCGGTTTGGCACCGAAAATTACAATTTGAAACTTAAATTTAAAACCACATTTAGAAATTAGCACGTTTTTGAAAGTGCACTAACTTCCGAAAGCCATAACTTTTGATTCAGGACTCCTTTTTTCGAACCGTTTGAACTGTTGGAAAGGTCTTGGAGTCAAGAATGTGTGCAAAATTTGCTACACCAATTTTGGAAAGTTTCAGGGCCATTTTTGGGCTGTTTAATGCATCAAATCTGATCAGGAAGGTTTTCAGGTGTAATTCTAGGATACTGAAACTGTAATATCTTTCAAATCGGGAATGCTCTCATCTTGATTCTTGCACCAATGTTCTTATTTTTCCATTCTGAATCCTCCCATATAATTTTGTCTCCAAATACCTTCAAATTTTGATACCTGCTAAAAATAGCAGTTGACCAAAAAAATTAGAAAAAAAAAACTGAAAGTTGGGAATTACATTATGATGAAAAGGGTATGCGCATGTGCAGGATCATCATGGAAAAAATAGACCCTTAAGTTGCAAAAAATTCAGAAAAATCAGAGTTAGGAAACTTGACGTAAAAGTTTGAATAAGTTATCTATGTTATTTCAAAAATGTGTAAGAATAGAATATGTAGAAAATTAAATGTAGTTTCTGAACTACTAGGTATGTTTAAAAAAGAAAAAAATCTATTTGGTGAAAATTTTAAATTTCAATGCAGTGGTACTTAAATTTAAGGGAAAAAATAAGAAGTAGGTGTCTGTCACCACCCTAACCACAATAAAATGATAATATTTTTTTATAAGATTTTAGATATAAGTAGAGGACTCATGCCCCAGTGTTATGCATATTTTTTTGTAAATTTTTTCCAAGTAAATAATTAATTTAAATTTTTTATTACAAATTTTTAAAAAATATAAAAACTCGTATGTCTGACCACCTTAACTTGGTCAAAAATTCATGAAATTCAAATTTTCTTTTTTTATCCTATAGTATACGAAGCATAGAATGTGACACATGTTTTGGATTCAAAAAATCTAATACCATTTGAAAGCTATAGATGTTTTTCAATCAGCCTATCAATCAGGACTTTAGTCATAATTTGAATAGAAAATGAATAATAATTACTTATTAAACTCAAAGTAAAGCATAATTTATATCAGTGAAAAGCTGGGAATCTCCTTTAAAAACCCTTTTCGTTTCATCAATTTTGGGTAATAAAATAGTCGCCAGCCACATACCCATCATATTGCCACTTTTTGGTCCATCATGATCCCGCACATACCCGTATCCAAAACTGCAAAAACATCAAAGAAAATACAAATAGAAAATGAAAATATTTTTAGGTGATGCAGGAATTCCCTTACACCACTGGATGCTCCTGCATCACTTTCTCTTGTGATGCTTGACCTATTTTTCTTTGATTTAATGTTGCAATGTAACTTATGCATTCACATTAGGCCTTGAATATTCTTGAAATTATGGTGTCTTGTGAAGGTGTTGTGATGTCTTGTAACACATTTCTACACTTTTCTATACTCTTCTCATTATAATTGAACATCTAAAAATTACCTTTTTATACTTTATCAAGTCCTATTTCAAAGTGTTGTAAAGTCTTGTAACAAGCTTTCATGCTTTTCTAGGCTTGTTATCACTATTTACACCTTTCTTATGCTTTATTTGGCCCCTTTATGCACTTACACATCAGAATTAAGTATATTTTTTAATGTAAACCCAACAAACAACATTAAATGCAACTTAATTCCCGACACCCACTTACAAGCCTAGACTTGGACCTATTCGCCATGGGTGGTGAATGAGTCTGCTCCAAATTCAAAATAATTCAAAATTTCTTTTAGGTTTTAATTCATTAAGACCTTATGTCATCCAGTGATGTTGTATTATTGGGTAATTAGGGCATAAGTGTGTATAAATAAGCTTTTTTCCATCCATTTCAACCCCCACTCACCCATTCATTCACTAGTTCATTCAAGCATTCAATTACATTCAATCCATCAAAGCATCATTCAATCAAGCAATTATCAAGCATCTTAGAGCATCCATTGACATATCTTCAGACTTCTTCAACAAGGTTTTGGTGAGTTTAGGACATTTGCATGTTGTTTATTCATCATTCCTTCCTTGTTTCCATTTCATTTCTTTATCAAGGGTTTGATTACCAAAGTGGGATTTGACTAAGGCAAATCCCTATACACTAACCCTTAACCATTTTCCCCCTCTTGGCATGTGTGTTTGTAGGAAGATTTGTCAAGTAAATAGGTGTTGAAAAGTGATTTACAAGTCATCAAAGTGTTTAAAGTCAACCAAACCCTAATTCAAGCTTGGAGACAACATACAACCCATTTTCTGTAGATTTGACTCCATCAACCCGACAAGAAGACAAGTGTAGATCTAGACCTCTAGAATTGACTCTTGAATTTGTAGAATTTTGGAGGACTGATTTTCCATCAGTGGTGAATGAGTCCCACCTATAGGCTGGAAAAGTTGATTTTGTCATAATTGAGTTCCCGACATTCGGAAAGCAATTTCAAGTCATTTTGCTAGTAGGAGGATTGATTCGCCATCAATGATGAATGAATAGTGATTTTTTCCAGTTTCCAAAACCTTCCAAGATTAGCATTCAACTTCCAGGTGCACTTTGTTCAGCCTCATCCAGTTATGTATGAATTTGTTTATGTTTTTAGTTCATTTTTAGCATACCTCACTATGTTTTCAAACATTGCATATTTCATTAGTTTTGCATTAATAATCAATGAATCTCTTCACTTAGCTGCATTTAGATCATTGCATTTAGTCTCAATTCCATCTTTCATACCTTAGTTTGAGTGAACCACCACAATTTTAAGTTTTTATCTCTCTCCTTTTAGGTGAAAAAACCTAAGAGTGCAAGAGAAGTACATAGAAGAAACATTAAAATTGATGGTTCATTATGGTGAACCTACATTTTGAACACATTCTCTTTCTGATTTGCATTGTATTTAAATCATAGGACTCATAGCATTAGTCTTTGGATTATATTTTTGCATTGTTCTTGCATCCTAGGTATCATAAAATTGCATTAGTGAATATCTCATTTAGATTTCATTTTTGCATCCCGAAACATTACAAAAATTGAAATTTTGCATCCACTCCTTCATTTTGCATCCGAAACACATAAAAATCACCTTAATTATTTTGAAAAATACAAAAAAATCTCATCCCTAGAATCATTCACCACCTTGGGTGAATCAGTCCACCTGCACATTTTAAACTGCATTTTCTGAAAGCATTTTTCTGGGTATTTTCTGCATCACAGTTTCCTGTTATTATTTTCTATCATAATTTCTAGATTTTCTACTTCATACACTTTCTTGCATTTCAATTTACTTTCACTCATTTTCATCATGGCTTTTTCCTTTAATAATTTTTGAAATTCATTGAAATCCTTAGTGGACATGTCAAATTGTGCCTTTGGCTATGATCCTAATGACCTTGAGCTTCTTCATGTTCCTTCAACTCCTAATGAATGTCCTCCTTGTGCTGTTGACATCATTGGAGAAGATGATGATAGCATGAAAAAGTTCTTAAATTCATGCCTTGACAATCTTGAAGCCAATGCAGCCTTAAGTTTACCCATCCATGAAGTCACAAGATCTTCCTCATATCTCACCTCCTGACATGTTTGGTTATCTACATCTTGAAACATATGAAGGACCTAAGTTCCCTCCAATAGGTGGACCTAGTTCCTCTACCCAACCACATCCTCAAGCATTTTATGATAACAAGTTACAAACACACCAATCAATCTTGAAGAAACTTATGGAAAAGGCTTTACTATTTTAAGCAAACAAGGATGTGATACAACCAAAAAACATGACATTCACCAACTCCTAGATCAAAAACCAATAGAAGAAAATACAACAGGATTAGGATATCAAGATCCTCCACATAATGACAAGCCTCCATTTGAATATTGGAGACTTCGGGACAATGGCACAGTGATCTTTGATTCCCCTCCTGATTTAAATGTTCTCCTTCCACGTGAACAACCATTACATAATTCTAATGACAAGGATGCTAGAATCCCCATGGGTCCTCTTCCTTCTTCCGTACATGAACAAGGAGAATCTAGTAAACGTAAATGACTTTACAAACTGAAAAAACTAAAGTTTCCTCTCCATCCACCACCTGAATGTGAAAGAATACTGCAAATGATTTTAAAAAAAGGTCTTATACTCTTACCACCTTCAAATAGGTTGGTCATCCATCCTAAAGAATCTAACATACCATATTGCAAATACCATCATGTTCTTGGACATTGCAACGATGAATGTCGGAAATTGAATGACATACTGAATAAGTATCACTTCACTGATATCGATTGTTATCCTATCATTCCATAATTCCTTAAAATCAAATCTTGTGATCATGCCATAGTTGTAGAATTTTCCATTCTCACTATTGCATGATCCTTTCCTATCACCCACCTCAGCTCCTTCTTGCCTTACACTTAGTGGGGGCAAGAAGTTGTTAGCCTTGTCCTCGTAATGCATTTTTCCTTATCTCTTAACTATGCCACTTACCTTCCACTTATCCTACCTGAGATTGAGAAGCCAATAAATCAGTTAATGGTCAACTTACGTTTGCATTACTAGCCTTTTACATTTTCTTTTTCTTTGGTGTGATTGTATGTGTGTATTGTGTTCCCCCCTAATGTGCATTTGATGTTCTCTCTCTTTGTGTACTTCTATTTGTACCTCTATTCTTCTATATGTCGTACCTTTTACCTTTTCTTTTTCTCTTTTGTTTTGTGTTTTCCTTTTGGGGATGATGCAAAGCATTGAGATGACCTATGTCTCCTCCATGTTGACCCAATCGGTTCCCTTTTCCTTTTTACTTTATCTTTTCTTGTGTTTTTCCTTTTGGGGATGACACAAGGCATCGAGACCGTAATGTCTCCTTCATGTTGACCCAAAAGCTTTTTCTTTTTCCTTTAACCTTTTTGTTTTCTTTTCGCTTGTGTTTTCCTTTTGGGGATGACACAAGGCATGAGACATTCATGTTTCTTCCATGTTGACCCAAAAGGTCATTCTTTGTTTTTGCTCTCTTTGTGTCATTCTTCCAGTTCTATGTGTATTTGGGGAATGATGGTAGTTCTGAGCTCTCTAATATCATTGCAGCAAAGACAGATACTGACCCCAAATCCATAGATCCCTTATGTGTTTGGTGTTTTGGGGGGCACCACCCCTTTTTTTTTGTTTTCTTTTTTGTTCACATGAAGTAGCCTTAGTTGGAAACATATGACTTTGCACAGGGGCTTTCCATATTGGCTCTCATGTCTTGTTTAGTTTTAAAGTATTTTCTCTCAAAACGGTGTGTAGAAATTCCTTTAAAGTGGGGGCATACATTGGAATTATCCATTTTCATTTTCCATTTTCTTCATTCTTAGTGTATCCTTGTTACTTTATACGCTTCATTTGTTACTTTGTGGGTGACATTGGGTGTGATTTGCTTCATAAGTGTGATCTATCTTAGCATATTACATTCCTCTTGGTGGCCTGATGCGATGCACTGCATCCCCTAAGTTGTGAATATTCTATTATTTGATTAGTCCTCTCTTGGAGACATTAGACACAATGTTCCCTAAGTGATAGACCTCACATGAACTTAACAAGACTCATTTGAACATCTTTTACATCTTACATTTTTTGCATTCATATGGCTACCTTGCATAACACAACTTGCATGCCTGTGGTACCATCCTATTTTTTCATGATTTCTAAGCATACAAAGCTTTGCTTGTCTCATGAAGCACAAACCAACATTTTCCTTTGTGGAACCTTGTTAAAGTTATCAGGAGGTATAAATTTGATATGGTTGAGTGGGAAGCCCATTTCGCAACATGGCTTTCCCCATAGCCACCTATGTGCTTGTGAGTATGTACCACCCGAGCATATGTTTCTCACCTTTTGGGCCTTCTCACTCAGCGGACTGTCATGAGTTCCATTGCCTCAGAGTGAGTATGAATTTTATTTTTCAAAAAAATAGCCTAGATCTAATTCACAACTAGCTGAACAAATGATCGAAGCTTGATCCAACTTTTTCTTTTCTCTCTTCCTTTTCTTTTTCTCTTTCACATGTGTGTTCCTTTGTTCTTTTGTTTAGTTTTCCATGGGATCTTCATCTTGGGGGCTTGATCATCCCTCTTGATCGTTGTTATTCCATCTTCCTAACATAAGTGCATTTGGATCCCTCTCGATGTGTATGGCTACTTTAGTGTGAGTTTGAAGCAAGTTCATCCTCTCACTAAAGTGGGGGATAAATGTACCATAGAAAAATGGATCATTGACATTTTCATGATCTTTTAGGTCTTTCTCTTGTGATGCTTGACCTATTTTTCTTTGATTTAATGTTGCAATGTAACTTATGCATTCACATTAGGTCCTAAATATTCAAATTATGGTGTCTTGTGAAGGTGTTGTGAATTGTTGTAACACATTTCTACACTTTTCTAGAATTTTCTCATTATAATTCATTTAAAAATAACCTTTTTATCCTTTATCAAGTCCTATTTCAAAGTTTTGTAAAGTCTTGTAACAAGCTTTCATGCTTTTCTAGGCTTGTTATCACTATTTACACCTTTTTTATGCTTTATTTGGCCCCTTTATGCACTTATAGGTCATAATTAAGTGTATTTTTTAATGTAAACCTAAAAAACAACATTAAATGCAACTTAATTACCGACACCCACTTACAATCCTAGAGTGGGACCCATTTTCCATGGGTGGCGAATGAGTCCCTCTTGGCTCCAAATTCAAAATAATTCAAAATTTCTTTCAGGTTTTCATTCATTAAGACCTTATGTCATCCTGTGATGTATTATTGAGTAATTAGGGCATAAGTGTGTATAAATAAGTGTTTTTCCATCCATTTCAACCCCCATTCACCCATTCATTCACTAGTTCATTCAAGCATTCAATTACATTCAATCCATCAAAGCATCATTCAATCAATCAATTATCAAGCATCTTGGAGCAGCCATTGACATATCTTCAGACTTCTTCAACAAGGTTTTGGTGAGTTTAGGACATTTGCATGTTGTTTATTTATCATTCCTTTCTTGTTTCCATTTCATTCCTTTATCAAGGGTTTGATTACCAAAGTGGGATTTGACCAAGGAAAATCCCTATACTCTAACCCTTAACCATTTTTCCCCTCTTGGCATGTGTGTTTGTAGGTCTTGTAGGCAGATTTTCCAAGGAAATGGGTGTTGAAAAGTGATTTACAAGTCCAGTTGCACCTTTTTCACTATAATTTATATCATTTCTAGATGATTTTTTGCATTAATGTTTTATATTATTACATTTTTGTTACTGTTTCTAGATTTGTTGTTTTATTCAAATTCTTGCATTTAGTTTTCTTTCATTCATTTGCATCATGGATATGTGTTTTAATAAGCTTTAGATATCATTCAAATCCTTAGTTGATATGTCAAGTTGTGCCTTTGGAATTAATCCTAATGACATTGAACTTCCTCATGCTCCTTCAAATCCTCATGAATTTCCTCCTCGTGATGTTGACATCATTGGAGAAGATGATGAAAACATGAATAAGTTCCTAAATGAATTCTTGACAACCTTGAAACTAATGCATCCTTTTATCCGTCCATGAAACAAGACCTTACTACAGTACCACCTCCTGATATGTTTAGTTACTTACATCTTGAAATAAATGAAGAACCTAAGTTCCCTACACAAGGTGAACCTAGTTCTTCTAGACAAACAACCACTCAACCATTCTATGATAATAAAGTAAGAAATACTCCAATCAAACTTGAAGAAACATATGGCAAAGGTTTTACTATTTTGAGCAAGCAAGGATGTGACACAAAAACTGAACATGACATTCATAAACTATTAGAGAAAAATCCAAAAGATGAAAAAATAATATGGTTAGGATATCAAGATCCCTCTCATAACAACAAGCCTCCTAGAAAATATCTGAGGCTTTGTGATGATGGCACGGTGATCTTTGACTCCCCTCTCATTCTGAATGTCCTCCTCCCTAGAGAGCAACCCTTGACTGATAACAATGATAAGGATGAGAATATCACTTTGGGTCGTCCTTCCATTCAAGAAAAGGCAGAATCTGGCAAACGCAACAGACCTTACAAGTTACAAAAACTAAATTTTCCTCTTCATCCACCACATGAGTGTGAAAGGAAATTGTAAATACTTTTAAACAAAGGACTCATACTATTACCACCTATGAATAGGTTGGTCATATATCCTAAAGATGCTAACATTCCACATTGTGCATATCATCACGTTCTTGGATATAGAAGTGATGAGTGTCGTCAATTGAAAGAAATACTAAGCAAGTATCTTTTTGATGGTGATAATTGCTATCCAATAATTCCATAAACCACTCTCCAACTCCTTGCCATGTCATAGTTGTAGAACATTATCTTCTCACTATTACATGACCTTTCCCATCACCTACCTCAGCTCATTCTTGCCTTGCACCTAGTGGGGGCAAGAAGTTGCTAGCCTTGTCCTAGTAATGCATTTGTCGTTGTCCCTTAGCTATTTTATTCACCTTCCACTTATACTGACTAAGATTGTGAGGATGACTTGCTTGATGGTTGAATCACATTTTCCTTACTAGTCTAAATTTACACTTTCATTTTTTTTTTATTTTTATTTTTGTGTGTTTGCATGTGTAATGTGATTCCTATGTTCTATTTGATGTTCCTTCTCTTTGTGACATTCCTCTATTTGTACCTTCATTCTTCTCTATGTTTTCCATTGCTTTTTCCTTTTTATTTTCTTGTGTTTTCCTTTTGGGGATGACACAAGGCATCAAGACATTCATGTCTCCTTCATGTTGACCCAAAAGTTTTATTTATTTATTTCACCTTTTCCTTTTCATTTGGCTTGTGTTTTCCTTTTAGGGATGACACAAGGTGTCGAGACACCCTATGTATCTTCCATGTTGATCCAAAAGGTTCTTTCTTTTTCTTTCTTTTTTCTCTCTTTGTGTCATTATTCTAGTTCTATGTATTTGGGGGATGATGACAGTTTCGAGGTCTATAACAAAACATCTTAGCAAAGAACATACTAACCCCAAATCCATAGATCCCTTATGTGTTTGGTGTTTTCATTTTGGGGGCAACCCCTTTCCTTTCTTTTCTTTTTCTCTCACATGACGTATCCTTACTCAGGAACATATGACTTGGCATAGGGATTTCCAAGTTGGCTCTCATTTCTTGTTCTTTGTTTTCATTTTTCATTTTCTACTTTAAATTCATTGCTCATAGTACAGTGTGTAGCAATTCCTTTAAAGTGGGGGCATACATTGTCATTATCATTTTTCATTTTTTTCCTTTTTCTTTGTTCTTAGTGCAACCTTCTTATTTCATAAGATGAATTTGTCACTTGGTGGATAACATTGGGTGTTATTTCCTTCATAAGCATGATCTATCTTAGCATATTACATTCCTCTTGGTGGCTTGATGCAACACACTACATCCCCTAAGTTGTGAATTTTCTATTCTTTTCAATTGGTCCTCTTTTAGAGACATTAGACACAATGTTCCCTATGTTAAAGACCTCGCATGAACTGAGCAAGACTCCTTTGAACATCCTTTGCATGTTAAATTTTTCATTTTTTATATGGCCACCTTGCATAACACAACTTGCATGCTTATGGTGCCATCATGTTTGTTCATGAGCTCCAAGCATACAAAGTTTTGCTTGTCTCATGAAGCTCAAAAAGTCATTTTCTTTTGTGGTGCCTTATTAAAGTTATCAGGAGGTATAAATTTGGTATGGTTGAGTGGGAAGCCCATTTTGAGGCATGAATTTCCTCATAGCCACCTGCATGTGTGTGAGTGCATACCAGCCATGAGTTTATGTTTTTCACCTTTTAGGCCTTCTCACCCGATGGACAGCCATGATTTTCGTCACCTTAGAGTGAGTAGGCATTTTTTTGGATAAATAGCCTAGATCTAATTCACATCATGTTGGACAAACGATCAAAGCTTGATCTGATTCATTCTTTCTTTCTCCTTCATTTTTATCTCTTTCAGCTTTGGCATTGTGTGCTTGTGACTTGTCATTATTCTTGATATCATATGTGTTCCCTTTGCACTTATGTTGGTTTGTTATGAGATCTTAATTTTGCGGGCTTGATCACCCCTCTTGATCCTTGTTGTCCCATCTTGCCATCATTAGTTCATGGGAACCCCTCTTGATTGTGCATTGGTCTACTTTAGTAAGAGTTTGAAGCAAGTTCATCCTCTCACTAAAGTGGGGGCTAAATATGGACACCGAAAAAGTAACCCTTCTACTTTTTCTGTCTTGTTTAGGTCCTCCTTGTGACATTGGCTTAGTTGTTCCTTAATTTAATGTTGTAATGTGGTCAACACATTCACATTAGGTCTTGGGCCCTAGAAAATTAAAAGAATTCAAGTGGTGCCTTACTTAAGTGTTGTGAAGTGTTGTAGCACACTTTCACACTTTTCTAGGACCTTATTAATATAGTTAACCTAAATAACCTCTTTTTATCACCTACCAAGCCTTATTTAAAAGTGTTTAAAAGTGTTGTAACAAACTTTCATGCTTTTCTAGGCTTTTCATCAATAATTTAACCCTTTCTTATGTTTAAATGACCCTTTTATACACATGTAGGCCCTACTTAAGTGTGTTTTTGAGAATAATCCAATTAAAAATCATTTAACACACTTTAATTCTTTTCACCCATTTAAAATTCCGTAGTGGGACCAAGTAGCCACTAGGGGCAACTTAGTCCCACTTGGCTCAAAAATCAAAATCATTTCAAAATTCTGATCAAATATTATTTTCTAAACCTTGAGGTCAGCTTGTGATGTGGTATTTTTGAGAATTTTTGTATAATAATGTATAATTATAGGGTTTTTCCTCTCATTTCACCCCCAATTCATTCACTTAATCATTCAAGCAATTATCAAGCATTCACTTTAGCATGAACTAGGTATTTTCAAGCATACATCCATTGGAGCTTCTACTTGCATATCTTCAGGTTTCTACTTCAAGGGTTTGGTGAGTTGTAGCATTGCATGTTGTTCATTCATCATTCTCTTTTCATTTCATTTTATTTTCAAGGGTTTAATTACCAAACCAGGGTTTGACCAAGGCAAACTATTCACTAACCCTTAACATTTTCCCCCCTCTTTGCATGTGTTTTGCAGGTCTTGTATGTAGATTTTTCAAAGAGAAAGGTGTGAAAAGGTGTCAAAAATTCATCAAATTCATTCAAAGTCAACAAAACCCTAAAGGAAGCTTGGAGAACACCTACAAGTCAAATTCTGCAGATTCGGATCCAGCAACCTGTCAGGAGCTGAATTACAGACCGAGAGCTATAGATTGCATCTTTGAATTTCCAAAAATATAAAGGTGAACTAAGTCACCATTAGTGGAGAGTTAGTCCCACTTCCAGGCCTAAAAAGTGTTTTATGTTGTTTTGAGTACCCTTTTGGCTGAAACCCATTCCAACAGAAATTCCTTGAAATATGAGTAAGTCTCCCAGCTTGGTGTAAATGTCCCAATAGGCTTCAACAATGGTTTCTATAGGATTCCAAAACCTCTCTCCATCAATTTCTAGTTCCCAAGTGCACCTCTTCATTTTCATTAATTTTTTTTACAGTTTGTTTGCATTTTGAGTTCATTTTGCACATCACATTGTGTTTTCAAACACTTTGCATTTTCTCAGTTTTGCATCCATAGTTTATCTTCTTTATCAATTTCCAACCTTAGGAACAATCTCCCTTGACTGATTTCAATCTCTATTGCATTGGAATCTCACAAAATTGTTCTTGAGTGTGAACATTGTTAAATTGGACTCCTCTTCCTTCATTCCCCTTTTAGGTGTGAATAAGAGAAGTTGTGACCCCATTTTCTTTGTTCACAAGTTTGAAGATATATTTTGGGTAGAGATATTTATAAATATGGTTGGCACTTATTTCAAAATTGCATATTTTCCCTCCAGTTTGGAAGGAGACTATGCCTACACTTGTTTTATTAGTTTCGTGAGTTTCTAGAGGATATGTTCAGTGTGCAATTTTTTTTAAGTCATAAGGTTCTCTATTCTTGTTCAAAGTTCAATTCATGTGTGTTAATGACTAGTAGCATGCAAAATTCAAATCTTGTGTGTGGAGTGAGGATAGGACCTAGTTAAGGCTCCTATGGTGGCACATGACATCAAGTTCTTTTGGTAGCACACAATTTGTGTTTGGACCACTGTATTACATGTTTTGAATGTAATTTGAATAAGGTCCACCTTATGCCATCCTTGTTTTGTGTAGATCCTTGGCTGATATGCAAGAGTGTTAATGTAATGTCATGTATATTTTTCAAATATACAGATGCATCAAGTGTGTATATTTGTGAGTTGTATAATGCATCAATTGTATTGGTTGTGATCAAGTAAGGTAATTTTGAGTACAAAACTATGAATAAAAGAGGGAGCAATAGTATTATAAGATCATTCCAAGTGTGGAAGAGTGTCAGCTATGACTCTGGTACATATAAGAGTTATATTTCAAATCTACTAGTATTTTAATATTTTGGTAGGACTAGTGTTCTAATTGTATTTTTTTGACAGGGATTGGTGTCTTTTTTTGGTGGGGATTATTGTCTCTAATAGGTTGGTGCCTATAGATACAATAAGGAATTGGTTTATCTAGTAGGTTGTTGCCTACTTCATGTTGTAATCACAATTATTATGTTTCTACATTGTGAGGCTAGATTTGGGTAGTAGACCCAAGCAACTATTCTCACTATGGTTTTTCCCATCAGTGGGTTTCCACGCATATTTGGTGTTATCTTGTGGTGTGCTTTCTTGTATGGTTAAGTGCTCTTCATGTTGAAAATATATATATTAGTAAAAAGATTTCAAGTTGCACAATCCATTAAGAAGTGTTGAAGTTGAGAATTTTTAATTAAATAGATCTATCGATTTAACCTCCCCCCTCCCACTCTTAGTAGATTGTGTGCCCTTCATATTCTTCCTCTAAAGAAGGTGGTGTTGAATTAGATGTGGAAGATAAAAGGTTTTGGAGAAGTGGCTATCATCAATCATTTTTTCAAACAATGAGGAAGAAAGTGTTTTAGTTTATGTGTATGTGCAGGATCATCATGGAAAAAAAGGCCCTTAAGTGGCAAAAAATTCAAAAAAATCAGAGTTAGACAACTTGACGTAAAAATTTGAATAAGTTATCTATATTATTTAAAAAATATGTAAGAATAAAATTTGTAGCAAATTTAATGTAGTTTCTAAACTACTAGGTTTATTTAAAAAAAATCTATTTGGTGAAAATTTGAAATTTCAATGTAATAGTACTTAAATTTCAAGGAAAAAGTAAGAAGTAGGTGTTTGTCTGACCACCCTAACCACAATAAAATGATAATATTTTTTTATAATATTTTAGATATATAAGTAGATGACTTATGTCCCGATGTGATGCATATTTTTTTGTAATTTTTCTCAAGTAAATAATTAATTTTATGAATTTTTTATTACAAATTTTAAAAAATATAAAAACTCGTATGTCTGACCATCTTAACTTGGTCAAAACTTCATGAAATTCTATTTTTTTTATAATATTATAGTATGTGAAGCATAGAATGTGACGCATGTTTCAGATTCAAAAAATGTTATACCATTTGAAAGCTATATATGTTTTTCAATCAGTCTATCAATCAAGAATTTAGTCGTAATTCAAATAGAAAATGAATAATAATTATTATTAAATTCAAAGTAAAGCATAATTTATATTGGTGGAAAGTTGGGAATCTCCTTTAAAAACCCTTTTTCGTTTCATCAATTTTGGGTAAAAGAAAGTTGTTAGCCACATACCCTACACATACCTATCGTATCGCCACTTTTTGGCCCATCATGATCTTGCATGTACCCTTATAACATTGAACCATTTGGCTTTGATGTTAGATTAAGAAGACCTTTTGATGAAGAAATCATAGTCTTAATCACTACTGTAATAGCCTAGTTTAAAATCAATTATAACTTAAGTAGTAAAAATTATTGTTGATCAAGGGAAACTAGATAGTATACTCATTTAAGAAAACAAAGTGAGGAAAAGGTTTTTCCTAAAAGAAAACATGCTGAAATTAAAGGAATTGAAACATCATGTGATCAAATTATCTCACCCTTGTTAAAAGAAAAATATCAGAACATGAAGGTTGAGCAAGAAAAAATGAAGGATAAATCTACACAAAAGGAGAGCACCACCAAAGAAAAATAAAGTCAAATATTCTTATGCCAACTAGTGCCCCTATTTGTAATGTACCAAATTATTCCCATGTTAATATGGTACTTCTTTCCTAGATTAATTTTTTTGTTCCATCGTTGGAGATGATGAGAATAAATGAGCACAAAGAAACGACATTATCCTTGATTATATATTGTCTCAATTTATGGTTTTCTAAACTTTATCTATGGTTACAACATACCTAACATTTAAAAAGATAGAAAATGATTACAAGAGGGCCTGAGGTTAGTATCACTTCATTTCTTCATGCCCAAGGATTTTGATTTTTCTTGTCCTATTTTATTGTTAATATGACAATATTATTTAGATAAGAGTTTTAACATGATTTTATAACTATTGGAGAATTGTATGCTTTGGTTGATTGAATGTTTGGTTTCATGCATGAGTTATGTGTTTCTAAGGATTTTCATTTAGTTTCTTGTTACTTTAAATATTTTAAAAGTATTGCTTGTAGGGTTTTTAGGGTTTTTTATTAAGGAAAATTCATTCTGCTATAGCTATTGTTTGGTTTAGGTAGCTACAAACTTGAGGGAGTGAAATTTGAGTTTGGTTATTTTACTTTTTTATCATTATTTTATACATGGGTATCAAAGTATGGATTGTATCAATTTTTTGAAATCTTTCTACATAAATCATTTATTGAATCTTGAAATTCTAAAGATAATCCATCTAATTGATATTTTATTTATAGCTTTATTTTTAGAGTTTTTATAGGACTATTTTTACGAGTTAGTTATTTTTTCTACCTAGTTTCAAAATAGTCTATTTACCTTTTAATGAAGTTTTAAGATAAAATTTTAAATTTAGTAAACTTTAAAAATAATATTTTTGAAATTTTCTAATTAAATATACATAAAAATTTCCGATTTACAAAAAGTATAAATATAGTCCTAATAAATTCCATGATTTTCCACAAAATTTCTAAGTAACTTATTTAAGTATTTTTAGCTACGAATATTCACATCCTATTCTATATGTATGAAAAAGTTGAATTCCTTAAAGTTTTCATTGGCATATATGCCTGAAGTTCTTGAAAATGTAGATTTGATCATATAAAATCCTAAGAGGATGTGTTATATAACACTTTTCCATAATTTCTTCGATGGATATTTGAGTTCTCTATAGTTCACATTTTTTTTTGTTATATTGTTAATTAAGCGGAGAGGCTTCCTACAGTGACAGCCAACTATCTCTGTAAACAAAAACTCTTCAGATAAAAATTGACGTCCACAGACAAGTCAAGGTGATATGCATGTAACTTAAACTTAAACTTAAATGTGCTGACAGAAAACCGTTTCATAAAACATTTAATTTGCTGGACAAAAATAAAAGATGACTGACAAGACCAACGAAATCTACATGCACAAATAAATATGGTAAAATATGGTCCGTTGGCTGCTCTATGGCAGAAAAAATCATATTTCATAAATCGCATCTCCTTAAATCGCAAATTTTCCTTGCAAAATTTCTTTCTGGAATAGGTGTGTTGAGATCACGGCAGGGGAATGCAATCATGAATTGCATGCAGCTGTGAAGAGAAGCAGAAGCTCCACTACAAAGGAGTGTGACACTAAAATACCATCTTTTCCTTACTGTAAGGAGTACAATGTACAGAGATATTGCCAGCTGCAGGTTACAAAACCATACGCACAACATAAACTCTCATTTATTCCTCTGTTTATATACCATCATTCCATGTTATTTATGTTCCCTTAGTTGTGCTATGCAGGATAATGATCTGCAACATTTCTACTGAGTTTATTGATTCGTGGAGTTAAAAGAGTTCACTATTTTGGTTATTTTGATTTATGTATGCATGCCATGGAATAATATGATTTCTAAAAATTCCTGAGAATAAGGTAAACAAACCCCATGTGCAAGGGCGTAGGCATTTTACACTAGATAATGCACCTATTGCACTTTTAGCGTGATTTTGTTAAAATGGTGCTTGACTACGGGTTTATACATGTAAGGTAATCAAATTCAACAAATAGCTCTATTTTTTCAGTTTATAGCTCTTTTTTTTAGTTTATGAGCAACCATTAATGCAAAAAAGGGACAGATTTTTATTGAAGATGCATTTGTTGCATGTATACAAAATGTGGAAGCATAGACAAGGCACGCGACTTGTTTCAGCAGATCCTCCTACGGCAGAAAAAGTCCTCTTTTTTTATTTTTTTCTTTTTGTTATCTGATACAATGTAATATGGGTAGCTTATAATAAACTCAAGCATATTAAACAACGAAACACGAGAATTGTTATTTGTAAATAAAATTATTCTGCAAACAAGTTTTGGCAGATCCACACTCTCTGCTTCTTTCCTGTACATCTATAGATCATCCTGCTCAAAACCAGCAAGCCTCCACAACTATTGCTAATAAGAGAATTTACAGAATTATATATAATAGATATATATAAATTATTTTAAGTAATCTTTTTAACAAAATTAAAAATTATTATATATATAAATTTATTTAAGTAATCTTTTTAGCAAAATTAATAATTATTTATAAAGATAAGATATAAAAACAATATGTTAAATTGCTCCGAAAGAAAATCTAAAATTTAAAAAATTAAGTATGAAAGAACCTACTTAGATTTACTTACATATAAAAGTTCTAAATTAATATATTCAAAAATATTCAAAATCTTTTTGGAACAAGACATCTCTTGAGATTTTTTACAAATTACTATATTCAAATCTTTTTAAAACAAGATATCTTTTGAGATTTTTTACAAATTACTATATTCGAGATCTTTTTGAAACAAGATATCTCTTGAGATTTTATTTCTAAATTAATATCTTGTTTGGAAAAAGCAAGATATCTCTTTAGATTTTTATATAATAATAATTATTTATAAAAATAATATGTTAAATTACTTCACATAAAAAAAAACGTTTTTAAAATTTAGAAAATTAAGTATAAAAGAACTTTCTTAAATTTACTATCCTATATAAAAATAAGTTTCTAAATTAATATACTTAAAATTAAAAAAAAAATAATAAAATAGAAATAAAATTATTGAGGAATGAAAAATAATTATATATTTTTTAAATTCTAAATTAATTATTTAAAATTAGAAAATCAGAAAATTAAATAAAAAAGAAATATACTAAATTCACTATTACACATAAAAATTTGTTTCTTAATTAACTTATTTAAAACATAAAGAATATTCAATATTTTTTGAAAAAAATGATAACATTTGTAAAAGAGAAAATCATTAATATTCTACATATTATTCAAAATTAACATACATATATATTGAAAGAAATATTATTAGTTTAAGGTTTTACTAAAGGTTTTATTGTACCAAAATATTACAACTTAAATAAGATAGGATAGGTTTTTCATAATAAATGCAAATCTAAAATCAATTTAAAATTATAAAATTAAATACAAAGAAACTATAATAAATTTATTATTACACATAAAAATAAGTTTTTCAATTAATATTAGGGTTAGGGTTGGAAAAATGGTTAGGGTTAGGGTTAGAGATTAATTAGTCTTAGGGTTAGAGTTTGATTATGGTTAAGATTCAACTATGGTTAGGGTTAGGATTCAATTAATGTTCAATTAGGGTCAGGGTTCAATTAGGATTAGGGATGATTAAGGGATATGAATCAATTAAGATTAATATTCAATTGATGTTCAATTAGGGTTAGGGTTCAATTAGGATTAGGGTTGATTAAGGGATATGAATCAATTAAAATTATGATTAAATTAGGGTTAGGGTTCAAAAGGGTTCAAATAAGGTTAAGGTTAGAATTATAAGATAAAGTTTTGGATAAAGGTTAGGATTAGGGTTGGGGGGTTAAGACTCAACTAGGGTTAGGACTATGATTAGCAATGGGATGCCAAGGTGCTAGAAAACCATAACTTCACACTCCTAGACAAGAATGTCGCAACAGTCCACACCTTACTCTGCTCCATGGTGTATAGCAAAAGGGACCCAATGACACATCCAAGCACAATGTAGCTCTTATAAACAACTTGAATCATCCTTGCAAATCATAGCATTCTATGAGATGGCATCTTATTCCTTCATATTATTTTTGATAATAGGAAAAACAAGTTTTGAATGGACCCGAAACCATTTACAATAGGTTTTGAAAGGACCCGAAACCTTCAGGTTTTAAGGGGACCCAAAACCCACACCAAGAAGAACAAGCTACCTGAAAGATAGGAACATAAACAACCAGCAACACCACAGGAAGACAGCAAGCCAACACCCAGCCAAAAGTCAGCGGGCAACCCAAACAAGAACTAGGAAACTACAAGAGTCTAACACTCATTGGTTTTGATGGGACCAACAACCCACTAGAGATTTGGAACAAAGCTCCATCAACAAAAGCTACAGAGCCATATAAACCACACTTTCTGCCATTATAGGAAGGGTAACTACTAGTATGTAGGGAAACCACAGTTGCCTTCAAAGCCCATCTGTTCTCTCCACCTCTATAGGAGAGAGTCCCAAGCTCAACCATATTATGGTGACTGCAACACTCCTTATCCTTAAAATAGAACTCCATAAAGATGAGCTCTCTTTTCAAGATCTCCACCTCAATAAAAGATGAAGAAAAGAAAACAGCATGAAGGCCAGCCTCAGCTTTCTTGCTGCCACAAAACAGGGCATAATCAACCCCCCAACATTTCTTCCAGGTGTACTCGAAAGCATCCTGCTCCACCTCTATAGGAGAGAAGTCATGACCAGCCACATCCATCTTCCCCTCAATAGAAGATAGGACCACTTCCATAGGAAGGGCTAGAGTGACCCAAAGATGCGTAGAAGGAAACACAATGAACATCACCAAGGATCCAAGAACCACTCCCAGAAGGATAGAAAACAATTCAGGGTTTAGGGAGAGAAGAAAGTCAATCACAAAATGCCAAGGCTTGACCACAAACAAAAGCAAATACTCAATCTCAGAGTGCTTAGGAACAAGCAAACCCCAGGAAGAACAGGGGATCCCGCATAGCGAATAAGTAAAGAGAAGACCTAGCAAGAGAGCACACCAAGCAACCCTGACACGCTGGTCAGGGCCAGAGAGGGGCCAAAACTCCTCACAAACAACCAACAGGAAACACCACCAAACCACCAAGAGGGGAAAATAATGAACCAAAGCAAACTAAGAAAGAGAGCCCCCAGGAAGTAGGCACCAAACACACCACGGGCAAGAGTGAGGAGCAACCAAGAAGAAGTAGGAACAAGACCAAGCAAACATGAAGAGACCCCAAGCCCTCCTGCTATGCCTAGTAGGAGCAAAGATTGGCCCAATCTTAAACCACACTTCTTCAAAGGAGAAACCACCGCGAACCCACCAAATGAACGCTACCCACAAAAGATAAAGGTAGGGCAATCTGCACTTAAACCCCACCAAGCACCACCTGCAGGAGGGAGAGCCAAGAAGCCGCACATCACAGGTAGCAGAGAAGGTAGCACCTGGAGGAGACGCCACCAAGGGAGGAACCAAGACATCCTCTGCACCCCGCAAAGCGCCAACACTAGCCACAACAGACCTGCTCCAAATAGCGGCTAGAGACGAGACAAGAACAACAGTCACCGTGCACTGAGACCACCAAACCAAGAAGCCTGAGAAAAAGACTTCCCAAGGCACAAACGCCCGCACCATAGGAGGAAGAGAGACCAACGCCCGACCAGAATCATCCGCTTCATCGTCAGACTCATCCCCTCCATCGTCTGCAAATTTTGAATCCCCTCCCTTGCACTTGTTCCCGCCCAGCGCTCCCATCGCACCTTCGACCATGGAGGGTTTTATGTTAAACCTATATCATTTTGTTTCTCTTATTCCTTCATATTGTTAAAGAGGTGGTGAGCATCAGGAATGCTACCACATCTAGAAAACATGGTAATGAAAGAGTTACCCAATTAAGAACATATAAAATTAGGGATCTATTTATATAAAATTATAATTATTTATATACATATTACTTATGAACATTTAGGGTCAAATTAGGGATATTTATATAAAATAATAATTATTTATCTACATATTACTTATAAAATTTTATTTTCTTTGTTTTCATCAAATAAATCACATTTTAATTAACATAAATTAAAAAAAGTTAACTTATAGTTATAATGAGAATTGAATTAATGGCTTACATGTTAGAGTTTGGGCAAGGGCTAGGGGTAGGGTTCAACTAGGGTTAGAGTTCAATTAGGGTTAGGGTAGGGTTAGGCTCAAGATTAGAGATAGGGTTCAATTATTGTTAGGGTTAGGATCAGTGTTCTAAGATAAAGATTTGGGTTAGGATTAGGTTTTGGATTAGGGTTTAATTAGGGTTAGGTTTACTATTTAGTTAGAAATACATTTTAATTAGGGTTAGCATTCAAATAAGGTTAGGATTTAATTATGGTTTAGAGTTAGGGTTTATAAAATCAAGGTTCAATTAGGATTAGAATTATAATTAGAGTTTAATTATGGTTAGTGTTGGAGTTCAATTATGGTTAAGGTTATGATTAAGGTTCATATATGTTTAGAATTACTCTTAGGTTTACGGGTAGGATTAAATTAGGGTCATAATTATGTATAGGGTTAGGGTTCAATTATGATTGTAATCATGTTTAAGGTTAATATTATAGTTCAATTAGGGTTATAGGGTATGTGCAGGATCATGATGGGCCAAAAAGTGGCAATATTATAGGTATTTGTAGGGTATGTGGCTGACGAATTTTTTTTTACCCAAAACTGATGAAACGAAAAGAGTTTTTAGATGAGATTATCAGCTTTCCACCAATATAAATTATGCTTTAATTTGAATTTAATAAATAATTATTATTTATTTTCTATTAGAATTACGACTAAGTCCTGATCGATAGGCTGATTGAAAAACATCTATAACTTTCAAACGGTATCACATTTTTTGAATCCGAAACATGCGTCACATTCTATGCTTCACATAATATAGGATTAAAAAAAGAAAAATTAAATTTCATCAAGTTTTGACCAAGTTAAGGTGGTCAGACATACGAGTTTTTATATTTTTTAAAAGTTGTAATAAAAAAATCATAATTAATTATTTACTTTGAAAAAATTACAAAAAAATATGCATCACATCCGACATGAGTCCTCTACTTATATATAAAATATTATAAAAAAATATTATCATTTTATTATGGTTAGGGTGGTCAGACAGACACCTACTTCTTATTTTTTCCCTGAAATTTAAGTACTACTGCATTGAAATTTCAAATTTTCACCAAATAGATTTTATTTATTTTTAAATAAACCTAGTAGTTTAGAAACTACATTCAATTTTCTATAGATTCTATTGTTGCATATTTTTGAAATAATATATATAACTTATTCAAATTTTTATGTCAATTTGGCTAACACTGATTTTTCTGAATTTTTTGCCACTTAAGGGCCTGTTTTTTCCATGATGATCCTGCACATACCCTATAGTTAGGTTAGAGTTAAGGTTACAATTTAATTAGGGTTCAATTTAGGTTAGGTTTCAATTATTTTATGGTTGAATTAGGGTTTTAATTATGTACATAGAGTTAGGGCTAGGGCTTATTCTATACTATGAATAATTTGAATCTACTCTAAAATCGTGATTCTTGGCTTTTAGTAAGAAGTGAACCTAGTTCCCAAATATGAAATTTGTACCTTGTAATCTGGAATAAGACATGAAAAGTGCATATTAGCAACATGGTACTAGATTATAGGGTTTGTCATACGTTATTCAGTGTTAGTAATAGGGTTTGTTCAATTAGGGTTTAGGGAGCTAATGAGTCACATAAAAGTGAAATAGACACCTCAAGAAGGATATCTCTTGGCTTATTTTACATAGATTTTTCTAAATATAAGTATGCTAGTATATATTACTTGTGTATATATAAATGTTAACATTACTAGCATGTTTAAGTTTTAGGCAATGAATGGGGTTTATTTCAAGGGGCTATAAATAGTGTGGGGAATTTAACATTATTTTTTTAAACTTGTAAGAATAAAACTAGGTGCTCTTTTGATAGATAATCAAAATCACTACTCCATTCATACGTAGTAGGTAATGTTGGTGCTACTCCATTCGCTGCTTCTTCACATTCGAGCATTAAAAAAGTGAAGGAAAAGTGATTAGCATATTCAACCAGTAAATTCCACACCAAACTTCTCTGCATAAATTTAATGGATTTGTGGAATTCTACTCGCTTTCGTGAATAGATAATGTCAGCATTTCCTTTTGGCAACGACATCTATGCAGTCAGCAAGATGCACGTTCCATTGTATTTATTAATTAATTAAAATTAAAAACTAGCAATTGTATCTTGGCGTGCAATGGGTACGCTGAAGAGGTGTGGAAATTCAATTAGGAAAATATTTGGTATATTTTATTTTTTTCATATATTTGTGTAGTACATGAGGTCAATTGGTAGGTCAATTGAGAAGTGATAGCTTCAAATGATCATAACATAATTGAAAATACCTCTAAATCAGGAAAATATTAATAAATTTAGGGATTCAATGGAGAGAGTGTGAGAGATAGGGAAAGAAAAAGGGAGAGATAAAGGGAGGAAGAGGGGGAGAGAGAACATTAGATTAAATCATTGACTTAATATACATCGAGAAGTGAATACCAACAGAAGCTCCAAAAAAGAGCTAAAGTTCTGTATTTCCAAATGGCGAATAAAATTTATATATTGTGAATAGTTTATATTTCCTACTATCCACGAATGGGAGAGGACTTACAACTCCTACGGGCATCAATCTACATCTAATGAGAATACCGTGGTAGAGAATACATGAAAAAAAGTGAAATATTTGGTTCAAGAATGGATGTTCGAATAATTTGAAATTTGTGTTGCTATGTAGTTGAGGACCATAGGGCCCTTTTATCATTAAGTTTTTGCACCATATCCATATGTAAGGAGAGCTATGAATATTCTTTGTGAGTTTAGTAGTTACAAAATGGTAATTTCCAATCTAAAATGATTCAAAATATTGATTGAAGAGCTTGCATTTTATTTTGGCCTCCATCAAAGACAAAAGAAAAATTGTGTGGTCCTTGAAAAAGATCTAGGAGATTTGTAATGCACAAGCCCAAGAAAATCTAGCAAGAGCTATATCATGGAAAGTGATCATAGGAGACAATGAAATGGACTTTTATTTGATAGATAATCAATGATTGAAATCATCATTCTCTCAGTATACTAACCTTTACATGGACCTAGTGGCTAAAAATTTAGAACAAACCTTAAATTATTCTACAAGAGAAAGAGGTTTGATGATTAAATTAGATAATTTCCTCTTAACATGATTAATGATAATGTGCCATCTCGAGGAGGGAGAAACTTGAAAGGAAAAAGGGATGTGAAGAAATCTAAAAGTCTTTCCATGATCAATTCATTTCCAACAAAAATAATTGAGCCATATAGGCTCGATGACAAAGGATTGTTAATAGCATTGAATTTTTGGTCATTGAATACTTGAACCAAGTAGGCTAGGGAAGAAAGTATTGTTAATAACATTGAGAAATTTTTCACTTAGTACTTGAACTAAAGGCTAAAAAAAGGCATAATTGCTTTAAAGAGCTTGTTTGGCATTATTCTCTTTTAAGAGAGTAAGAAACGAGTCATCTACAAAGTGATCACTCATGATTTGTTGGGGGAATTGGGAAGATTAATACCTTTAATTAACTTTTTTAAACAAAATGAGTCAAAAGATAGTTGAAATTTCAACAACCAATAAATAGATTGTGGGGACTAGAGCCCCCCTTGTCATATTGAATGAAATAGACCAAATGACAAGGACTATTCACCATTGATAATAATGCAAGCATAATAATTTGAATAGAACACAAAAATGTGGAACCAAAACCTAATGAATGTTACAACACAACAATTATAAATAACCATTCAATTCAATCATATATTTTTTGTAAAATCAATTTTAATAGAATTAGTTTCCATTGAGAATGCTTAGTCCATTCCATTATTTCCCTACAACAATGATACTGTCTATAATGTACCATTATTTATATTTTGTTGTCATGGAGTTTCTTGAGATAAGCAATTTCCCTAGCAACAATCCCAACAGTAACAACTCTTCCAACCATAACAATTCCAACTGTAACAACTCCTCCAACCATAACAATTTTTTCATCATAGCAACATGCATTCACATGAGGGATCTTTATGTATAGAGAAGTGAATACCAACAAAAGCTCTGCGTACCTTTCTAAAACACTTTAGAATGTGCCTCTTCCACACCATCTTCCATTTTTTCAAATTGACCTTTTGGTCTTTTCCCTGTTAAAGTGAATTACCATTGGTGTTTCTATTTTTTATGGAAGATTAATTCCCCAAGTTCGGTTGTGTGCAAGAAAACAAATGTTAGAATTCCTTTATCTATCATAGCAGGTCTAGGTTTATTTAGTTTGTGGTTACTTGGTGTGGATTCTTGCTTAGTTGTGTATGAATTATGGTTTAGATTAGGTGGTGTTTGTTTGTGCATGTGGGTTTTTTTTATGGCTCCTAAGTGCCTTTCATTTTTTCAAGGAACCCTTGTTTGCATGGGATGGTATCAAACAATTTCCAATGCATAATTTTTCAATGCTCTCTCTATGTCTCTCTCTCTATGTATGCGAAGTTCATCAATTGTTACAAGCCCAATCTTTCCAAAGACTTCACAAACATATGCTTGAGATTCTCAATGTTTCTAGTCAGCATAGACTACACTTTCTCAAGATAGAGGACACTAGAGTAGCGACAAGCCAGTGAATTTGATTCACCTATTCGATCAACTATCTATTACACTATTGTGGCCTAAAAGTAGTGATACCAAAAATATGGAAAATGCATTTGAGGATGACATGCTTATAATAATCCCAGAGTGGAATTTACAAGGTTTAAGTGACATTAATGATATTTTTGACCAATTTTTGTATCTTGTTTTCCCTCAAACAAATAATATAGATAGCCACATGGCAGTAGAGAACCTGCACCAACAACTAGTTAATGTAAAGAATCAATGCATTACAGTAGAAATATTAGATGAAGTAGAATCATAATTTGAGTTTTGTTCATCCAAGAATTTTCCTTGGGAACAAAACCAAGTTGATGTGCAATAGGTTGATGCAGAAAGAAAAAATTTCTTACACCTGGCTGCAATTTAAAACATCACACTCTTAACACAACAAAAATTCAAATCTACACATGGATGCAAATAAAAATCACAATGTTTTATTATTCATTTCAAATTTGATTACAAACAACATTACAAACTACACATCTACAACAAATTACATCAATGGCCATCATGGCTATTGGGCACGTGGTGAAGCCCAATGTAACAACTCTACTGTTTGATTCTTTGTAACCATTCATATGCAGAAGGTTCTTCTTGTTTTGTAATTGATCCTATCATGGGTCGCTGATTTAGATTCTTAGACGGTGGTTAGGAGTTCTTTAAAAGAGTCTTTCAGACTATGTTTCAATGTTGCTAAAAATACAGAGATGGTTGTATGTAGTATACTATAAGAGAGAGATGTATCGGCTGATATAATAAATGAATCCCCTTCCTTGTGGACGTAGCCATATGATATGGTGAACCACGTTAATCTTCTAGTGTTTTCTGTGTGTTATGACTTTATGCTCTGTGTTTTATTTTTCATATTGCTGCTACTCTATTTTTGTTCTATTTTTATTCATTGTAGCAACAATTGGTATTAGAGTTCTATGTGAAGCTCGGTCCAGGAGATAGTTTGTGAAGACATTTGAAACTAAGAAAGAATTCAAAATGGATGATACAGAAAAATGGAAGATCAAGAAATTTACAGGCCAAAACTTTGGACTTTGGAAGGTACAAATGGAGTCATTTCTTATTAAATAGGATCTGTCACGTGCCTTGGAGGGGAAGACAAAAAGGAAAGGCTCTATGTCAGATGAAGACTAGGAAACAATGGATAAAAATGCCAGAGCAATGATTTTCCTTTCACTGTCCAGTAATGTGTTGTTCAATGTATCCAACAAGAATACAACAAAAGAAATTTGGGATAAGCTCTCCAGCTTATATGAGATTGCAGTAGCCTCCAATAAGGTATTTCTTATGAAAAAGTTGTATAATTTGAAAATGAGAGGAGGGGTTATGTCAAACCATTTGAATGAATTTAATACCCTTGTTACTCAATTAACCTCGGTGGGAATCAAGTTAGATGATGAGATTAAAGAAATCTTGTTATTGTGTTCACTATCTAATAGCTGGGAAGGTATGGTAATGACAATGAGCACATCGGTGGCTGCCAAAAGTAAACTCAGTTTTGATGACATTGCAGCCACCCTTCTCAGCAAAGACATGAGAAGAAAAAACCATGAACCCTCTTCTGGTGATGCTCTAACAGTGGTCAATACAAGTAACAGAGGTAGAAGCCAAGAAAGAGGTCGAAAAGGTAATAAGAGAAGATCTAAATCTAGTATGCGATCGAAGTCTGGGGCATAACTGGTACTTGTTGCTTTTGTGGTAAACCCGGACACACTAAGAAGAATTGCTGGAACTACAAGAAAGCTCAAGAAAAAGTGAGCACAAATAATGAAGAAAATACTACTTGTGATAGTATTTTGGTCCTATCAGCTAGTGACATAGATGCAGATTCGTGGGTACTTGATTCCGGTGCCACGTTTCATGCAACTTCATGCTAGAAAGCTTTTACAAATTTCCACAAAGGCATATTTGGTAAGTTATTTCTTGGTGACAATAAAGAATGTGAAATTTTAGGCAAAGGTGATAGAACATTGCATTTGAAAAATGGAGATAAATTAACTTTGATGGATGTTAGATATTTTCCCATGTTTAAAAGGAATTTAATTTCAGTTAGACAACTTATAGCACATGGCTGCAATGTTAAATTTTCTCTTGATTCATGGAAAATTATAAAGGGGATTTTAGTGTTAGCAAGGGGAAAGAAGCAAGGTAATCTTTATATTTTGGAATGTTTTGATGAAGTGGGAGTTGCCTTGTCGACCATTGATAGTGGGTCTGCAATATGGCACAAAAGGCTCGGTCACATGAGCCAAAAAGGACTACAAGTCATGCTTCAGCGTAATCAGCCTCCAGGCCTCACTTCCGTTGATTTAGAGTTATGCGAACATTGCCTTTACAATAAACAGACACATACTAGCTTCTTGAGAATGGGACATGATCAGAAAACTACACCTTTGGAACTTGTTCATTCTGACGTCTTCGGTCCAACTGAGATAACTTCATTTGGTGGAGCTAATTATTTCATAACCTTTCTTGATGATTGCACACGTAGAGTCTGTATTTATATGTTAAATAAAAAATAAGAGGTCTTTTCCAAATTTAAATTTTTTAAAGTTGTTGAAAATCAAATTGGGCATAAGATTAAATGCCTATTAACAAATAATGGTGGAGAATATTGCTCTTCGAAGTTTGATACCTTTTGTGCAGATCATGGTATTCATCCGATAAAGGTAGTCCCTTATACGCCTTAGGAGAATGGTGCAGCCCAGAGGCTAAATCTTACGATTCTTGAGAGAGTTAGGCACATGCTTTCCAATGCCAGACTGGGAAAAGAGTTTTGGGCAGAGGCATGTAATACTGCAGTGTATCTAATCAATCGAGCTCCATCGTCCAGGTTGGATTTCGACATTCCAGAGGAGAAATGGTTGGGAAAACGAATTCCTTATCATCATTTACAGGTGTTCAGCTGTGAAGCCTTTGTACACATTCTAAAAGAGCAGATAACTAAGTTAGATTTCAAGTCTAAGAGGTGTATATTTCTTGGTTATGGTGAAGATCAATTTGGCTTTCGCCTTTGGGATCCAATTACAAAGACCATAATCCGTAGTCATGATGTTGTGTTTAACGAAAAAGTATTTCCAAGTACACAACCTCTGAGTTCTTCACAAAAGGAATTTGTTGATGTGGACTTGTATGATAATGGTAAGAATAAACAACAGTTTGTTTCTTTCTGCCAGCCTCTAGTCACATCTATACAATCTTATACTATTGGTACCATTGTTTCTACTAGCGTCATACCTTCTGTCATTTGTCCCATACCCCAAACTGGCTCAACCCAGTCTTCTAGCTTTGTGTTATTTCCAAATGTGTGTGCCTCTCCTCATATTGGTGCGCAACCACTCCACACTCCATCACTGTCAACTCCACATGAAACGCAACCTCAGATGCTTATTCACAGTCTCTTAATGTTGATATATTTCCTTCCATTGGGTCAACCCAACCACACACCACTTTTCCGCTGACTCCACAAAGTCAATTACAAGGAAATGAGAGATTGCTGCCTCCTACAATCCAAGTGCAGCCTCCCTCTAGTCATTCGCTGCCACTCCAATGTCAAAGGCAGACTTTCTTTGGTGATACGTTTCCAATTTCAAGTCCAACGCAGCAAATACAAGGTATGCAACCTTTGATAGGCTCACATTCTCCAACATCAGCCCACAATTATTCGTAGCCACTTGATATTGCACAAAATTTGTCTAAAATGCAACAGGGAAGAAAGGGAACTATAAGTGCACAGGGCAGTATGCAAAGACAGGGGAGTTTGCAATAGGCTCATCTACAATCTGCAATCGATGATGCTCAAAATTTATTACAGAGATTAAATTTGGACACAAACTCACAGCTGCAACAAGGTCCTCATTTGAGGAGATCTACCCGTGAGAAGAGGAGACCAGCAAAATATGAGGACTATGAGCTATTGCTCTCTGATTATGTAGAGCCAACAACATATAAACAAGCATGTAAGGATGAGAATTCAGTTAAATGGATGGTAGCCATGAATGAAGAAATGGAGTCATTGAAAGTAAACAACACTTGGGATTTGGTTCCTCTTCCACCAAATCAAAAACCTCTTAAGAACAAATGGGTTTATCGTTTGAAAGATGAAGATGGAGGGCGTAAAAGGTACAGGGCCAGATTAGTGGTCAAGGGGTTTGATCAACAAAAAGGTATCGATTTTAACGATATTTTTTCACTAGTCGTGAAAATGAATACAATTCGTGTTGTGTTGGGTTTGGTAGCTATTTGGGACCTAGAACTTGATCAACTCGATGTTAAAACAACATTTCTACATGGGAGCATTGATGAGGAGCTATGCATGGAGTAGCCTAAAGGTTTTATCAAATCGGGTCTGGAGCATGCATGTTGCAAATTGAAGCGGAGTTTGTATAGGCTGAAGCAAGCCCCAAGACAATGGTACCTTAAGTTTGATCACTTCATGACTGATAATAATTTTATTCACTGTGAATCAGACCCTTGTGTTTACTACAAGAGGCTTAATACCAGTGAGTTTATCACTCTTTTTCTCTATGTTGATAATATGCTAGTTGTTGGTACTAGTCTTAAGATTATAGCTCAGCTGAAGCAACAATTGGCTCTTCATTTTGCCATGAAAGACCTAGGACCAGCCAAAAGAACTCTTGGGATGCAAATATTTAGAAACATAAATAAAAGAGAACTCAAATTGTCCCAAGCCAACTACATTGCCAAAGTGTTGGATAGGTTTAACATGTCTCATACAAAATCAGTTTCTACTCCTTTAGTTGATCTTTTTCGATTATCTTTAGCTATGTCTCTAAAAAATCAAGAAGAGGAAGAGCTTATGAGGTCTATTCCATATACATCTGCAGTTGGTAGTCTAATGTATGCAATGGTGTGTACTCATCCGGACATAGCTCATGCAGTGGCAGTTGTGAGCAGATTCATGAGTCATCCGAGAAAATTACACTGGCAGGCAGTTCAGTGGATTCTATGCTACCTCACATTATTGTTTATGTTTTGGAGGTACTGACCTTCAACTTCGTGGTTATGTTGATTCAGATATGGATGGGGATTTAGATAAACATCGGTCTACCATTGGTTATGCATTCACATTTGGCGGGGCCGTGATTAGTTGGGTTTCTCGATTGCAACAAGTTGTAGCTTTGTCCTCCATAGAAGCGGAATACATTGCACTCACGAAAGGAGAAAAAGAAATAATATGGCTTGAGCGTTTGTTGACCGAACTGGGCTGTCTAAAATTAGTTTTTCCATTGTATTGTGATAGCAATAGTGCTATACATTTAACTAAGAATTCAGATTTTCACAATCGCATTAAGCACATTGACCTCAAATATCACTTTATCCACCATGTTCTAGACGAAGGCAAGTTGCATGTCACAAAGATTGATACGAAGGTAAATGCGGTGGATGCATTAACCAAGGTTGTTCCACAAGAGAAGTTCGAGTTTTGTAGAGCTTCTCTTGGTCTTGTTTCATTGTGACACTGAATTTAAAGAAGGGGATCTCTCTCGGAGCAACTTGTTTGCCATTCCCATTGGTCTTCAAGTGGGAGATTGTTGGGCATGTGGTGAAGCCCAATGTAATAGCTCTACTGTTTGATTCTTGTAACCGTTCATATGTAGAAGGTTCTTCTTGTTTCGTAATAGATCCTATCATGGGTCGCTGATTTAGATTCTTAGACGGTGGTTAGGACTTCTTTAGAAGAGTCTTTCAGACTATGTTTCAATGCTGCTGAAAATACAAAGATGGTTGTATGTAGTATACTGTAAGAGAGAGATGTATCGGCTGATATAATAAATGAATCCCCTTCCTTGTGGACGTAGCCATATGATATGGTGAACCACGTTAATCTTCTGGTGTTTTCTATGTGTTATGACTTTATGCTCTGTGTTTTATTTTTCATATTGCTGCTACTCTGTTTTTGTTCTGTTTTTATTCATTGCAGCAACAGTGGCCTCTCCATAGGAAAATTCTCTTTCCTCTCCACCTCAAGCAGCTCCCCTTATTCTTCCCACAACATCGCTATTGCTGGATTAAAAGTCTCTTATTGTTGTTTTAATAGCCCCAAAGAATTGTGGCTCTTACCATTTCTGAGTGCAGCCCCCCAAAAAAATTCTTAAAACTGTTTCACGTTTTTATACCTCCAGGCCAAATTTTGGTGCTGAAAATTCAAGTTTTTAGCCTCTTTTATCTTTCCTCTCCATCTCCCAACTTTGGCACTTCATTATTTTTCTTTTCTGGCTCTTAAACAGCTAGAAACAATGTTTGTCTTCCTAAAAACATGGAGCTTCCCTTACTCCAATTTGCAGCACATTAAATGTTTTTTTTTTTTTTTTGAAATTATATTATGCCTTCGACGTGCTGACTGAGTGCCCCTCCAATGTCAATTGAATCCCTTCATATTCTTATCTTGGAGAAATATTTTTTTTTGCTTTGTCTTAAATCTGTATTGCAAACAAAATGTCTTCTTGCCTATCGGCCTTCTCAAATGATCTATTGGCCTTTTCTTCATCACGACCCCTTGACTTCCACTAGCCTTGATTCAACACAAAGAATGCCTTCCCTTACCCACAACCTCTCTATTTCTCTGATTTTTCTGATTTAAAAAACCAAAAAGCTTCTTCTTAACCCACATTTCATGTTTTGAAAGTGAAGAAACATGATCTAATAATCTATTTCAAGATTTAATTCTTTGTTGAATTAATTTTTCGTTGCCTTGACAACTGCTAATTCGATTGTTCAATGCTCCCATTTAACAATAACTGCAATTTATGAGATACATTTCCTTGTCTATGCTTCTACATTGTATAGGCGTCAATCAAGGTAGAAGCAAACACATCTGACAAAATTTAAAAGCTGTGATGAATGAAATAATTTTAACTTGACACACCAATCGATTAACATCATAGAGTGAGGTTGAAGATGACTTGAAGAGATAACCACATAAACTAAAATCAAACCAAAATAAACAAGAAATATTTTTTTGGGTGGTGCTGATTGCTCATTCACCCATGTGCTCTTGCACAAGACACGCCGGGTAGAAAGATTGTGAGAATAGGCTCACAATGGAAGATTTGAGTGATAGAATCACTCTTTCAGGTTGACATCAACCTGCAACTAACTCCTTCGCTGTCCAAATGATGAAAACTCAAACCTTCTTTCGCCTCTTCCAGCATTTCTCTGGAACACAGACCACCTCCCTCCAACAACATAGCATCTTCCTTCTTTCTCCTTTCATGGATTCATGTCCACCAATGTCCGACCTCCTCCGTGGGTTCAAACCCACCTTTAACTGTCCACCTCCACCAATACCCTAAAACATCCTCAACCAACTCTACACACAACCACTCAACATCTGCTATATACTCTTGTGTTCTATTCATCTCATCTTCTACTACTACATCAGAAAATAAGAAAACATCACACAAATGATTTACCTCATCTTCACTCGCATCTACAACACCGAACTTCACTGCGAAATCTTCCACCGTCAGCTACAATGTCTCACTCTTCTTTCTTCGTTGCACCATTGAGCTTCGTTAACCATTCTTCCTCAATCGTCAACAACAAATCCTATTTGCCATACTTCACTGTTGCAACCTCTTCATTGCTCACTTCCTTCTTTTCTTCCCTTTTCTCCATGCCTTCTTCCTGACATGTCTTCACTGCAACTTCTTTGGTATGGGCTACATCTTCTTCTTTCTGTCTCGGGCTGCTATCCTTATTCTTCTTTTTACTATCCTCTTTTGAGAGAACCTTCTTCTTCTAACTTCTCTTCACCATTTTTTTCTCACTCTTTCTAACACTCTTTTCTGTTCTAATACCAATTGATGTAGAAAGCAAATTTTGCTTACACCCAGCTGCAACTTATAATTTAAAACATCACACTCTTAACACAACACAAATTCAAATATATACATGGATGCAAATAAAAATCATAATGTTTTATTCTTCATTTCAAATATGATTACAAACAACATTACAAACTACACATTTGCAACAAATTACATAAATGACCATCATGGCCTCTCCACAGGAAAACTCTCTTTCCTCTCCACCTCAAGCAATTCCCCTTATTATTCCCACAACATTGTTGTTGCTTGTTTAAAAGTCTCTTATTGTTGTTTTAATAGCCCCAAAGAATTGTGGCTCTTATAATTTCTCAGTGCATCTGACCCAAAAAATTCTTAAAACTATTTCACATTTTTATACCTCCAAGCCAAATTTTGGTGTTGAAAATTCATGTTTTAACCCTCTTTTATTGTTTCTCTCCATCTACCAACTTTGGCACTTCATTATTTTGCTTTTCTAGCTCTTAAACATCTAGAAACAATGTTTGTCTTCTTGAAAATGTGGTGCTTCCCTTACTCCAATTTACAACACAATATATATATATATATATATATATATATGAAATTATATTATTCCTTCCACGTGTTGAATGAGTTCCCCTCCAATGTCAACCGAATCCCTTCATATTCTTATCTTGGCATGATTTTTTTTTTTGTCTTAAATCTGTATTGCAAATAAAATGTCTTCTTGCCTATCAACCTTCTCAAATGATCTATTGGCCTTTTCTTCACCGTGATCCTTGACTTCCACTTGCCTTGATTCAAGACAAAGAATGGCTTCCCTTACCCATAGCCTCTCTGTTTCTCTATTTTTTTTTGATTTAAATAACCAAAAATATTCTTCTTAACCCACATTTCCTATTTTCAAAGTGAAGAAACATGATCTAATCATTAAGTTCAACATTTAATTCTTTGTTGAATTAATATGTTGTTGCCTTGACAACTGCCAATTCAATTGTTCAATACTCCCATTCAACAATAATTGCAATTTATGAGATATCATTTCCTTGTCTATGCTTCTACGTTGAATAGGCATTGATCAAGGTAGAAGCAAACACATCTGACAAAATTTAAAAGTTGTGATAAATGAAATAATTTAAACTTGGCACACCAATCAATTAGCATCATAGAATGAGGTTGAAGACGACTTGAAGAGATGACCACATAAACCAAAATCAAACCAAAATAAACAAGAAATAATTTTTTGGACGGTGTTGATTGCTCATTCACCTGTGTGCTCTTGCACCAAACATGCCAGGTAGAAAGATTGTGAGCATAGGCTCACAATGACTAAGTTGAGTGATAGAATCACTCTTTCAGGTTGACATCAACCTGTAGCAAACTCCTTCGCTGTCCAAATGCCAAAAACTCAAAACTTCTTTTGCCTCTTCCAACATTTCTATGGAACATAGACCACCTCCCTCCAACAACATAGCATCTTCCTTCTTCCTCCTCTTGTGGACTCATGTCCACCAAAGTACGACCTCCTCTACCAAATGCTTTTCACACTTCTCTTCTCCTCCATGGGTTCAAACCCACCTTTAACAGTCCACCTCAACCAACTGTACACACAATCATGCAACATCTGCTACATACTCTTGTGTTCTCTTCATCTCATCTTCTACTACTACATCCGAAAATGAAATAACATCACACAATTGATTTACCTCATCTTCACTCACATCTATAACACTGAACTTCACTACGAAATCTTCCACCTCCTTGTCAGCTACAACGTCTCACTCTTCTTTCTTCGCTGCACCAACAAGCTTCGTTAACCATTCCTCTTCGCCATACTTCATTGTTGCAAACTCTTCGCTGCCCACTTCCTTCTTTTCTTCATTTTTCTACATGCCTTCTTCCTGACATGTCTTCACTGCAACTTCTTTAGTAAGGGCTACATCTTCTTCTTTCCATCTCGGGTTGCTATCATTATTCTTATTCTCACTATCCTCTTTCAAGAGAACCTTCTTCTTCTCACTGCTCTTCACCATTTTCCTCTCACTCTTTCCAACACTCTTTTCTAATCTGATACCAATTGATGCAAAAAGAAAATTTTGCTTACACCCAACTGCAACTTATAATTTAAAACATCACACTCTTAGCACAACACAAATTCAAATCTACACATGGATGCAAATAAAACTCACAATGTTTTATTCTTCATTTCAAATCTGATTACAAACAACATTACAAACTACACATCTGTAACAAATTACATCAATGGCCATCATGTCCTCTCCACGGGAAAACTCTCTTTCCTCTCCACCTCAAGAAACTCCCCTTATTCTTCCCACAACATCGTTGTTGCTGGTTTAAAAGTCTCTTATTGTTGTTTTAATAGCCCCAAAGAATTGTGGCTCTTACTATTTCTGAGTGCAGCCCCCCAAAAATTATTAAAACTATTTCACGTTTTTATACCTCTAGGCCAAATTTTGGTGCTGAAAATTCAAGTTTTTAGCCTCTTTTATCATTCCTCTCCATCTCCCAACTTTGACACTTCATTATTTTTCTTTTCTGGCTCTTAAACAGCTAGAAATAATGTTTGTCTTCTTGAAAACATGGTGCTTCCCTTACTCCAATTTGCAACACATTAAATTTTATGTTTTTTTGAAATTATATTATGCCTTCCACGTGTTGACTAAGTTCCCCTCCAATGTCAATCGAATCCCTTCATATTCTTATCTTGGCATGAGTTTTTTTTCTTTTTCTTAAATTTGTATTGCAAATAAAATGTCTTCTTGCCTATCGGCCTTCTCAAATTATGATCTATTGGCCTTTTCTTCACCATGACCCCTTGACTTCCACTTGCCTTGATTCAAGACAAAGAATGCCTTCCCTTACCCGCAACCTCTCTGTTTCTCTGATTTTGTCTGATTTAAAAAACCAAAAAGCTTTTTCTTAACCCGCATTTCCTATTTTGAAAGTGAAGAAACATGATTTAATCATCAAGTTCAAGATTTAATTTTTTGTTGAATTAATATGTCGTTGCCTTGACAACTACCAATTTGATTGTTCAATACTCCCATTCAACAATCATTGCAATTTATGAGATATCATTTCCTTGTTTATGCTTCTGCATTGCATAGGCGTTGATCAAGGTAGAAGCAAACACATCTGACAAAATTTAAAAGCTATGATGAATGAAAATAATTTTAACTTGACACACCAATAGATTAATATCATAGAGTGAGGTTGAAGACGACTTGAAGAGATGACCACATAAACCAAAATCAAACCAAAATAAACAATAAATATTTTTTTGGGTGGTGTTGATTGCTCATTCACCCATATTCTCCTGCATCATAGGTACACCTAAGAAATAGGGGAGGTCAATTAGGAATTTTTTTGGTCTATATTTTACATACATTTGTGTAGTGTACATGAGGTCATTTGGTAGGCCATTTGGAAAATAATGTTGTTTGTGTAACAAAAGTCTTAATGGAGAAGTGATAGCTTCAAATCAACTATGCATCTGCTTCTAGGTCCGAACACAACTAAAACAAAACCTTTGAATTAGAAAGATAATAAGTCTCCATTACCAATAGGCTCACGTTATGTTTTCAGTGTGAGAGAGAGAGGGGGGGGAGATATGGGGGGAGGAGGGGAGGGGGAGGCGAGAGAGAGAGAGAGAGAGAGAGAGAGAGAGAGAGAGAGAGAGAGAGAGAGAGAGAGAGAGAGAGAGAGAGATGGAAATTGAGATGGAGAGGATTAGTGGAATCTCTTTTCCCTCCACCTCCAAATTTTAAAATTTTAAATATGAGAAAAAAACTTTCAATTATTGGAATTAGTGATATTATTAAATAGATTTACAGAGTCCATTCCTTCATAATTAGAATATTGCGGAGATTAGGTGGCTTGTCAGGAAAATTATGGTCCAGATGAGCCCCACAATTTCTATGTATTCCAATTCAAGTTTTCACCCATTATTTGATTTGTTATAGTGGACATTACATCTATATTATCAAAAATGAGAAATGAAAACAACAACGACAATAGATGAGAAACAAAATATTTAAAAATTAAATATATAAAATGGATATTTTATATATACATTTTCAAAAATTTAAATATAGAAACTATACACATAAATATAAAAATAAATTATGTTTAGAAAAAATGAAAATTATAAAAGACCATAATTGGTCATGTTAAATAGTTTCGAAGCTGCTATGAATGTCCATGATTTCACTTTGGATGGATGCTTCATTTTAGAGATCTACTTGGATAAGGTTGCTTAAGTAGGTATCTACTTGGATAGGTTGTACTTGCATAATGTGACTTGCACTTTCTTTGTTTGGTAGAGTTGTACTACACACATGCGACTACATCTCCTTTATCCCAATATTAGTTGCACTTTCAAATCTCTAAATGGTGTATTTATATATACCACTTGCTCTCATATAAGAAAACATAAAGTTGGTATTATTTGCATCATTTAAATAAAATAAAATTATTCTACCATTTTAGTCTTCTTTGTGCTTTCCTTTAGACTTTGTGATCTTGGGTCGATATTTACATAGTCAAATCTTGAACCCTCCATATCTAGAGATGCCACCATACTTCGTATTTTATGCCACCATGCTTAGTAATTTTATGGTGTGTTGTAGTTATCAATGTAAGAATATTATTGGAGTTTATATAGCACTGTCCATGTGGGTGTTGCTTCCAATTAAGCCACTAAATATGAATCAAAACTAGTATTTTCCTCTTCCAAAATAATCTTTTCCCTCTCAAATCTCTTTGCCTCTTTTTAGGTGGTCTCAATATGTCATCTTGTTTTGATTGAGCTATCCATTTATTATTTGTAATGGATATATAGAAATTCTTCACTTTGGGTTCTAAGAGCTACACATTTGAAAATCAAATCCCCATTATTGTTTTTTATAATTTTTTATTTTCTACAGAAGTGTTAATCCCCAGACAAGGTAGATTTGGTTTTAAAATAAAGAGAACTTTCTAATATCTTCATCGAAGAAGGTAAAGGGCTAACATAATCACAAATTTTTTTTGTTCAATTTACAGAAAATAGAGAACTCCCAGGCAGTAGCTTTGAAAGGATTAAAGTAGTTGTGGTTGAAGCCTAGGAGATTATGAAGGGTGGAATTGGATTGAAGGTATTCTGTACTGTCATAGTCATTGTTTCTTGTGTATCCTGCACATTTTTTGAATTGAAGTATAATGATGTGGGTATAAATGGATTTAGAGAAAAACTGGTGCATATTGATTCTCCGCTCATCTCTACGCATAATATCATTGGACACAACAACTACAACGAGCAGCAGAACGAAACAAATAGAGGCTGCAGAGCTTGAATGCAAATAACAAGGTAACAAATTTGGAAGCAGCTGTGAACAGAGGCAAAGGGGAATTTGTGATGAAACTAGCAATCAGAACGCCAGGCGTAGCCATGACGGGGATTGTGGACACTGGAAGTGACTTGACATGGACACAGTGCAAGCCCTGCTCTGACTGCTTTGCAAATTCCACCCCCATTTTGACCCTTCTTTGTCCTCCTCTTACGGAAAACTCCACTGTTCTCATGCTCTCCGCTCCACTGAAGCTCTTCCCGAATTCTCCTGTAAATCCACCGGCTGCTTATACACCTACACAGACAACGATTTTTCCATCATTGTGGGAATCCTCTCCTCTGAAACCTTCATTTGCGGAGTGATGATGAGTTGGGGTAAGTAGTTCATGAGTTGGGTTTGAGAGCGAGAAGTGTAAGCTCCCGGAACAGATGCATCGAGATGAGGGGCATAAAGATTCTTTACGATTCTGTCAATTTCCTCTTTTTCATGGGGCATAGCAGACTCGTAGGCGTGAAGAAAGTATGCGACTGTCTTGGCGCAGGTCTGTTGCAGTAACATTGGGACTCATCCACATGACCTTTCACAAGGCCATGAAAATATAGGGAAATTCGAACTGTCCAATGGTGGAAATTAATTCAATCGTCTTACAACGTTATAATAGACTGTCAACCATTGATATATCTCGTACGCTTGTCAAAATAACCAAACACCTTAAATAAATTGAATGAAATAGATCAATGAAAACTGTGAAAATCAAACAGTTGAAGTGATTTGAATCAACTCCCATCCCTTTTTCGTGTAATTTAATCCATCGATGTCACAAGTTAACTTTTCCTTCTTCAAATAGGACACGCCTTCAACGTAAATAAAGACATTTTTCATTTTCAATTACTTAGTAAATATAGTGAGATATGCGTCTTGTTGGTTGCATAGACAATACGTCTTCTTTCTAGATAATTTTGCAATGTCTAGTCGCTTATCTTATTTATAGACAAAGATATATGACAGTGAGTTAAACTGCATAAATAGTATGTTTTCTTTTTGGATAATTTTTGAAATGTCAAGTGCTTATCTTATCTGGATAATTTTTGAAATGTCAAATCACTTATCTTATTTATAGTCAAGGATATGACAATGAGTTAAATTGCATAGACAGTACATTTTCTTTCTGAATAGTTTTTGAAATGTCAATTCACTTATCTTATTTATAGTCAAGGATAGGACAATGAGTTAAACTGCATAGACAGTACATTTTCTTTCTAAATAATTTTTGAAATGTCAAGTCACTTATCTTATTTATAGTTAAAGGTATCACAGTGAGTTAAGTGGGCACTTATTGCTACCCTCAAAAAGCGTCTTTCACATTTATCTATACTCTATTAAAATAGTATATGTGATCATTTTTTCAATTTTAGATTATATATTAGAACTTTAAATTTTATTAGATAGTATAAATTGACTTGTTATATTCTTATATTAACACCTTATATTATTAATAAAGCATCCATGTGGCTTTAATATGTTTTCAAGAATATCAAATGCATATATGAATCAGTTTTCAATGATTTTAGCTGATGAAAGATATAAATGACATAAGTTCAACATATAGGTTTTGTATCTTCCTCTAGCCAACATGGATAAGTGGTATGAAGATATGCTTCATGGATGTTAAAGAGATATTTCTTAGGTTTGAGCTGACCTAATTTATGCCTTGCATGTTTTAGACTGAGCGTAGAAGAAGTTTCGTTTACTTGAGCCGACAAGCTATTTTTGAATCAAGTATGTATGCATCTAATTAGGTTGAATAATTGATGTATGTCGACATAATAACATATATATATGAAACATTTTTGTACTAAAGGATGAGATATATGTGATAAGTGAAAAATGTTAAGTAGTGATGCGCGATAGTGTGAAATTGCACATGAGCTTGTATGTATAAGTGTTGTATCAAGGCAGTATATGTTGTGAACCTACAAACCGGTGTGGGATTTTGTATTCCAAAGTGTAATTGGAACTGAACTCAACACATAAAAGGTGTATTCTATTAATTCACTTTTTAGCAGTGAGCCACACTCCTTTTGTAATCATTTTAGGTTGTGAGCCTTTCAAGGACAGTGTGTTCTGACTATGTGCCCCTATAATATCTTATAACTAGTTATAATATATTATGAGCTAATACTCGCCATGGTTTTTCACATTTTTATTTTTCCACATTAAAAAAATTGTGTGCATGTGTCATGTGGTGTTATGATTCCTTACATGTATTTGTTTACAATTGCAATTAGATATGTTTTAATTATTGAATGGTCAACAACTAAATGGTTTCGTAGAATATTGATTCACCCCCCTCTCAGTATTCTGGATGTTCAATTTTCATATACTATGATGACTTGGATAAAATTCCTAAAAGAGAAGTCAAAAGAATTTGGGAAGTTTAAGGCATTCGAGGCATTGGTAGAAAATGAAACTAGAAGGACAATCAAAGTTTTGAGATCAAATAGAGGTGGAGAATTCACTGCTAAGAAGTATGACATATTTGTGAAGAGCATGGGATCTAGAGGCAGTTCTCATCTCCTAGAACTCTACAACAAAATGGAGTTGCAAAAAGAAAGAACCAAATTGTACAAGAGATGGCATGAACTATGTTATGTCAACAAAATCTACTAGATATGTACTCTAAAGAAGCTACACAAACTATGGTATATATATTCTAAACAAATTTCAGACCAGGAGGAAGACTGAGAAGACTCCATATGTGTTATGGAGAGCAAGACCAACATCAATAAGACATCTCAAAATATTTGGGAGTAAGTGTTATATCAAGAGAGATGAAGAAAATTTGGGTATGTTTGATTCCAAATCAAATGGAGGTATTTTATTTGGTTATTCCGTAAGAATTAAAGATTAAAAATGCTATAACAAAAGATTGAAGAAGATAGTTGAAAGTGCAAATGTGATAGTTGATGAGACTATTCAGTGTACTAGCATTCAAGAACTAGAAGATGATACATAACCAATTCATGGTAGAATTAAAGATTCATAAGAAATTTCTACAAAAACTCCAAAAAAGTATGTTTAGAGGAATCATTCTGAAGACCAGATCATAGGAGATAAAGATAGTTGGGTTCAAACTCGGAAGAAACTTCAAAGATTAGGTGAGCAAGTACACTTTGCTTTACTAATAAAGATATAACCTAATTCATACAAAAAAGAAAGAAAAGAACAAGGATGGATAGAAGATATGGAGGAACAATTGAATAAAATCATGAATAATGAAACTTGTTAACTTTTCCCAAGACCTAAAGACACAAATATTATTGGAACAAAGTGGGTGTTCAAAAACAAGCTAAGTGAAGAAGGTGAAATGATCCTGAACAAAGCAAGGCTTGTATGTAAAGGGTATGCTCAAGCTGAAGGCATATATTTTAAAGAGTCAATTGCTCTGATAGCAAGAATGAAGGAAATTAAGATGTTCTTAGCTCTTTCAAAATTCAAGAATTTCAATGGGTACCAAATGGATGTGAAGTCAACATTCTTGAATTAGCTACTTTCAAAGAAGTGGTTTATATTGAACAATCAGAAGGATTTCAATGTTCTAACAATCTGGATTATGTTTATAGATTGATGAAGGATTTGTATGGACTCAAACAATTTCCCAGAGCTTGATATTCTAGGTTTGATGGATACTTGCAGTTCAACAAGGATTTTAGAGAAGAAGTGCAAATAGTAATCTGTACATAAAGATAGAGGAAGAAAAAATGTTGATAGTTGTGTGTTATGTAGATGAAATAATTTTTAGAAGGAAATGTAGAATAAGTTTGAGATGTCTATGTTAGGATAATTGTATTTCTTTCTTAGGTTGTGTATTGTACAATCAAACAAAGGAATTTTCATCTCACATCACAAGTACATAAAGGAAATGCTTAGTAAGTTCAATATGGAAGATTGCAAACTAGATGAAACAACTATGGTTATCAGATGCAACTTGAGTAAAAATGATGAATCTACTCTAGAGAATTAGACTTTGTATAGATCCATGATTAGAAGTTCATTGTATGTGACAACATCTAGATTGGATATTATGAAAGCAGATGGAATGGTTGTTAGATTTTAGGAAACACCTAAAAAGACTCATGTTAAATCAGTAAAAAGGATATATTCAGGTATTTGAAGGCCACTACAGATTTTGGACTGTGGTATCCAAAGAGTGAGAATTTCACACTAACTACATACACACATGTAGATTGGGCAAGATACGTTGATGAACATAAGAGCACAAATGGTGGTACATTCTTTCTTGGTGACAGTTTGGTATCTTGGTTGAGTAAGAAATAGGAATTAGTTTCCCTAACTATAGTAGAAGTAGAATACATTGATGCAACATCATGTTGCACTTAGGTGCTTTGGATGAAGCAAAAATTGGAGATGAAGGTTGAGTTTGAAGACCCTATCACTACTATTTGTGATAACACTAGTGCAATAAATACTTAAAAGAATTCAATCATGCACTCAAGAACAAAACACATTGCAATCAAATATCATTTCTTAATGGAGAAGGGTATAGAGAAGGAAGTAAGATTGGAATATGCAGATACAAAGGAGTGAGTTGCAAATATATTCATGAAGCCACTTCCTAGGGAGAAATTTGAGTTTCTTCGAAAGAAGTTGGGATTTATTACTCCCTCCTCTTGAATCAAGAGGAAGCATAGGTTGAGGGGGAGCTTGGTCTCCTTGCCTCAAGAAGGGTTGGTGCTCTCGCAAAATAAATTCAGAAGTAGTAAAGCATGGACTCAGGGGGAGTCTATCCAGGGAACAAGTTTTTGGATAGTGCAATATATTGGTAAATGTGGAAAAGTTAAAAAAAATGATGCCTCATCATAGGGGGAGTTAGTGGATGTCAGCATAGGTATTTTTGACCATTTTCTATTGATGTGAAAAGGGGAGAAATTGAGCTCAAAATGTTTAATTTCTCATAAAGAATAATGGGAGAAAATGGGCTCAAAATTTTGAATTGGTCAGAAAGAATAATGATCTTAGAATGTCACATCTTTCATAGGGGAAAAATGCTACAATGAAGAAATCATTTAGACTTGTTTGGTGGCCCCAACATTTTATTTCCATCAATAGAAAAGGGGGAGATTGTTGAGCATATGTTGTCATTAATGCCAAAGGATTATCAATGGTTTCTGATAGTTGTTATCAAATGGTTTCATGGCCCTGCCAAAGATGAAAGAGATTAGAGGAGTACTATAATTTTCATTTGACTTAAAGTTCTAGAAGCATGTTGGTTATTACTGTGTAGATTGTTTGATCAATTATATTCTATATCAAGTAACAAACATTAAGTTTCATTGAGATGTGACTACCTTCATATAGTTGGTGCATTTATTATACTACACTAGGTATGCAGTTAGTATGAGTGTGGTAGTCTGAAGTCAGTTCAAAGATATCTTTTGGGAAAAGAGATTTCTAAATATGGCTTGCATTTCTTTCAAAAATGCACATTTGCTCTGTGGTTTGGAAGGAGAGTATGCCTACACTTGTTTTTTAAGTTTCGTGAGTTTCTGGAGGATGTGTTTAGTGTGCAAAATTTTTTAAGTGTCATAAGGTTGTCTATTCTTGTTTGAAGTTCAAGGCATGTGTGGTAATAACTAGTAGCATGCGAAATTCAAATCTTGTGTGTGGAGTGAGGATAGGACCTAGTTAAGGCTCTTGTGGTGGCACACAACATCAAGTTCTTTTGGTAGTAAGAAATTTGTGTTTGGACCGTTGTATTACATGTTTCATGTAATTTTAATTAGGTCCACCTTATGTCATCCTAGTTTTGTGAAGATCCTTGGCTAACATGTAAGAGTGTTAATTTAATTCCATGTATATTTGGGTAAGTGCACCGAGATGGTTCCCAAAAAAGGGGCTTAAGTGGCCACTTTTTTTTGAAATAAGGAAATACTGACCTTGGACATGAAATTGAGGATAGTTGCACTCAAAATTTTGAGATGGAACAAAAACAAAGATCGAAGTGCTCCGAGTCTACTTTCTAAACTACTAATTTATTTTGAAAATGGCTGAGATTAAGGGGTTCAAAAGAGGGACGTACACAAATTGGTTTTGTTTTTTGTCAAAAAAACATAACATAGCAACTCTTGTATGACCCTAACACGGCGAACTTTTTTGTAGTATTTTTAAAATTGCTATAGTCAGAAGTTAGCTAAGAGTATCTAGTTGATGGACAATATTTTTGATAATTTTTTAATGAATATTTGAGTTTTTACTAATTTTTTAAGTGGGCACTTCCTAAAAAGCAGAATTTTGGCCTTGCTCCCCCTACAAATTTTGGAAAGTAATTGATTTTTTAAAAAAGTAAAAAAATTGTAGAATGGAGTCTAGTTTCTAAAAATGTAATTTATTTGAAATTTTGATGAACGGTTAATATATAACGAAAAAAATACCAAACAATACTTTTTGGAAAAAAAGAGACATACAAACAAAAGAAATTATGGATGAAAAACTTAACATTGTTATAAAGTGAAAAAAATTACATCATTGGATAGCTAAGAGAGAACCTAACATTACCCATGTGTTTGATTTTGTCGATATTGAACAAGATGCAATCTTGACGGTGAGCACGAACTCAATTATGTGAAAAAATTGTAGAATTTGCAAAAACATGTCTCTGGTCATTGGGAATGCCCTCCAATCCTTTGGGTTGGTATTGTTAGCTCTTGAAAACGCAGGTTTGAACTACGAAAGGTTGCCAAGCTTTCACAATGTTTTAGGGTAATAGACAAGGCCAAATGAATTGAACCTTTTACTCTTCAGGTGCTGCTAGACCTAGGCGGGTGTACCTATATGAATGAAGAAGACTTAATGTGCTTATCTCTCTTGAAATGTTTCACCCACAATGGCAGATGGGAGTGGAAAAATGAAACTAAATTTGGTATAAATTGTATAGCAATTTTCAAAACTAAATCCTAATATGTTCAGTTAACAGATGTAACGAAAATGAATGAATCTAAATGGTGAGAAATGCAGAGACTAGTGCCTTATTGGGTATGTGGAGTCAAATGAAATATAAGTAGGCAACCTCTTTCTAGAAAACACTCAAATTGTTTGGCATATGTTTTGTTTATAACTTGTATAAACATGCAAGATTGTGATTGCTAAGCTCTTCTTAATAATCCAGATGAATTTCCTTGATTATTGTGATCAACCAAAATGATTTAATCTTTTCTTGACAGAACCAATCAATTAACCACATAGATACAACAAATGTGCACTGATAAATTGACGATAATCTTCTTATATCAATTTAAACAACCAAAAAACATCAATCTTGGAGACAACTTAGTAATAATTCCAATAAGCACAACAGACAATTGACACCAGAAATGAGCTGCCACATCAACTGATTTTCATTAAAATCTCCATTTTGAAATCATACATCATAGTCTCTATTATGAAAATTTTATTCTACTGTATCCATTTCTAATCTATCTATTGTATATCTCCTATCTAATGTCTTATTTTACAATCACAAATGGATATTTATACATTGGTACTTGAAAAGACACATCGCTTCACATCCATGTCGGCGAGCAACAGTATTCAAGCTTTTGTTAATCATCTCTAAGACATTCGCCGAGACATCCCGTAGTTATGCCGAAGTCCAAAGTCCTATCGATAGATATCCCTTTGATCCTTTTGTTTCGCTGTGACCCATGGAGTCGGGGAGACGTCTCATAGATACCTTATGTCTCGTCGAGAAATCTCCTTAAGTTCACATTTTGTCGCCGTGACAATATCATTCTTACACCGATGAAGCAATATGTCGGCATGACAAAATAGGTCGGCAAGACTGCAAGACCTCATGCCGATAACCCTTGGTAGAATCCCATTGCGCAATGTCAACGAGACCCGATGCACTCGCCAAGACATTACACCGATGCACTCTAGTCTTACCGAAATACCCTGTGATGCACTCCTGTCGCTGAGACATATGGGCTTTCTCGCCGATGAAACAACATATCAGCGTGACATAAGAATCATAAAGACTGGATAACTTCACACCGAAAACCATCGATATAATTCCTTCGCACTTTGTCGGTGAGAGCGGAGGCACTCGGTGAGACCTCACACTGATAGAATCTTTTTGTGTTTTATCGGCGAGACCCAATGCACTCGCCAAGACCATACTTCGAAGACAAATATCTCACCGAAGTATTTGTTCGTTCCATGCTAGTCGGTGAGACAATAAGATCTCGCCAAGACCTCATGCCGAATACCATTTGTTTGGCCGAAGTATGTCCACGTGCACATGGTCGGTGAGACACGACCCATTCGGTGAGACCACATACCGAAGACATAACTCTTGTCGATACATCGTTCTATGTGCTAGTCATTGAGACATAATGCAATTGGTAAGACCTCACCCTGAAATCTTTGTCTGGCCGAAAATAATCCTTTTGAGTTGTCGAGAAAATGAAAATGTCCCGCCGATAGGTTCCTGCAGGTAAATTTCGATCGCTTTGACATCCCTAAGGTCTTGCTGATAGGCAACAACAGATGTATATTAACAAGAATGCATTATAGGTCGGGGAGACCTTGCTAATCTCATGCTGATATGGACTATAATGTGAAATACTTCAGACCTAGATAGATTTCTATGGGACCACACAGCAAAAAATGGGAAAAATGTTATGAAGAAAGGGCTTTTGTGCACATGGCGAGGACTCGTTTGGAAACTCAGGGGTATGAACAATATGTAAAATATATCAGAATTTTATAGTTCTAACAGGTATTCCAAGGAAAATATCAATGCTAAGGCTCGAGGATTCCAAATCAAAATATAACGTGAGCATGTTATAATGCACTCTTGTTATGTCTTAGTTTTGACTTTTTTTTGTTTCTCTGAGATACATGTCAAGCAAGACATAATGCGAGCATGTTATAATGCGCTCATGTTATGTCTTCATTTATGTTAAATGCCACTCTATTGAATGTTTGTTGATATTTTTGTATGTTTGTATGTACATGTATGTTGGTGTGTCATGTTTGTATGTATGTATGCCTATATGGGTATGTGTAGGATCATGATGGGCCAAAAAGTGGCGATATGATGGGTATGTGGCTGACAACTCTTTTTTTACCCAAAATTGATGAAATGAAAGGGGTTTTTAAAGGAGATTCGTAGCTTTCTACCAATATAAATTATGCATTACTTTTAATTTAACGAATAATTATTATTCATTTTCTATTTGAATTACAACTAAAGTCTTGATTGATAGGCTAATTGAAAAACATCTATAGCTTTCAAATGGTATTGCATTTTTCGAATCCAAAACATGCATCACATTCTATGCTTCACATACTATAGGATTAAAAAATAATAATAATAATTTCATGAATTTTTTACCATGTTAAGGTGGTTAGACATACGAGTTTTTTATATTTTTTAAAAGTTGTAATTAAAAAATCATAATTAATTATTTACTTGGAAAAAAATTACAAAAAAATATGCATCACATCTGGACATGAGTCCTCTACTTATATCTAAAATCTTATAAAAAAATATTATCATTTAATTATGGTTAGGGTGGTCCGAAACCTACTTCTTATTTTTTCCCGAAATTTAAGTACTATTGCATTGAAATTTCAAATTTTCACCAAATAGATTTTTTTTTCTAAAAACCTAGTAGTTTAGAAACAACATTCAATTTGCTACAAATTCTATTCTTACATATTTTTAAAATAATATAGATAACTTATTCAAATTTTTATGTCAAGTTGTCTAACTCTGATTTTTTTGAATTTTTTGCCTCTTAAGGGCCTACTATTTCCATGATGATCCTGCACATACCCATATGTATCAATGCATGCATATTGTATGTATGTAATATTGTATCTACACATGTATTTATGTATGCTTGTATGGATGTAGGATTGTATGTACATATCTATTATGCTTGTATGTATTTATGTATTTCTTTATAGGGAGGGAGAATTTAAGAGAGAGAGAAAGAGAGTTGTCTAGGTAGGGTGGGATGGGGAGAGGAAGAGGGGGTGGAAGTGAGAGTTTAAGAGAGAGGGAGTGGGAGAGAAGGGGTTGGAGTGAGGGGGACTTAGCTAGGTAGGGTGAGAGGGAGAGAATTGAGAGATAGGTAGGAAGAGGGAGTGTGAGGGAGAGGGAGTGGGAGAGAGAGGGAGTGTGAGTGAGAGACTTGAGAGAGGGAGAGGGTGTGGGAGGGAGTTCAACCTGAGAGAGGAAGAGACAGAGGGGGCTGGATTGAGAGGGACTTATCTAGGTAGGGTGGGAGGGATAGAGAGAGAGAGAGGGAGAGTTACCTAGGTAGGTTTCCAGAGGGAGTGACATGAGAGAGAGAGAGGGGGTGGGAGGGAGAGACCTAAGAGAGAGGGAGAGGGGGTGGAAGTGAGGGTTTAAGAGAGGGAGTGGGAGAGAAGGGGTTGGAGTAAGAGGGAGTTAGCTAGGTAGGGTGGGAGGGATAGAGGGAGGGAGTGAGGGGGGTGAGATGGATAGACTTGAGAGATAGGTAGTGAGAGGGATAGATTTGAGAGATAGGTAGTGAGAGGGAGTGCAAGAGAGAGGGAGTGGGAGATAGAGGGAGTGGGAGAGAGAGGGAGTGAGAGTGAGAGACCTAAGAGAGGGAGAGGGTGTGGGAGGGAGTGACCTGAGAAAGAGATGGAGAGAAA
>VDFB02270651.1:269098463-269189126 GCA_007258455.2 Sequoia sempervirens
GGAAAGAGTGGGAGAGAGTATTGACAAAGAGAGAAAATAAATCTATAAAAAAACTTTCTCATAACGCACACACATTTTGAAGAAGTAGAGACATGGTTGTTTCAGCAAGAACGAGAGAGTGGGAGAGGGAGATTAGTAGAGAGGGTCTTGAGAGGGTGGGAGAGTGGGAGAGAGGGAGTAGGAGAGGGGGTGGGAGAGAGAGAGGGTGAAGGAGACTGGGAGAGGGAGAGGAAGGGGTGGAAGCTGAGAGTGTGTGGGAGAGTGGAAAAGCAAGGTCTCGGGGAGAGAGTGGGAGAGAATTGGGAGATGGTGGGAGAGAGAGAGGGAGGAGGAAGAAGAGAATTAGGAGAGAGGGTAGGAGGCGAGGAGAGTGGGAGAGGGGTGGAAAGAGAGGGTGTGATAGAGAGTGGGAAAGGGTAGGAGAGGGTGGGAGAGTGGGTGAGAGGGTGGGAGAGAGGGTGTGAGAGGGTGAGAGAGTATAGATAAAGAGATAAAATAAATCTATGAAAAAAACCAACTTTATGATAACGTGAGGGAATTTTGAAGTAGAGACATGACCATTTTAGCAAGAAATAATGTGCTCTCGTTATAATGTGAGCACATTTTGGCATGCTCTAAAAATGGTAAAAAAAAAATACACCCGTGATCTTGGCCCGCATTCTGAATATTCTCTTTGTTCTGCACGTGCTCCGACAAAAAGTAGCTTTTTGATGATTGAGTGAAGTGTCCATGGATGAGTTTTAGATTCCACCACCTTTTTCATGATCTTTCCACCACCTTTGCATGAAATAGCAGAGTTTTCACATTGAAAGGAATATAATATCAATTAAAGTTTGAATTCCAATGATAACTGATATACAATTGAAATTTTGAGGGGAACAAGCTTTTGAAAAGTTCAAATTGTTGAGGATTTTGACGAAAGAAGAAGAAAATGCTACATAATTGGGTAGAAATCCTCTATTTGAAACTTTGTTTTTTTAGGTATGTGAAGTATTTGTACATTTTCTTTCATTCTATTATGGCTTGCTTTCATTTTTGTTGTTTTCCATATTCCATGTTGATCATTGTTTGTTTTTCATGTTACAACCTTAGGTTGTCAATGGAAATTTTAAATTACACAATTCTATACAGTTTCCAATTACATTTTTAAACCACATCTCTTTGAGGCATTTTGTTATTTTACAATTGACTTACTTTGTGTATGCTTCCAAAGCTTTCATTGAGGTATTTTGTCAAATAGTTATACAAACTAGTTGATTTCCTTGTCTATGCTACCAAATTTTCCATACATGTTTCTAAAAAATTGGAATATACTCCTAATGTAGTAGGGGGATTCCTGTAACACAAACACACAACTCCAATCTACAAACACAATTTTCAATTTACAATTTCATTAGGACCTCTTCATTCAACAAATTCACACTGTTCCTTGTAGCATATCAAAGTCACTCAATAGGGTATAATTCCACTCACAAAACCTTTCAACTCACAACACAACACACATCAGGGACCCATTACAGATCCTTTCAACATATCCAACAACCACCAATGCTTGTTTTGTACCAAACTGCACAAATCAAGTTTTCTACGCTTTTACGGGCCCAAATTAGCCCACTTTTACAAAGGGGCCACCTTCAAAACTTGTCCAAATCTCCTGAAACCTTGGGGCGGCACTTTATATCTATCAAAACTTCAAATTACAAAATTATATTGTAGAGATTCAATCATTTACCACCCAAACCATAAAACCCTCTCCCTAGGCTTAGAAACCTTAGGTTTTATTGAAAGTAGCACTTGCCAAACACTCCAAAAATTGAAAACTATTCAAACAAGCCTAAAATGCCCTGCTCATGCTGAATCTAACATAAAATAATGCTGCCCAACTCAGAAACTCAATTTCACTGACCAAAACCTCATTTTTCTTAAGGAAAACTCAACATTTCCTCATTTGGTTTGATGCCCAATCGAAGGATCATCCTCCATTCAAGTTTTTCATGGCCTTTTATAATGTTTCCCTCCTAAAACAAACCACTTCAACTTCCAAAAATAACATTTGAAAGAGGTGACTGTTGGTCTCCCTCTTTAATAGACTTTTACAACCCTTCACTATTTGTTAATTTGACAACTTAGCACTTTTTGCACATTTTGAAAATTCTACTACCTAGACCCCTAAATACTATTGAAAAAATGACCAATTACATCACCACATGGTCTTATAAACCTTATTAAGACAAAATTCCTCCAAAACTATAATCTAGACCTTATGACCTTAAATGTATTAACAACTTTTAATGGTGCTCCTGCACCAACTCCTCCCACATTGATAGCGCTGATTTAAACTATTTTTTTTTTCATATCTATTTCTAAATTACCTCATCACCTATGTTGTCTATTTATGAAGCCTTGAATGACATATATTTCATTTATTTTAATGGATACATTTTTTGAGGAACTAATATTTATCTCATTACCATGCTATAGGTAAAATTATCTGTCATGCCGAAGAAATGAACAAGGAAAAAACTAACAGATGAACAACTTCAAACCTTCAAAGAAAAGGAGAAATTACGGTTGAGGGAATATCGTGAAAAGAAGAAATTGGAAACGATTGACGAAAACAAGCCAATTGAAGAGGAATCTCAATCGTCAAAAAGAGAACAAAAATTGGCAGCACAAAGCAAATGAATGTGAAAGCATCGTGTTAGGACAGATTTAGATACTGTAGTCGGAGACACACCCTCTACTGCAAGTGAATAAGAAGGGACACTATTAAGCACAAGCGAATATGGAGGGACAACATCTACTGCAAGTGAATATGGTTGGACACCATCCACCACATCTCAAGTTGAGATTACATCATCACTCGGATTTGATGGAGAAGGTATGCCATCATCCCCACGTGAAAATCAAGGTATGTCTTCTACTCCACCCTCAATCGAAGGTATGCAATCTAGCCTAGCTAAATTAAATATTGATGAAATTTCTAATGTTGAGATGTATGTACCTAGGAGAACACCACCTATAATTTTGTGTAGAAAGCCAAAGTTTTTGATTAATATTGATGAGGATATTTTGCATCACATGGAAGGTAAGATTCCAGAACGCACTTGTAGAAGATATGCTAATAAGATTTGGAAAATATCCTTTGAAAGACTAAATGAGATTACAAGATGTCAACTATTTGTTCAAATGATGCGGGGTTTAAATTACAAAAACATCATGAAGACTCTTGGGTTGAGAACATCGAATGCATCAAGTGAAAACAATATTGTGAAGAATCTAATGTATACTTATGAGAGTGTGGGTAAGACCTCATGCTCAAAGGATAGTAATGTCACCCGACATGTCATTACATCGAATTTGGTAATCTATCAAACAAAGATATCCTGTCTCATTAAAAAGACAAGTGAACAAATGAGAATTAGTAGAAAAACTTTATCAAAATCCGTTCAAAGGCGACAAAGAATTGAGGGTGTCGATTCAAATGAATTATGGGCATTCTCGGGGAGACTACCACATAAAGATAAAAAATTTGTTGAAGCATTGAGAACACTAATTAAAGAGTATTGGAAGAATAATACAAGGCCATCTCCAAATCAAAGGGATGTCGTAAGAAGGAGAATCGGTAGTCGGAACTGTGAGCCACATCCAAAACATTTTTTGGATATGACTGAAACCCAATTTTTTCTTAAATTTCAAAATGATTATCCTCAAATTAGTATTTCTCAAATATTTTTTGAAATGCTTAAACCTTTTTATGTCAAGATAAATCACACATGCACTACTTGTTGTTGTAGACTACATATTGAATTATCTATTAAACATTATGATGTTTATCGTTCTATATGTTTAGATTTGCATACTAACGATGTTTTGCAGGATTGTGGCATAGAAGCCCCACCAAAATCTTCAAGAGAGTTCTTATAAATTTTTTTATGTGAAATAGAGGATGGCCAAATATTCTACAAGACTTCATGCTTGGATGGTTCATGTGAGCGTTGCGGTGGCTTGCAATGAATGCTAGTATGTCAACATATGGAAAACACAAATGAGGTGGAATAGAAGGGTAAACACACAAAGTTGTGTCACACTTTTAGCCAGCTTATCAGCACAACTGAATTTAAGTATTTCTAGCTAAAAACCAATTTTGGTCAAACATATGATCTAGTAAGATTCATTCTAGCTAAGTTAGATACTTTCACAACTTTTTCAACTAAAATTGTTGGCTAAAAATATATGGAGCACCACTTTGAGTCCAATTTACCAAAAAAAAAAAATTATGTGAAAAACTTAAAGTTTCAATAAATCCTATAATTAATGTAAATAACATTTAAAAAAATATAAGAACACTCTTTTGTAGATCCATAAGTGTAGTTTTCAAAAATATATTTATTTTAATAGTTTAATTATTATTTATATTTTATATTTTATTTTTACTAAAAGTAGGTTATTAACACAAAATATTAGGTTGATTACCATGCCAAGGAAAAATACTAAAACTTATTAAAAAAATTTGAAAAAAACTTGATGCACTAGATAAAAGAATCTATTTCAAGATGGTATATTTTTTTTCCATTTTAGATAAATATTTAATATGAAAGTTAACGTCCCATGGAAACAATTGTTTTTGGATTCATGCACATTTTAATATTTATTTAAAAATATATATTTATGAAAATTGAAAAAAAATATATCCATGCACTAAAGTTTCAAGTTATAAATACAAAAAAAAAAAATTGAAACAAAAAAAATTACTATAAAAAGTTTGACGTCTCATGCAATTTCATTTTTCAACATTTTATCAACAACTAAATTATAGTGTTAATTTATTAAAAACTAGTTAAAAATATATTTTTTTAATTTTTTTAAAAAATACAAACATAAAATATACTAAAAAATGCATATTTTACTAGTTTACATCATTTCAAAATTCAAAACATATATGCCACTTTTTAGTGATTCAAGTTTAAAAGTTGGATCAGTGTTGGTCGTTTCTTTTATAAAGTGTGACACAACTTTGTGCTTTTACCAAAACTAGTAGAGTTCAGAAGTATAAAACGTGCATTAAAAGTTGGATCAGTGTTGGTCATTTCTTTTATAAAGTGTGACACATTTGTGCTTACCCAGAAACTAGTAGAGTTCGGAAGTATAAAATAGTGGCATATGCTACAAAAGATGGGTCTCAAGCAAAAAGGTGTTATTTGGTTATTCAGAAGATTCCAGTGTATCAGTTTATGTCCATGTTTCATGAGAATCTAGTGTATGAGTATGCGAGGCATACCCATAGAGCTCGATGGTTGGACACACAATTCAAGCTATCTAAGGACACCTTTCTAGTTGGAAGCATAGTGTTAGTGGTTGACTTTGTAGAGAACTACACTCTACAACGACAGTGTGAGGTGCAGTCACAGTATTACAACTCCACACAAGTTTTGATATTTGTGCACATAACATTCATGATGCAGCTGATAGTACAAAGGACCAAAGGAAGGTATTGAGGGAGTATCACTTTTATATTAGTGATGATCACACACATTCTCTAGAGTTCATGCAAGGTTGCTTCTAGATGTTCTATGTGATTTGGCTCAGAGGGGCATAGCATACGGTCGAAATATAATATGGTCGGATAACTATGCAACACACTTCAAGAACGTGTGCATGTTCTACTGGTTATGTAGGATGCATCTCACTACAGGTGTTCAACATATGTGGAACTTGTGTGAGGTTGGGCATGGAAAGGGGGAGCATGATGGTGCAAGAGCATGCGTGAAAAGTGCATTAGCACGAGAAGAGTTAAAGTATAAAGATAGTGCAAAGTTGACAGATGAAAGATCTATCGTTGAGTGGTGTAATGCTTTGATGGGTCTTGGTAATGAAGGTACATCTTCAGTTCATAGAATTTTTTGGTTGATGGATGATAATAATATTGCACCATATGAGGATTGTTGTACACTAATAGGATTGAGTGAGCTACAATCTTTCCTTAGCTCAAATGCAAGTTCATGGAGTATCGATACACGTAAGATGGCATGCTTTTGTTCTTCATGTACAATGCAAGTCTAGAATGATTGTGAGTTAGGGGAGTGGGTTGACAAATGGTTGACAAGTTATCTTAGCCCACTTCACACATATTGCCCTCAGACAACATTGGAACTAACACAGATGGAGTCATCAGTCGACTTTGACCACATATCAGATCTAGATCAACCAGGTAATATATCTACTTACTTAGTTTTTGAAATTCCATATTGTTATCTTACTTTGTACTATATTTGTAATGTTGACTAATTTCAAGAGATATGCCACACATATCAATGTGGGATATGTTTATGCAGTTATTGCAGATGAAGACAGTGAAGAGGGAACAGACTATTACTTGTGTCGTTATGTTGAGGCCAAAAAGAAATTGGAAGGCCCAATTATAGCTAGAGAAAACACCGAATACCCTACAAGCTTAGGTGTTGTTATTGGAAAGTGGCTTAGAAGGTACCCACATAAGATTGTTAAGCATTGGTTGTTTAAGGACTTTGAGATGCATCATAAGATTCTTCATTACTCAAACCCTGTCATGGCATCTAATGTTTGTTTGACCAAATATGGGGGTAGACCTTTGAACAAGACCTTGTGGGAGGTCTGTGAGTCTGACCATGAGATAATACTTGACACAATAAAGAGTAGAGTAGACCCAGATGGTTCAATGGATTAATTTGTAAGTATATGCACAATGGTTCTTATTAATTTATACTTGTATCCACATTAATTTGTTTGATGCCAATGCTATCATCTTATTTTACTTTGCGTATCTGTAAGTAACCCGATAAAAATTGATTGGCGTCCCCTTGCAAAAAATGAATATTTATGAGCCATCCAAGATAATCTCAGGTGGAAAAGCAATGCAACATCCATATTTTGATGATCTTGACAAATCTCAATTATGAGTTTAATCCATTACAAAAGTGCGTGTGAATCTTGGTGAGGGAATTTCAAGCTATTCATTTGAAGTTAACCTTATTATGAGCACCTATGATGTAGACATTGTATACACCTAAAACCAGTCATCACCTTTAATTAATTAAATACTGATGAGCCCAAAATGTGCTCATAGTTTGGATATTATGATGAAATTTTAATGCCTTTACTTTTGTTATTCGTGGTTGTTTAAAACTCTTTTGAAACCTTTTATGGGGATATCCTATAGCAAAATATTTTCATATTCCTGCAGCCTATTGTGTTGACTTGACTACATTTATTACCCCGTTGACTCCCTAAATGACTGGTATATCGCATATAGTTTTTGAATGATGAAATAGATTTAAATATGTGATTAATGAACGGATATTGTGTATGTGCCATGCGCCTTTTCTTTCGCATCTGTTACCTTGTGTTTCACAGGTTGTTGAAGAAAGTATGATCGAGTCAAGCGCAGCCAATCTCGGCCTTGCAGTAAAGCCTATTTCCTGCACGATTTCGAGGAAGCTTTGGCAAAGACTCTTTGACTGAAACTGTTGGGAAAGATTTTTAATGACAGTCAATCTAGAAAGAGTGGAGCTCTAGATTCTCTCTGGATCGGGTTGAACAGATAAATTCATTTATGAAGTTTGTTCCTTGATTCTAGGATACACTTTACTTCCACGTCTTTCTTTGATAGGGTTAGTTAGTTAGTTGTTCTCCTGATTTTAAATAAGGTTCTCCTCCTGCGCGAGAGAGAAGGAGATGATAGTTAGAAATAAGATAAAAGCATAGTGATAAAGATATAGCAGATATCATGTAAGAATGAAAAGCAAAATCTGTATGACAAGAGACAAAGTTTGTTGTTAGTTTCCATATCAACAAAGCAATGTATACCATTCTGTTTTCATGAATAAAGTTTGATGAAGTTCTGAGTTCAGCACTTGTGTAATCAGTAGATGCTTGCCAAGGGGGCCCACTTAGTAAGTATCTATAGCTAGTTAGTTAGCTGTTCTTTTCTGTTGATCATCAGTTAGCTTTCATCTTCAAGTTTCCATAAAAACTCAGTCTTGTATTGCTCCTGCAGCATTGGGAATCCATCCCTGTGCCTGTTCTTGCAGCATAAGGCCAGTTCATAGTTTGTGTTTCAGTCGTAGCTGTTATGGTTTCTGTTTTAGTCAAATCATGGTTGAGTTAAAAGAACTTTGCATTACCTTTCCGTAGCATAGATAGAATTCTTTCCAAGTATTTATTTCTGTTAAGTTGTGACCGAAACTAGTTCTTAGTGCATATATTGTGCTGCGCCATTCAAAGTATATGTTCCCTGGTTTGACAAGTAAATGAACGTCCATAAAAAGATATTAGTCACCTGCTGGAATGTCCAATTCCCAGGAAAGGTTTTACTGTGATTTTCATATCCTTTTGTGGGCGCGACCATTTTTGGCGCCGTTGCCGGGGATGGTGTCAATCTAAGAACTTGCTATAGTCATTGTTAGCAGTAGTTTAGTTAGTTGCTTAAGTATTTTCAAGTTCTCTTTAAATACCATCTATTCTATTGCATGCATAGAAGAAGAAGAGACACACTGGGAAGGTTCCTCCCTGAAAACCTGTTTGTTGAACTACCATTTAACCCAGCTGACGAAGAACCTGAGGAAAATCCATTTTCCTTGATATTCCAGCATGCAAATATGGAAAATAATCCACCTAATAATCCACTTCCTGCTTTTGAGTTTCCCATTGTTCCCCAGTGAGATACTGACAATCTTAAGAATATTCCTTCTTCATTGCTTCCCAAGTTTTATGGCCTAGTTACGGAGGACCCAAAAACTTTCCTGTTTGAGTTTGATGTCCTCTGTCGTAGTTATAACTACAATATAGATGCTCACAAACTAAAGTTGTTTCCTTCCACCTTGAAGGAGGGAGCTTTCAGGTGGTTCATGAGTTTGGGAAGAGGTGTTGTTGATAGTTGGGCAGCCATGCAAACAAAATTCCTTGAGAAATATAAGGAATATTGTAAGAGTGCTAGTAAAGGTGATGACATATTTAGAATTCAACAGAAGGAGGATGAAAGTCTGGAAGATTATATCTCAAGATTCTTGTTTTCCCTGAAAAGGAACTCAAACCATACTCTCAATGAAGACTCTCAGAAACTACTCTTTCTAAGGGGAATCAGTGATGCCTGTATAGACGCCCTAGATCTGATGGGAGGAGGTGATATAACCCAACTGCCTTGGGATGATATAAAGAAAATATGTCTTAACTACTCTCGAGCAATAGTTAAGAAAGGTTGAGGTCATCATGCTACAGTGGGGAAGACTTCTTCTGGTGGAGTTTCCCAGATGGAGATAACAAATTTGCTGTCTGATTTCAAGCAGGATATCATTAATAATATGGCTACACAACTGGACACTATGCAAGCTCGGAAGAAACATGAGGAAGCTGAGGCAGTTTTGGCCGAGTTATGTCCATACTGTAGACAAAAGAAACGTGACTGCAGATGCAAGATGGTGGCTAATCTGGAAGCTAAGCAATTACCTACTGACTTTAAGCCAGTAGAAGGTGATGATGATCAAGTGTTCTTTGTTGCACAAAGGAGACCATGGGCTCAAAGACAAGGTATGCCTCAAGATCCTTTGACTTTTGGTAATTCTTATTCTGGCTATAATAACCAATGGCAACCTACATATGGACCACCACCACCTTGGAGTACATCTCAACCAAGTTGGCCTAATTATCAGACCTCACAATGGCAATCTCCTCAAGGAGGTTGGTAGCAGCCACAAGGATAATGGACCCCACCCCCTGGTAACTGGTAGAAAAATCCTCAATGAAGAGGTTTTCAGTAATGGCAAAACCAGTCCCCTGGGTTCCTGCAGCTTCCACAGCCACAACCACAGGCCCTCATGCCACCTCCTGCAGCAACTGCCACAAATACTGGCCCTCCAAAACAAACGTCTATGCCTACCCATCCATTGCCAAATCCCAATAATAAACAACAGCAGTAGCCACAGTAGCCTATGTATCTTGCTGAAGCCAACCAATATCAAGCTTATGCCTTAAACGTTAATGATATCCATTTGAGGTCTGGAACCACTCTACCTGCTCCAAAACTGCCTCTAATTATTGAAATACCAGATTCTCCCCTTGAAGAATCTACTGCACCTGCTGTTCCTACTGAGCATACGCCTATAACTGATACGACAAACCTGAGGTTGAAAGCAGGCCCACTTTTGATGGATCCTGGAGATCCCACTATTACCTAAGATAAAATAAATGGCCAAATATTGGAAAAATAATTTTGATATTTTGATTGACTTAGGTGCTGCCATTAATGTCATGACAAAGCATACTATGGACTCCTTGAACATTCTAAACATTAGGTCTACACCTACAATTCTGCAGCTTGTAGATAGCTCCACAGTTAAACCTGATGGAATGGTGGAAGATGTAATTGTCACTCTTGAATCTTGGGAATATCCAGCTGATTTCACAATATTATCAGTTAAGGCAACTTTAGGAGGGTATCTAGTTATCCTAGGTAGACTATGGTTAGCAACTACTGATGCTTTTATAGGATGCAGTTCTAGAGATATGACCACTTCTGATGGATAGTCCACAAAAAAATTGGCTTTGTATCCGCCTGCTAGACCTCAACCAGATTTGTCCCAACCTGTTTGGCCAGATGTGGGGGAAGAAACTGAAGAAGCCAATTCGTTGGTTCAATTAATGATGCTTCAAAATGATCCATTCTCACAACTTCAGAATGAGGATGCCTTGCTTTTTCAAATTTTGCAGTTTAACTCTGATATGGGTAGTTCATCTAATCCAAATAGTAGCCATCTACAATGTTTCCTGCAACAACTAAATTCTGAGAGTTCGCTGCCTAAACTTCTTGCAATTTTTCATAACTTGCTTCCACAAGAGGTGCAAACATCACCTGTAGATTCTATGAGTAATCTCACTAAGCAGATAGAATTATCTCCAAGTCACTGTTTGAATATCAATAGCAAGCTGTCACAATCCCAACAAGCTGTCTTATTAAAAATGCTACAAGATCAGCATAAAGCATTTGCATGGGAATATGGGGACATGCAAGGAATAGACCCTCGAATTTGTACTCACAGGATCTATATCAAAGAAGACTGTTTACCAGTCAGACAGCCTCAAAGAAGAGTAAATCCAGCACTTAGAGAAATAGTTAAATATGAGCTTCAAAAGTTGCTTGATGCTGGTTTTATTTACCCAATCTCTGACAGTCAGTGGGTTTCTCCATTAGTTATTGTCCCTAAGAAAGGTGCAAAATGGAGAGTGTGTGTAGATTATAGAGAGTTGAAGACTGCCACTAAAAAAGATCACTTTCCACTACCGTTTGTAGACCAAGTACTAGACTCACTATCTGGCAAAAGATATTTTTCCTTTTTGGATGGTTACAGTGGGTACAATCAGATAAAAATTGCCTCTGAAGATCAAGATAAGACCACTTTTACCTGTCTATGGGGAACATTTTCTTACTCGGTATTGCCTTTTGGTCTATGCAATGCACCAACAACATTTCAAAGAGCAGTAATTAGTATCTTTGCTGATATATCTCATGACTGTATGGAGATTTATATGGATGATTTCACTACCTATGGAGTCACATTTGAAGAGGCACTGGTGAATTTAGAAAAAAGTATTGAAAAGGTGCAAAGAGAAAAATTTGTCTCTGAACAGTGAAAAGTGTTTTCTAATGATGGAAGAAGGTATTGTTCTAGGCCATCATATTTCCAAGAATGGAATTCAGGTTGACCCTGCTAAAATTGAAGTTATTCCAAATTTACAAACTCTTGCAAAACAAAAGGATGTTAGAAGCTTCCTTGGCCATGCAGGGTATTATAGAAGGTTTATAAAAGATTTTAGTAAAATTGTCAGTCCACTTTATGCCTTATTAACTAAGGATTCTCAATTTGAGTGGACAGAGGCCTGTGAAAAATCTTTCCTGCAACTAAAAGACTTGATTACTAAAGCCCCTATTCTTCAAGGTCCAAAATAGAATTTTCCTTTTCACATACATGCTGATGCCTCTGATTTTGGTATAGGGGCAGTCTTAAGTCAAAAAGAAAATTTAATTGAGCATGCTATCTATTTTATAAGCAAGAACCTTCAAGGTCCTGAGTTAAATTATACTGTTACAGAAAAGGAATTGCTCGCAGTAGTGTATGCTTTGAATAAGTATAGGCATTATGTCACAGGTTATCAAATATTCGTCCACACTGACCATGCAGCAATCAGGTATCTAATGAAAAAACCTGCCATCTCTGGTAGATTGGCAAGATGGCTCCTGTTGTTACAAGAATTTGACATTACAATCATTGATAAACCAGGAAGAGCTAATGTTGTGGCTGAATTTTTATCAAGACTTCAAATAGATGCACCTACTGAACACAAGGTCATTGATGATAGGTTCCCAGATGAACACTTTTTTTCCATTGCTGCACATACTCTATGGTATGCAGACATTTCCAATTATCTAGCAACAAGTAGAATACCAGCTCACTTTTCTCCAAAAGAAAAGAAATTGTTAATAGAGAAGAGTTTTAACTTTTCATGGATTGCAAATTGTCTGTTTTATATTGGACCTGATCAAGTGATGCGAAGATGTGTAAGAGAAGATGAGACTTATGATATCTTGCATGCTTGCCATGATGAACCATGTGGGGGACATTTTGCAGCAAAGAGAACATCAATGAAGGTTCTTACAACAGGGTACTACTGGCCAACGTTACACAAGGATGCTGTGGCCTATACAAGGAAATGTGATAGATTCCAACGTATGGGAAGACCAACCAAGTCAGATGAAATGCCACTATATCCATGGGTAATAGTCACCCCTTTTGATAAGTGGGGAATGGATTTTGTGGGACCAATTGATCCACCATCAAATGGAAAGTCATACATTCTAGTTTGCACGGATTATGTAACAAAATGGGTTGAGGTAAAAGCTATGACTCATGCTCGAGATAACAAGGTTGCTAAATTTCTGTATGAACAAATTTTCACTAGATTTGGAGTTCCCAGAGAGCTTGTAACTGATCAGGGAGCTCAGTTCACATCCAATTTGATCACTGCACTAATGAATGAATAAAAAATCAAACATAGGAAGTCTAGCCCCTATCACCTTCAAGCCAATGGTCAGGCGGAGGTTACAAACAGGGAAATTGAGGCGATCCTAACAAAGACAATGCAACTCCATAGAAAATATTGGAGCAGTAGACTTCCTGAAGCAGTCTGGGCTTACAGAACTGCATGGAAGACAACAACTAGGTTTACACCTTTTGAACTACTTTATGGGAAAACAACCATGTTGCCCATAGAATTTGAGCACAAAACTTTGAGGACAACTCTTGAACTCAATATGGAAATATCTGAAGCACAGAAGGACCGTCTCCTACAGCTAAATGCTTTGGACGAAATGAGAAAAGCTGCCTTGCAGCATACAGAAGCGGTCCAACAGCAAAGGAAGAAATGGCATGATCAACACATCAAAACTAAGCAATTTTCTGCTGGTGATTGGGCTCTGTTATATGATTCCAGATACCAAGAAAACCAAGGTAAGCTCACAACACGCTGGCTTGGTTCCTATGAAGTTGAGAATGTGTTCGACAACTGAGTTGTACAGCTGGCGACAATTGATCCAGTCTGTTTCAAATTGCTAGTTAATGGCCACCGACTCCAGTTGTACCATAAACTAGTGTCAAAAGAAGAATTCATGCAGCAGTTCATTCAGGATCCTCCCGCTACTCTTCCTACAGCTTCACTGTAATTTTGAAAAGCATGCTCATAATAAAGGTTTTCCTTTTAAAGAAAACCCCTTTTTCTCCATTCTCACTTGTCGCCACATCTCACTTCTTTATCTTCCACCCATCCATCCATTCCATCCATTCATCTTGTCTGCCCACATCACCCATCCACCTCATCCATCCGCATTACCCTTCATTATGATATCATTCCCAACTGTCACCTCATGAAGACGTTGTCATCTTTCTTCACACGTACATTGAATTATTAAAGGTACACAATATCTTTTGTTATCGCATATTTGATTTATTTTATTCTATTCATTTACTGCTATGCCTGTACCGGTCATTATTACCCGATCTCCGCCTATTCTTTAGTACATGTGAGGACACATGCCATACTCTAAGTAGGGGGTGGGGTAATCCACCTTTTTAAAACCTGTCTTTTCGCTGCTGCCACAACTGCGCAAATAACCTTTCTTTATTATTTTTCTGGTACTTTCCAAATATGATCACATGTCCTTTTCATTGCATGTTTTTCTTGTAAATTACAATCAAAACTGCTTGTTTAAAAGTTCATTTTTGGAAAAGAGAGAAATGTGACAACACGACAAAAAGAAAAAAACCAGAACAGAAAGGGAAACAGAGAGGAAATTTTTTGAATTTTCAGCAGGGAGTTGAGTTCAGCTAGGGGAAAACTGTGAACATGGGTGGTCAGCTGGTGCGACATGAGCCTGTAGCTCATGAATTATTATTGCAAAATATTTAAACAGCCTAGGCATTCAGCCTCTGTGGATGGTTAAACTACTTCTTGAGCCTAAATGCTTTTGATGAGGAGGCTGCTGGGGAATTTTTGAGAACCCTTTCTGAAGGGGAGGCTACTATATGGGGTCTAACAGTTGTTGCAACTGAAGACAGAATTGTTGAAGTAACCGGGCTTCCAGCTGTTGGAGAAAATTTTTCTTCAGACACTGCCGTTGCAAGGGCTGAATTTTCAATACCCACTGATGGACCTTTGGAAGTCTCCAAGCAGGGATGCAAGCGGGTATCATTGCCTCCTCCTTATTCAGAATATGTTGCTTACATAATCAGGTATTTAACCTGTGAAGGCCGTTTCTCCTACCTGCATTCTTATCATTTTAAATTATTAAGTCATATGAGGCATGGGTTAGTTGTAAATGTTCTGAATTTCCTGTTAAAATTTCTAGAACAAAGTGCCCACGGAACCCAGCAAGGGAAAGATAATTTTATTTCTCACCATGGCCTTATCAAATTACTGATTGAACGCTCTTTGAGAGATGTCTCACCTCTTTCCTGGCAACAATTCGTTGCCCAAAAGAGCTTGCAAATTCCACAAACCCCTAGGGTACTTACCCCACGGCCTCAGAAAAAGAAAAAAAGAAATTGCGTCTACCAGTAGAAGAACAGGGCAAGGGTCATTTACTCCTGTAGCACCTGGTCCTGCAACTCTCACACCTAAATCCTCTGCTAGGGTACAAACTAGGTCTTCCACTAGGAGAGAGAAGGGAAAAACAAAGACAGAAGGGTCCCCAAAATCTGACCCTCATTCTCAGAAAAGGCAATGCTCTTCTCCTGCAGCACCTTCCCCTGCAGCCGTCTCTCCTACAGCAACACCTGTTGCTGTCATCAGTTCACCATCATCCTTTGGTAGGGCAGAACCCTCTAGACAGACCAGAAAGAGGAAGGCTATCAGAACACCTCCTGTATCCGCACCACTGCCAAGAAGAGTTTCCACAAAGAAACAATGTAAGACCTCCCCTGCTTCACCTCAACCAGAGGTCATTGTAATTTCAGAAGAGTCCATCGAGTCTGAATTTGATGTTTCCCATAATGTGTCCGAGAATGCTGCACAGAGTTCATTCATTCCTGAAGAGGAACAAGTTGAGACAAAGGAAATGGGGCATAATGAAAAAGGGTTACCAAGTCTTGATGACTTGGCTACCGCTGCTATGCAGTTTTCGGAGGAAGCACAGGTTTCTCCACTGCAGCAACAAGAATTCATCCTGCAGCAAGAGTAGGAACAGACTGAACGATTGAATGTGGCTAGTGAAGCTACATTTCCCCCTGCAACTTGTAAAGCCATTGTTGTTTATAAGAAGACGTTTTTAATTGAGTTTCTGGAATATGTCAAAGCTAACTGGGAACTAGTTACATTGCAAACCTTGACTTTCCGGCACATAGCCCAGACTGACATGCAACAAAGTCTATGGGAGGTAGAAAGGAAGGAACTGAAAAAGGAAATTGAAAGTCAGAAACATGAAATTTCTGAGTTAAAAGCAAAAATGGATGAAATGTTAAAAGTAATTGGTCAGATTATGGAATGCAGACCACCACCCAGAGTTTATGCTCTGTGCCTTAAGGAACAATTCTTATGGTTCCAACTAATGAGAATTTTCAGAAATCAAGATCCTATACTTCACACTGCCAAAGAATTTTACGACGCATACCAGGTAGCCCCTAATTGGTTAAGAAATTCTCTATGTGAATTTTATTTACATGGATTTTTAATTCCATTTGAAATAGAATGGAATCCTCTTCTGTATATTGGTGATATCCATTTGAGATCATTTATGTCTTGGGCAGCAAATGAAGCAAATTATGGCAGACAATGGGAAACATATGAGGAAGCCGAAAGGAATGAGCCTGTTCCATTGCGCCCTCAAAGTTCAGACCCCCATGCAATGTTGAAAACTTGGTTTACTTTGACATATGGCATTCATAATAATCCAACCATAATGAAAATATTTGATCTCAGGAAACAGGTATATGATGAATTTCAGGAACAGTCATATTCGTTTTGGAGACTGTCATACACCAGAAGTGAGAAAAGGTGGGAAAGATTAACTGTTGGGCTGAGAAGGTCCAAACCTCACAGTCCCCTAAATTTCACAACAGCTCTTAAACGATCAAGCAGATATATACAGTTGGGACTTCAAAAGAGATTTAAACTATGGTTGCCATTGACATTTAGACCTCCTGTGCTAATGTGGCCCCTCTATCCTTACCAGGTTACAAATCTTAATGATGATTTAGAAGCCTGTAGGTATGAAAGGTGCCAGATTTTCAGAGGATTTTATTACAGGTTTGGAACTCCATTTCAGAGTCATGCCGCAACCATTGATTTCAGAGAAACCACCAGGAAAGTTAATGCTGGAGGACCAGCATTGGGCTAAGTAGGGGGCAGAATGATGAGCCCAAAATGTGCTCATAGTTTGGATATTATGATGAACTTTTAATGCCTTTACTTTTGTTATTCGTGGTTGTTTAAAACTCTTTTCAAACCTTTTATGGGTATATCCTGTAGCAAAATATTTTCATATTCCTACAGCCTATTGTGTTGACTTGACTACATTTATTACCCCGTTGACTCCCTAAATGATTGGTATATTGCATATAGTTTTTGAATAATGAAATAGATTTAAATATGTGATTAATGAATGGATATTGTGTATGTGCCATGCGCCTTTTTTTTCGCATTTGTTACCTTGTGTTTCACAGGTTGTTGAAGAAAGTATGATCGAGTCAAGCGCAGCCGATCTCGGCCTTGCAGTAAAGCCTATTTCCTGCACGACTTCGAGGAAGCTTTGGCAAAGACTCTTTGACCGAAACCGTTGGGAAATATTTTTAATGACAGTCAATCTGGAAAGAGTGGAGCGCTAGATTCTCTCTGGATCGGGTTGAACAGATAAATTCATTTATGAAGTTTGTTCCTTGATTCTGGGATATACTTTACTTCCACTTCTTTCTTTGATAGGGTTAGTTAGTTAGTTGTTCTCCTGATTTTAAATAAGGTTCTCCTCCTGCGCGAGAGAGAAGGAGATGATAGTTAGAAGTAAGATAGAAGCATAGTGATAAAGATATAGCAGATATCATGTAAGAATGAAAAGCAGAATCTGTATGACAAGAGACAGAGTTTGTTGTTAGTTTCCATATCAACAAAGCAATGTATACCATTTTGTTTTCATGAATAAAGTTTGATGAAGTTCTGAGTTTAGCACTTGTGTAATCAGTAGATGCTTGCTAAGGGGGCCCACTTAGTAAGTATCTGTAGCTAGTTAGTTAGCTATTCTTTTCTTTTGATCATCAGTTAGCTTTCATCTTCGAAGTTTCCATACAAACTCAGTCTTGTATTGCTCCTGCAGCATCGGAATCCATCCCTGTGCCTATTCCTGCAGCATAAGGCCAGTTCATAGTTTGTGTTTTAGTCGTAGCTGTTATGGTTTCTGTTTTAGTCAAATCATGGTTGAGTTAAAAGAACTTTGCATTACCTTTCCGTAGCATAGATAGAATTCCTTCCAAGTATTTATTTCTGTTAAGTTGTGACCGAAACTAGTTCTTAGTGCATATATTGTGCTGCGCCATTCAAAGTATATGTTCCCTGGTTTGACAAGTAAATGAACGTCCATAAAAAGATATTAGTCACCTGCTGGAATGTCCAATTCCCAGGAAAGGTTTTACTGTGATTTTCATATCCTTTTGTGGGCACGACCAAATACTAGCTATTTGATTGATATTTCAACTACATATAAATAAATACTTAATTTATTTATATTTTTCACCCTTCTCTAATTCTCCAAAATCTAAAACACTTTCTTCTAAATTAATTAAATAAATAAGTTTCCCTAAACTTGTTTTATTTAATTAATCTTCACTAAATCCAATTAGTAATTAGAGCACATTTCTACAACTGTTTGTGTGCCACCTCATCAAGGTCATGAAAATAAATAACTAATTTTTAATTAGAATTATCCTCAACTCATTTGAAAAAGCACATGGTCTTTTCCTCCCACACTTCCACCAATTTCAAAAAGCACATGGTCTTTTCTTCCCACACTTCCACCAATTTTGGAGCACATGATTGATTCCTCCCACACTTGAATCTTCCATCCAAATGGTATGTTGCCCATTGTTCAAGAGATTCTTCCACACACAAGGCATGGTCTTTTCTTCCCACACTTCCACCAATTTTGGAGCACATGATTTATTCCTCCCACACTTCCACCAATTTTGGAAGCACATGGTCTTCTCTTCCCACACTTGAATATTCCATCCAAATGGCATGTTGCCCATTGGTCAAGAGATTCTTCCACACATATTGCATGTTTTCTTTGGTCAAGGGGACAACATCCTGATTCTCTTCATCTTCACCATCCATTTTTCTTATTCAAATTTGGACTACTTATTATTGCCACCTCACCATATGCTTGGAAAAGGTTATAAATACAACCCTTGGGTCTTGTATTTTGCATCCACATTTGAAGTAGAGTTATCATGCAGGTTTATCATTGGAGCTTGGAGCATTCTTGGAGTCTTATAGATAGTTTTTATATCATGTTTTACATCATGTTTAGATCTTAGATTAGTATATTGCATCATAGTTGCATTTTAGATTAGTTCATTTTATGTTTGCATTTGAGCATATTTAGAATCATGCATAGGTCATACTAGTTCAATACCATCGTATCCACCTCCACTTGTTCATTTATCCTCACCATCATTCTCTACTCATCATAACATTCATCATCATTGTTTGCATATAGTTTCATGCAGGCATTAGATTGGCTTGCATGTTGAATACTAATCTCGTTTCTTAAGTTTTATTGTAATAGACTTTGTGCATATAGAAATATGATGGCCAAAAAGGTTAAAAATAATCATTTAAGATAGAGGAAAATGATATTTTCTTGGAAGATTTATCTTTATTGTAACTTAGAATAGTTTACTTTTCTTTGAATCTTTCAATATAAATCATTTCATTAAGGTTTGTGTTGAAACTAACTTTGCACATTTAAAACACACACAAAATGGCACCCACCGTGGGGCCTTGCCCCATTTATTACTAACATGCTTGAAAATTTATGTTCATAGGTATGAATGTGAGCCTTTTGGAGCCTCTTGAACCTGTTCTGGCACCTTTGGTTTCCCAAAAACGCTTGTCAAAAACATTCTTATCAAATTACTAACATATTGCAGGGGCTGGAATTGATCTACTTGTTTCCATTTGGTTTAGATAGGAACATAGCTTAATTAAAAGGTTAACGAACACCATGTTTCCTTTTGGTTAAGTTAGGAACATAGCTTAATTAAAGGATTGATGAACACCATGTCTTTTTTGCGTGATGGATTGTAGGTATGTGCTCTCCCCTTAACCAGGTGACCAAAAAGCTAGACCCATTCACTTTTCGTGTGGGAGTGTGAGTTGAGTATATTGTATGTGTTCTCTCTTTATTCAATTGGAATAAATATTAATCGAACTATGGGTATATACTTGCTTGCTTTTTTTTATCTTAGAGGGCCTGCCTTGTGGGAAAAAGTACTCACCCAAGGGAATGACCCAACGGGTAAGACACTAAAGCCAAGCGCATTTCCAACCGGTATATAAATGTGGATACTGGAACAAAGGCTAGTATCACGAGGATAGTCTCGACGAGAAGGGTATAAATGGTCTCTCGCCACATGGGTTATCCCCCATGAACGGAAAGTCCTTACTAAAACCCTTGTTGTAGTTTGGCCAAAACCTTTATCAATTCTTTGGTGTAGCAATGGCTGTTGCGAAGGCATCCACATTTTCGCAATTCTTAGTAGAGAATAAAAATATGCCATGGGAGATTCATGGGTATTGGTGTTTGGATGCGTTGAGAAGTGAGTGTTGTGGAGGGGAGCCAATGGGGTCAAGCATCTAGTCATCCACTAAGAAAAAGTGTGGTTGAGGTAAACCCTGCGTGGAATCCAAAAGAATACAATCTTTCACAACCTTAGGAATGTACATTGCTTGATGTATCTTTACCAAAGTGTTTTCAAATCAAACAAAAAATCGCATATTGGAAGTGAAAAACCTAATTCGGAATTGCATTCAGTGAAACAACCAAGTCTCCCATTGAAAAATTAGGAAAACCAAACAAATTCCCAAAGAAACTTTCAAAAAACCAAGTTTGAACCTGTTTTTGTAACTTTTGCCTCTGTTTTGGCGCCTTTGTGTTCCCAAGTGGCACCTTTTGTCTCTGTTTTGGCACCTTTTGTAGAACAAAAAATAGTGACCTAGGTTCATTTCTTGTCCAACAATTAGTCTTATCTTGGGAATCCTCAAAAGTATTCAACCAATCCTTAGGTAAAACAAAGTCTAAGAATATGTGTTACCAAATGATTTCATGAAAGATCAAAATTTGGAAACCAAATTTCAAGCCTGTTAGTCCAAAAGAACACTAAAAACATCTATCAACACTTTACGAATTTAGAGAAAGGTTGACCTTCAATTTCTACAAAAGAGCTTGCAAGAAAAATCCCGAATTATACATCTTTTACTATTATCAAAATCCACAACTTTTCCAAAGATTTGAGTACCTCATTTAGGAAGAACCTTTACCGCCGGTTTCATAGTTTGAACTGAAATTTTGAAACTTTCCCAAAGTCTAAGATCATTCCTTAGTTACCTTAGAATTCAAACTTGCTAAAATCGACCTCTACAAGTGGAATTTTCCAACGTAAGCCAAGATCTAACATCACAAAGTACCAACACCATCAAATTTACCACACCTTTGATTATTAGGTCTAGTTTCATCATCAGGATTTATCATCCTGTCATCACAAAACAAACCTATATAGGCAAAACCAACCTAGTCTCATTAGAATTTGTCATTCTATTTGACTTAGTTGTAATCCTTGGTACTTTTTTTCCAAAACCTAGATCAAAGTTTAGTCTAAACTATAACACTTGTATTCCCATTCAAACAAGGTTGCAAAAACAAAAGCTCAAGGAAAAAGGACTTGAAAATCAAAACAGTGAAGAGCCAAACATTGAAACTCCAACCATTGAAACTCCAAACATTGAAATTCTGACCATTGAAACTCTGATTATTGAGACTAAAAATACAAAAAACACCATGGCAGAGGCTAAAGAGAATCCTTTTCATGGACTCAACAATACTAATGGAGAATAAATAACCGAAGAAGATATCCAACATGCTGAATAAGACCCCAATTTCCACAAGTGTTTAGAAAAGATTTTCGAAAGAAATGGGGAAAAACACCTCCTTATGCTAGCCAAACAAGGTGCCAAATTACCAAAATACTTTGATGTGAATCAATTGAAAGCACCTCCCAAAAAGCCTAAAAATGATCTTGAACAAGTGGTTTCTCTCACTCATCAAATGAAGAACCTTCGACAACAAATCCTTGATATGGAAAGAGGGACTTCAAAACAATACTTGATCCAAGACATTTTTCCTTATCCATTTGATCAAAGTATTCACATGATACCCTCTCCCAAACATTGTGAGTTCCTAAAGTATGACAAATACAATGGAAAAACCGATCTAATAGACCATGTGAGAGAGTTTAGGACCATGAGTCTTGAATTTGCATATGAGGAAACATATTTGATGAGATTATTCCCAAGAAGCTTAGGTGGGAATTGTCTTGAATGGTTCTCCAAACTCACCCCATCAATTAACAACTTTGAGGAATTAGTCAACAAGTTCATCACCCAATATTCCTACAACATCCAACATGACATTACTATGAAAGATCTTTGTAACTTGAAACAAAAGAAGGGTGAATCGTTCCTTGTATTCTTGCAAAAATGGAGAAGGTTATTTTCATGATACTCTCGTCCTATACCAGAAAAGGAAAAGATAGCAATCTTTATTGACAACCTTAATGACGAGATGAGTTATAGATTGGAATTACAATGTCCCCCAACCTTTGAAAAATTGATTGAGAATGGGATAAAAATCGAGGATGCCTTATTCAAGAGAGGAGTCATCAAGATATACAATGAAAACAACTCATAAAACTCCTCCAACAATTACAATAATGGTGACAAACCCAAGTTTTGGCAATGAAACAAGAATGCTGGAAACAATGATGGTAAAAATGCAAAACTTCTATTCAACCTAACTGCAACAACCGCCAAAACTAATCAGAATAACAATTCCCCCAACAACCAAGAAAAAACCAAGGCAACAACCAAGGCAACAATCAAAGCAAAAACCAAGGCAACAACCAAAATGCCAACCAAAGCAACAATCAAGGTAATGCTGGATCTAGGACATCATTGTATCAAGCATCCTCAAATCGAAGGAGGTTCACACCTTTTGGGAAATCACTAGAATCAAAATTAAAAGAACTCCTTGAAGATAAGGTCATAACTCTACCAAAAGCTAGAAATTGGGAACCACAAGTTAAACCCCCATGGTGGAACGAGGCCCATTTCTGTGAGTTTCACCGCAACAAGGGAAATAAAACCAATTACTGCATGCAATGGAAACACTTGATATGAGATCTAATCGACAACAGGACAATATTTGTAGAGGGACTCCACACAAAAAATGATCATGGGGCATTCAAGAACCCTCTACCAAACTATGAGAAAGGATAGTCATCGTCATCAAATAACAAGGGAAAGAACATAACCTATGTCTATAACACTGCCATTATGCATATTGAGGTGGTTGATGATCTAACCCATGATAAATCAGATACTATTGTCAATGATAACCCAACAAACAATGACACCATTGGACATGAACAAAACATCATTGAAAATCATCACCATAATGTTGACACTACCTCACATCAAATCAATGTTATCAAAATCAAGGAACAACACGACAACACACCTTTCAATGCAATCACACGAGGAAAAGCCAAGGTAAAATTGAAAGGAGCTACTCCTCCCACGTCCAAATCAATTGCTATCCTTGAAACCCAATATAACATAGTGGATCAGTTGTAGAAGATACCCGCACAAATATCCATATTAGAACTCCTCAGGATTTCTCTTTCTCACAAGGAAATCTTGGAACAAGCTCTAGTTGCCACTACAGTACCCAACAATCTAGAGGTTTGTCAATTCCTGACTATGGTGGGAAATTTTACCGCACCCCACTGCTTATCCTCTTATGAACATGATGATGTGTCTATCAATCATCCCTACAATGCTGCTCTACACATTCAGGTCTTAATCCACAATAATCATGTTAAACGTGTCCTAATAGATGGAGGAGGTGGCCTAAATATCTGTACTTTGAAACTTGTCTATGCACTAGGCTATTTAGAAAATGCTATTGATCTTAGTAGGAAAATCACAATAAAAGCATATGATGATGAGGAGAGATCTTCACAAGGATTGATAGTGCTACCTATTCAAGTGGGACCAGTTAGATATAGTATGCCAAGTGTTAGACAAGGAGCTAACCTACAACATACTCTTGGGAAGACCTTGGATTCATGACATGCAAGCAGTACCATCCACGTATCACCAATGTTTGTGGTTCCCATTCAATGGGTAGGAAATCACTATTGCAGCTAACTCAAATAACCCCTAGTATTGTAACACCCTCAAGACTACCCAAGACAATTTTGTACCACACAACAGGGAAGCCCCAATTCAGGGTTTATCAAATGATGGGAAACAACTAAATGCCTTGTCCAAGTGGGTTGAGGAAAAGGACCAATCAAAGGATAAAGATATTAGTGATGCCAATCCCTCAAGTAAAGAAATTACATCAAATCTTACTTCACAAAATTAGGAAATTCAAATTGAATCCTTATCAAAACAAGTGACCAAGATCCAATTGAAAGATAAAGGCATGGGGGAATACTCATTTCAACAATCCTTATGCTTGTCGTGACTATCATCTTCTCCAAAGTTATATGGACAACCATCGACATTAAGACAACAATCATCACAACCCACCACACTGTTTGATGGAACCTTTGTAAGAGCAGGCACATTAGTGGATGAGTCAGATGACAAGGAGGTTTTAAACTGGTTGTACAAAGATGAAGAATCATCACAAGCATCCACTTCAAGTGTACAGATAGAAAAGTATGGAAAAGGGAAGACAATCATGGAAAAGATGGGATACGAGGGAAAATTTCCTATCGGTAAAAGGAAAGAAGGCATCATAGAACCAATCCAACCTATCACCATGCAAGCCAAAAATAAAATAGGACTGGGGTATAGAGAAGAATCCAGAGAAGAAACCAAACAACAAGTTGTTGAAAGAATCCTACAACTACAAGCTAGTGACGCTCATGAAACCGATTCAAATGAGTACAAGTGGGATTCATTATCTGAAGAGTCTTGTCATGATAAGGAAATTGATGTAGTCCAAAAGTATACACCCATACATGAGGAGGGTCAAAGTTCAGGTCATATACTACTTGAAATAGGATCACTACACATTGATGATTTCAGTGAAGACAATCAGACTCAGAGTGAAACAAATAATTCAGAGGAGAGTTACCTTATAAACATCGATTTCACTATTGGACAATCTGGAGACACTACCATTGGGACTCTTACTGCATCTGACTTTAACCAATCCAACAACTCCTTATCCCTAATACATCCTGAACTAATAGATTGGGATCAAACTGAGCCATATGATATCCCCCTCTTTTCAAACGATGAATCCATTGTCAACTTCCTCTGTTTTTCCAATCCCGAAACAGATTCCACCATTGAACATCATAACGAAGCTTCCAACTAGGAGTGTGTCAAGTTTTCTAGATGCAAAATGAATAATATAGGGAATAGATCTGATGGTGAAAACCATTCAATGGCAGTATCAGATCTAGAAAAAGTAAAAACAAAGTGTGTATCCAATAATGAAAACCTCTCTGAGGTGCTAAAGGATGGAAGATTTGACACACTCCTCGAACACTTTTAGGAATGATCTAAAATATTGGTTGAGCCCACCCAATCTATCAATATTGGAAATGAGGAAACAATGAAGACTATCCATCTAGCAGAATCCTTGACAGATCAAGAAAAACTAGACTTCATCAAATTCTTCACAGAAAGGAAAATCAACTTTGCTTGGTCTTATGCCAACATGCCGGGGATTGATCTAGAACTCATCATGCATCACCTACCTCTACCAGCAGGAGTAAAACCAGTCAAACAAAAATTAAGGAAAATGCATCCCCACATTACCATATTGGTCAAAGACGAACTGAAGAAGTTATTAGATGTTGGATTTGTCAGACCTATCGACTATGCAAAGTGGATCTCTAACATTAAATTACCTATTTCCAAGCTAGACAAAAGCATCAGAATCTGCATATATTTCAGAGATCTCAATAAAGCTTTCCCAAAAGATGACTTTCTCCTACCTAATATTGACATCATTGTGGACTTGATTGCTGGCCATGAAATGCTCTCACTTATGGATGGATTTTCAGGGTATAATCAAATCAAAATTGCTCCTGAAGATCAAGATAAAATTGCCTTCACATGTCCTTGGGGCACTTTCTGCTAGAACGTCATGCCATTCAGATTGAAAAATGTTGGAGCCACATCAAGGAAAACTTTTAGAAACTCCCCCCTTGACGGACGTGTAAATCCTAGTGAATCTTGTATACTTCCCAATAAAAATATTAATTTTAGTGGGGAATTTTTTCATTTTTCGTGAAAAAAAAAGAAGTCCATTGGCGAATCTTTTCTAATCACTAGAAGTCTGTGGAAAATCCTGGCGAAATGCAATTTTTTTAAAACCACTAAATTTTGTCCATTAGCGATTAAAATCTATTTTCAAACCAATAAATTATTTTGATTAGCGAATTAAACTTGTTTTCAAACTAAAAAATAAAATTCATTGGTGAATTAAACCTATTTTCAAATGATTAAGAAAAAAACATTGGTGATTTATACAGCCTTTCTTGGTCATCTTTGTAGTTGGTGAGTCGGAGGTTTCGAAAACTTTGAAACTTCAGACTTTGGTTCTAAGGTTCCAAGTTTCAGCGACCATGCGACATTATGGACCATGACCATTCGATGAATTTTTGATGGACGGCTGTAGTTGCATTCCAGAACTTGTATATCTCTTAAGCACTAGATTTGTGAATTGAAACCTCCAAAATTGCACTAGAATCATTAGATTTTCATAAAGCAATGGTTGAGATTTTATTAATTATTTAGGTCTATCGGTCATCCTGCTCTTGTTTACCACTTAATATTGCCTAAGTTAGACCAAAATATTTTATGACAAAGCCTTAGATATTAACTCTTTAATCCTAAGGGTCGAGTCTCGTCAACCTAGCGATGTCCCCATTTTAAATTATGCAAGTGCATAAAGTTTTTTTTGAAAGTGGGACCGTTCAATGAATTTTCGATGGACAGCTATAGATGCATTCTGGAAGTAAATCCTTGAAGTACTAGACTTGCAAACTGAAACCTTCGGAATAATAGTAGAACCGTTAGATTTTCAGAAATCAATGGTTAGATTTTCTTAATGATTGGTTTCAGAAATCAACATATAGTTCTAATCATAAATGAGAAAAATTTATTGTGACTCATTAGCTAGGAAATTGATAATCATTAAGGTAAAATGAGACATTTAAACCTCTCTTTTCAATGCATCGAAGTACTCTACCTTTCATTTATTCTATTGAAATTCTCAATTTGGTTGTGGCACTGGGCAACGACATGGATTAATACCATGTGAATATCTAGAGTGATTGATTGGATAGCTTTATATTGAAAACTACACGAATTACTGTAGAATCGTAGATGACGATGTCAATAATCTAGTGATTTTGACAAATGACAACTTGTGTGGCACTATCGATTTTGACAATTGACAGCTTGTCAGCTTGAGCTACAATTTGTAACTTTGCATGTAGCTAGCTTGAGGTATCAATTAAGTTGGATTTTTGGTTTGCACGAATCACAATTATTACTAAGTAGTCAGTAGTAATTATACACAACCTTAGAGCTCAAATGTGACACATGTGATGTGTACAAGGTACCAGGCTGATAGTGGCACTTTTGGCAGCACTTTTGGCCCATAAATAAGGATAGTGAGCATAGCTAAAATCATTCGTTGAATTGACCTAAGGGTTTTTATTTGTTAGGGTTAATAACTTAATAAGGATTTAGGAAGAAGATGATGTGGTATTATTGGGGATGCTCTAAATTCTCCTGCCTCTAGTTATGTAGTTATAGAGTAAAAGGCCAATTTCTTTCAAGTTCAGAATGGGTGGAATTGGAAAGAATTTGATTTGGTTCACCTGACTTCTCGGACAGTTTTAAAACCAAGATGAGGAGCTCTAATGGACATAAGTGCTATCCCAATGCATGGAGGCTACAAGTAGAAGATGTGAGCAGTTTTACTACCCCTCATCATTTGCATGGTTTCCCAGGAAATTCCCATGCATTTAATTTCAATGCTCATCTTCTGCATCATTCTGGTTCTAAAAGGGTCTAAATACATTTTGTATCTTCATGGCTCCCATTTCCCTAGTTTGATCGGGCCCCCTTTCCTCATTGCATTTATTTTTAGAGCGTATGGATGACTCGACAAGTCCCATGTGTTTATTTTTAGAGCTCATGATTGACCCGACAAGTTCCATTTATTTTCAGAGATACATGTATCACATTTACGTTTTCAACTTTTCACTAGTAGTCCAGCAGAAGCTTGGTGCTTGCACTTACATTTGTATTTGTACTATGTAATAATGTGACATTGTAATTCATTTTATTAAGTCCTTTGCAAGTTAAATGATATTAATGGTTGTACAATGTGCTATTAATGTGACATTGTAATTCATTTTATTAAGGCCTTTGAAATGTTAAGTTTTTGGCCCCTTGGCCTTGATGTCAATCCTAGCGCATTAAACTTTAAAGAAAATTTAAAACACATGTTTTAAAGAAAATTTAAAACACATGTTTTAAAGAAAACTTAAAACACATGTTTTATGTTTATTATTTATATCATAAATTACTCAACCATTCAATGAACATTTGATGTATGGTTGTAGTTACATTCTGAAATGAAATGCATAGAGTGCTACACTTGCGAACTTAAACCTCCAGAATCACCCTATAACCATTAGATTAACAGAGATCAACGGTTTAGAATTTGTTGTCAATGGAGGAGTAAATAATTTATTTTAATGGATTGTTTTAAATGTTGTCAACCATGTACATTGTACTACCTATTTGTGTACTGTGTAGTCTATAAGTAACGAGTAGACGTTTTGGTGTCATTCAGTTTGCTCATCATAGTGCACCACCCTGTTCTGGGTTCCACAATTCCACTTCCAACAAAGCCATTCCAGTAACCCAGTTTCAAGCTTCAACATAGTTTCAACTTCAAGAATCAAAATTCAAAATCTGGGTAAGTTAAAGAATTTATGTGGCTACATTTCATCACTTGACGTTTCTTAAAATCTTATTTTTTCAAACTTTGAAGTTTAGATTTAGGGTTAAGGGGCTTAAGAATTAAGAAAAATTAAGAACTAATAGGGAATTCAAAAATTTCATATTGTTGATTGTATCAACATGTGTACCACCAATACCACTAGAGCAATGTCAGATAAAAAAATACATTGTGCAAAATTGCTTAAAACCCCAAGTTTCACTAATGAATACCCTGATATTTATGATCCTAAAACCTATTATAGGCATACCTCAAAACTTAGATTTTCATCTGAGAATAAGGCTGCAAAGAAAATGCAATTGCAAGTTAATAGTATCAGTGCATCGCGGGTAACTGGATTAGGGCGCATGATGTTACGTGAGGTTTTCCCTTGCCCAAAATTTATCAGGGTCTGTGCCCTAAATTATGATGATAACAAAAGAGAAATTGTTAATAAAGACAATAAAGAAGAATTGTTATCCATTAATGCAGAATAAATTGGAAAAGTGTTGGGCTTCGGGTTTATAACCAAAGAATTTGGAAATGTCCACATTGACCTAGAAAAGCTTGCTAGTGATTATGAAGCAGTGGATGAAATGGGGAAAATTTCTTTCTTAAATAGAATAGTTTAGGATAGAAAAAAATTGAAAGGTGATCATAAGCCTCCTTATGATTTGGATATTTTTAAACCATGGGTTCAGGATACTATTTCCATGCTAGCATTTTTCCTTAGACTAGATAGCAATTTGGAAGTGGGTGCATGCCTCCTTGAAATGGTGTGTAATATCTATTATGGTATTCCACATGCCAAATATAATTTTATTGAGCACATTGTAGAATCCATGCATATTCAATTTTTAATGATTAAAGGAGGTTCCATCAAGAAATTTAGTTTCACAACTTACTTGTGCTATCTTTTTCTATTCAAATTCAAAGGAATGTTTCAGACCAACAAGCTTCAAATTCAGCCCTATGGTAATAGTAATCCCGAGCAAAAGAAAATGGCTCTAGTATATGAATGGACCACTATTATAAGGTTGCAAGATTCTCGAAGGAACTATAGTCATTTTGTAAACTAATTTTTGGCTCCATTGCATCAAGCAATTACAAATACTCCAATTCCTAGATTGCCTATGTCATGTAGAAACTGCATTCAATTAGGAAAATAAATACAATTGGATGATTGGTACTTAATGGAAGAATATACTATGCTAAGATTTTATGGATCAGAAGTATAGCCATACAAACTTCCAATACATGTGACATAAAGGGTTTTTACTTTGGAATATGTAAGGCAGATGCAAAGTACTAAAGAAAGAAACTTTACCAATCAGGGAAAGAAGACCTTATTTCCTTCTTTTGATTTTTTTTTATTTTGATGCTATCTTTTGAATTTTTTTTATTTTGATGTTATCTGTCATTGGTAGTATGATCCATGTGACACCATTAAATCAATGATTGTGGTGAATAATAATTCTGGAAGTAGAATTCAACATCAAAGTAAACCCTTGCTTGAAAACTTGAGAAATAAGGATTCTTGGGATGAGGTCAAAGTAGCAATGGAGAAATTTTTTGTTGAGAATGGTATTTCTTTTGAACAATTGTTAACATAAATTATGGAATTGCATCGAAAGACAATTAGGAGGCACAACAATTTTTATGAAAAAAGTCATAAACCATCTAGTAGGGTAAAAATTCTAGATTCTCTAGAGAAGGAAGTTACAAAAAAAAATTGGCCACAATAAAAAATTACTGCCTTTTGGTCTATGAGGAAGGACCTAGGTGATCCAAGAGCTCTTGCAGAGTATGGAGATAACAAAGAAGATCTTGAGTTTAGAAAATTATGGAATATAGAGCATTTGAATGAACAAGAAGATAAAGAAAGTGATGATGATAGGCAAGAAGAAATCCATGTCAATTTCAAACTTGGTTTAAGTGAGGCCACAAAAGAAGAATTTACTATAGGAGCAACCATAGCTGAAAAAATGGGTTATGAAGGTGGTCCTTTGGGGTCCCAAAGACAAGGCCCTTGGATGGTAATATATGTAGAGCATAGAAAACCAGTTGATAAATCTGGCCTTGGGGTTGGAGGTGAAAAAGTAGACCTAGGGTATACAGGTCAATTTGTTAGAGCTTCAAGTTCAAATCCTCATCCTCATAGTCAGACACAATCACAACTAGGACATGCCCATGGTGGAGGGATTAGTGCAACTGGCACTGCCTCTAGTGGTGATGGTATGGATAGTAGTACTAGTAGTGGTCAAAATGTGCTACAACAACAAATTACACACAAGATGACAACACAATATACCATAGAAACACCAGGCGATCAAGGCATACAGAAGAGGCAAAGGATTTTGACAGGTCCAACTCCAAGTCACACTACCAATGGATCCACCACAAAGGAGTTATTTCCAGACACTCCCCCAATGCCAGTTAGTCTAGCTGTGACATCATTAGAAATTGAAAGTACTCCTATTCCTTCACCATTCAAGCATTCCATTGTTCCTGCATCCCTAGGTTTTGATTGCATTGAAGAGTTTAAAAAAAATCTGAATTGAATAAAAAGAAAAAAAACAACTGATGGAGAGTGTGTCTATTCTAACTTCAGACCCTGCAACAACCATGGTATTACCCACATTTGACAGAAGTAAAGAAATCATGGAATACACATTTCTTGTTCCCACAGTTCAAAACAAACTGGAAAATTAGATGGCTCCATCTGAATTCCAAGTGAAAAATTTTCAATTAGATTTTTCTGGACTTAGAAATACTGACAAAATTAATGTATCAAAGAAGGACAATGAATTGGTGTACACATTATTGTTGAAGAAAGATAGAGAGAAAAAAAGGTTGTAGACTCAAATTGAAAATTTACAAGAAGAATTAGAAAATGAGAAAGCAAAGAGGAAAGAAATAGATAACAAGAGAAATGAATTAGAAAAAAGAACCAAAAAATATGCCTCTACATTAACAAGCAAAGAGGATAAGCAGAATGAGACTGCAGTGAATGAACTGAAGGAAAGGATAGATGAGAGCAACAAGAAATATGATGAGGAAAAATCCACTTCAAAAAAATTAAGACTAAGCATTGTAAATGGAAATGCACAATGGGAACAAAAATTGGAGGAGAGAAAAATAAATGAAAGATCAGAGGTAGAGCTACTGGAAGCAAAAAATGAAATTAAGTCTTATCAAAATAAGTTATCTTCATTTTGTAGAGAAATAATGAGGCATATGAAACAAAAGATCTAGGATGAAATAATGCAGCGGATTGATCATTTGTGTGATATGTTTCAATTGATTGATGCTATTAGACAACATCATAAGAAGCTCAACAAATATTTAATGGAGAAAAAAAATGTGCTGGAATTAGAGAAATCAGCAAATCAATTTCAACAAAAAGTCTACAAAGCCAGTGACAGTGTTTTGAAATCAAAAGGGATTACTAATTGGCTTGCTACATCAATGACGTTGTCATCTGTCATTGAAAGGTGTTTGAGAATGCGTGAAACAGAGAAATATTTTCATTTGGCTGCAGACAAGATGAAGAAGGTGGATGAAAAGTTAAGGAACTTCACAAAGCTTGGTTTACCAGAGGCTTTTGACACAAATGAGTGATTCATTGGATGGAATGATTTCAGAAAGAAGATGGAGGATGCAAGGAAGATTGATTTGGACTAGTTTCCTTAGAACCTAGATGTGGTGACCTATTTGGATTCCATCAAACCATTGCTAACCCTGAATGCAAAATTGAATGAAGAATCCAAGACAGGTTCCAATTTGAATCATGAATTGTTTACAAATCTTCAAGTCAAACAACATCAGTTAGAACAAATGACAATTCCAACACTTGAAGAGTGGAAATTGCTAGAAAAGGTGATGCAGTGATTTAATTTTTGATAATATGGGTTTCCAAGTTCCAACTCAGCTCTGTGCAAAGTTTTATTTGAGCAATATTTTGCATTTCCAATACCTCTATGTATTCCTTCAAGTGATATAGTGATAATCAATTTAAAAGCTCAAATTCAAACTTCAGTAATGTGTTGATGTTCAATTATTTGTATTATTTATTATATCATTTGAAGAAAAATTTTGGTAGTAGTTTCAACTTCTAGATACACTTGTTATTATGTTCATTGTTGTTAATATGCTATTCAACATTGAGTTGAGTCATGAATCACTGAGTACATGTTCAAGTTTTACTTTTAACTCAATTAAAATATGAACTATAAGATGCACTGATTTTAATTCTAGGAATCCATAATCTTAGTGAAATTGTATTACAATTCACACATCAATACTCAATCTCCATGACTACTTAGCATATCCACTAAACATTTATATGAATTCATGTTGTGGATTATCTATTATTGGAATTGGAATGATGGATTTTTGGTTAGTTTCATAGCTGTGGTTACTATCACTCAAAGTTGCTAGCCCCTAGAGTTTTATAACCTTGTCACAGAGATCTAAATTTGCATAACTCCATGAATCCCCGACATGGTTGATGGTTCACTTTGTTGAGTTGCAAGTCTTTCTTGGTCATCTTTCTAGTCGGTGGGTCGGAGGTTTGGAAAACTTTGAAACTTCAGACTTTGATTCTAAGGTTCCAAGTTTCATCGACCACATGACATTATGGATTTATCTTGCCATAAATTTTCAAAGGCGCCATCATCTGACACTTGATTGAATACTATGTAAAAACTAATGTAAAATATAAAATACAATATAAAATATAAAATATCACAATTTCATGGAATACAACATAAAATATCAACTACAGTTTGACTTTGGAATATGATTCATGAAGTGCAATATAAAATAAAATATCATGAAGTGCAATGATTCACAATTTCATTGAAAACAATATAAAATATCATCAACTATAGTATGGAACAATGGAATCTGATCCTGGGATCCATGAAGTGCAATATAAATACCTAAAAGCTACTAATTCTCTTGAATCTCTTCCATTTCCCAAACGGACTGGGGGTCCTCAAACTGACGTCCATCATCATATAAAGTAAAAGAGTCATCTTGAATTTGATTCCAAGTCTGCTCTTCCTTTTCTTTGGCCTGTGTCTCAAATTCAACATTCATTGTGTCATTTTTTTCAATGTCATTTGTCTGAGTCCCATTGTCACTACCAGTGCCACCAGTACTAGCCTTTGGAATTGGAGTGTTGCACAACCCGACCCCTCTTCTTTCACATGTGGACTTCCATACTGCGAGTGCCCTTTCAAAAGGAAAATTTCTAACATTATACGTAGTTCCTTTCATCCTCAAGCAATTTTCCAAATTCTTGTCTAGTTTGTTTCTTAACTTTGATTGAAAAAACCCCAATGTACTGAAAACACTCTCATCCTCCACCGACCCTAATATCATTGTTTGACATAAATCAACAAGTTTGAAATATTCTAATATTGAACCACGCAATATTTCACTCTGACCTAAGCTTGTCCAAACCTTTTTTATTGATCCTAGTTCAAAGGCCTTGTCCTTGCCCATGGATTTATATTGATCCCTCATAGTTGTTGTAAAACTCCCACATTGTTTTCTAAGCTTAGCTTCATCTAAAATTACTTCTATTTTCTGCTCATTGTATGTTACAATTTTAACAAATTGTTCAATCAATATTTTTACCTAAGCATGAGAAAATGTGGGGTTATCTCGGTTTTCCCAAAATTGTTGATAAACAATACTCATGGCTTCAAGTATTTCATGTTGAGGGAATCTTTAACGAATCTCTAAGGAAAGATATTTTGCAATTTCCTTCAAATTATCACCAACATATTTAACAATGTCTTGAAAATCTTCCTGGTTAATAGCTACTTCTCTGCTAGAGCGCCTGACTGTCTTACATTGGTACATTTGTATCTCATATCCACGTGCATAGATGCATAAGTGCCCGCTTGCATTAAACTGTAAATAATTATCAGGTTCATTCAAATCAGTAATTTTCTACGATATTAAATAATTTGGGCCATCTTGTGTTAGATCTAGATATAGATGATCGAGGGCCAAGCATGTAAGTTTATGAAAATTGGCATATTCACTAATATACATAGTTTTTTCTTGGGCTTTCTTCACAAGATCGTTCATCACATCTAGAATGGGGAGAAGACTAGTTAAAGTCAAAAGTGTCTCTATATCACTTAACCTATGTAAGAGGCCAGGAGCTTTGTCTACTATGCTTGGGTGCTCATACATCACTCCAATCAAAGATTGATATTCTAAAAGAACTCGTTGCGCTGGTCCATTCAGGGAGATCCATCTGGTATCAACATCCTTGAGAATCTTGTTTCTTGGTGTTATTCCCTCAGAATTTTTTTAAAATTCTATGAAACATTTAGGACTTCAGCAATAGTATGTGTGGATCTCGCAGACTAGATTTTTGACTTTTGATACTGTAGGAAACTTGCTAACAATTTTGAATGCTAAATTCATTCTATGGGCCATGCAATGAATGCCAAGCATGTATGGTTCACAAGTAGTTTTTAACTTTGTGCAAACACCGGTCCTTTGACCTTGCATCACTGCAACTCCATTAGCTCCTACACACACCAACTTTTTCGCAATTGTCAACTCATCCATACCTGCAATTTCATTCATTTTTTTTTGTCTAGTTCAAATATATTTTGCAATGTTGAATTGTTCTTCATTTTATGAACACATAGAAGATGAGCTTGGTGAACATGTTGTTGTACAGTATACAAATGCATATAGACCCAAGAAGTATTGTTTACTGTCATAACTCATCTAAAGATAATGCAATGAAATTTGACTCTTTTACTTTATCCTTTAAATCTTCCTTTTCCACTGCAGCAAGACAGTTTTCCCAATCCCATCCAGCGTTTATTGACCAATGTGAGTAGGGATAGTGAGGAACATTCAAATAAGATAATAAACCAAAATATTTTGGGTAGTCTGTCATAAGACGCCCTCTAGAAAAAATATGAAAAACAACACTTATCTAAACATTTTTTGACAAATTTTCTCCTTCCATTGCTTTTCCAAATTGAGCCTCAAGTGTACCTTTACATGCAGCTTGATGTTTGACATTATTTTTTCATGCTCTTCATAATCTGTGGCATACCTAACATGAAGACATTATTCCTTTGATTTCCATTGTGCGACTGATTCTTCCTTTCCGTCTATGATTTGTTTTTCATAAACTTTACTGATATGCTTTTCTATAGTGTCAATCTTTAGCTACAACGTCTTGGCTCTTCCACATTTCGAACTACAAATCTTAAATTTGGCCAATGTTTCCTTTTCAATATCGTTTGCATTTCCAATCCCCACTGGTATGGGTATGTGCAGGATCATCATGGCCCAAAGAATGGCAATATGATGGGCATTTGTGGGGTATGTGGCTGACGACTTTTTTTTTACACAAAATTGATGAAACGAAAAGGGTTTTTAAAGGAGATTCCTAGCTTTCCACCAATATAAATTATGCTTTACTTTGAATTTAATAAATAATTATTATTCATTTTCTATTTGAATTATGACTAAATCCCTAATTGATAGGCTAATTGAAAAACATCTATAGATTTCAAACGGTGTCACATTATTTGAATCCAAAACATGTGTCACTTTATATGCTTTGAATACTATAGGATTAAAAAAGAGAAAATTGAATTTCATGAAGTTTCGACCAAGTTAAGGTGGTCAGACATACAAGTTTTTATATTTTTTAAAAGTTGTAATAAAAAAATTATAATTAATTATTTACTTGAAAAAAAATTACAAAAAAATATGGATCACATCAGAACATGAGTCCTCTACTTATATCTAAAATGTTATAAAAAAATACTATCATTTTATTGTGGTTAGGGTGGTCGAACAGACACCTACTTCTTATTTTTTCCTTGAAATTTAAGTACTATTGCATTGAAATTTCAAATTTTCACCAAATAGATTTTTTTATTTTTAAAATAAACCTAGTAGTTTAGAAACTACATTCAATTTTCTACAGATTCTATTCTTACATATTTTTGAAATAATATAGATTTAACTTATTCAATTTTTTTACGTCAAGTTTCCTAACTCTAATTTTTCTAAATTTTTTGCCACTTAAGGGCCTATTTTTTCCATGATGATCCTGCACATACCAGTACCATGAATGGGTATTTTCACAACCAACCAAGTTGAAAACTCCTTGTCATTTCCCACTCGTGCCCCCTTTCTGGTTTATTTTTCCTTTTCTTGCTACAAACATCATCATCCTCATCCAAGTCAATTATCTTGTTCTGGCTAACTGGGCCCAGGATATCACTTGGAACATCTTTTGTGGTATTGCTATCCTGATTTGATACATTTTGATTTAAATCAATGACAATATTAACTTGATCTTCTAGTGACGGTGAGGTATTGGGAATGCTACCAATATTTGGTGGAATAGTTGATGATGTAGCTCCATCTTGACCTGATGGATCAGAAGCTTTGGAAATTCAAAAATAAGACTATATGGTACATCTAAGTTTTGGGAATTTTGATGGCCTCCCAGTCTCTTCACCACCCTGAGGAGCCTGAGGAGCGACAAGAGTCTCTTCACCACCCTAAGGAGTGACAGGAGTATAAGGAGAGACAAGAGCCTTACCACCCTGACGAGCGGAAGGAGTCTGAGAAGCAAGAGGAGTCTCTTCACCACCCTGAGGAGTGGCAGGAGCCTTACCCTTGCTGCTCGAGTCAGTCAACATATTGATCTCTAATTCACTCGACATATTCATCTCTCATTTCGAATAAAAACTGGAAAAAAAATTCTTCTTGTTTAAGGACAGAGAATAATAATATAGATCCCATTAGCTACTCAATATCATCTTTAAGACTGAAGCAAGAATGGAAAAGAGATAAAGAAAACTTATTATTATAACTAATAACACTATGAAGAAATGATCACTCACGTTTAAGTCTACGTTTTCGATTGTGGTTGACTTTCGAATAAATGACACTTTCGATTGTATTTATTTTTGTTCATGGAATGGATTAATAATAAATCACATATCAAATTCAATACCATAGAATACAATATAAAGTTTTTGTCTTTTCCTAAACTTAGTCGCTAGTCCTCAGAGTTATATAACCTTGTTGCGGAGTTCTAAATTTTCATAACTTCACGATTCCCCGACTTGGTTGATGGTTAACTTTGTTGAGTTGCAAGTCTTTCTTAGTTATTTTTCTACTCAGTGGGTCAGAGGTTTCAAAAAATTTGAAACTTCAGAGTTTGGTTCTAACTTCTAAGGTTCACTTTGTTGAAGCAAGAATGGAAAAAAGATAAAGAAAACTTATTATTATAACTAATAACACTATGAATAAATGATCACTCACCTTTTAAGTCTACATTTTCGTCTTTCGCTGACTTCCGAATGGAGAAGTAGAACCTCATAACCAAAAAGAATGTGTAAGAATAAATGATACTTTCGATTGTATTTATATCAATCCATGATTCCATATTTGTCAAGTTCCACGGGATTTTTAAATGGTATATTAAAAATTTGGTGAATCTCACATGCTTATACAATGATACGTTGTAATTTTCAAGGCGAAATGTGTCCTCAAATGTAATTATTTTTTAATGTTATTGGCAAAATAGGTCCTCATAAGCAACTATTTATAAATTATAGTTGGCGAAATGGGTCTTCACAAGCAACTATTTGTAAATTTTAATTGGTGAAATGGGTCCTAATACAATGTTGTTTTAATAGTATTGGCGAATATATAGGTTTTTTATTAAATGTTTTCGAGATTCCAGGCGAAAATATTAGTCAGTCCAATTGAAACGTGTAGTTTGACAATGGCAAATTTGTTGCTTAAATATGCCTCATAAAAAAACTCATTGGCGAATGGACATGCATTGTACGTATAGTTCATAAAATTTGGGCAATTTGGACACCCTATTGGGAGTGAGAATTCGCTAATTTCGACTTGGCCAATTCCTAGAATTCACCAATTGGAAAAGATTTTCCACTAAAGTTTTCACTGAGCCACATATTAGAGAGCAATGACCACTATATTTCATGACATGATGCACAATTTTATGGAAGATTATGCAGATGATATGTTGGAAAAATCCTACACCAGAGAAGGACACCTAGAGATATTAGATAAGATTTTCACCAGATTGGAGAAGTTCAATGTGAGGCTAAATCCCAAGAAATGTGTATTTGGTGTAACATTAGCTAAAATTTTGGGGTATATTGTGTTGACTAAAGGCATTCAGGTGGACCCTGCAAAGGTCAAAGCTATTATGGAAATGCCTCCTCCTAAAAACATTAGCCAACTTAGATCCTTACAAGGAAGATTCCAATCCATCAGGAGGTTTATCACACAACTAGCTGAAAAAACTCACCCCTTCAACCACTTGCTTCACAAGAATGTATCTTTTCGATGGGATGAAAAATGCAAAGGATCCTTCAATCAATTGAAACAATATCTGATGAGTCCACTTGTCTTGATACCACCAGTAGAAGGAAAGCCACTTTTATTGTACATAGCGACCACTGAAATATCATTGGGAACCTTGTTAGCACAAGAGGATTCAATAGGAAAAGAAAGGGCAATATATTACATTAGAAAAACCTTAAATGGCTATGAGATCAATTACACTTTCATTGAAAAGGCTTGTCTGGTAGTAGTGTTCGCCATCCAACAATTGTGACACTACATGCTCACCCATACCATCAAGTTAATAGCCAAGATAGATCCACTACAATACCTTCTAAGAAAAGCTAATCTAACTGGAATACTAGCTAAGTGGGTCATGATGCTAAGTGAATTTGACATCCAATATGTTGATCTAGGAAGGAAATCAAAGGACAAGGAGTTGCAAAATAGTTAGCTAAAGAACCATTACAAGATGATCATCCCATGAACGTTGAGTTTCCAAATGTTGATGTCTTGACAATATCCACACAACAATGGGTCTGGTATTTTGATGGTTCTTATACACAACATGGATAAGGAGCCGAAATATTATCTATCTTGCCACAAGGACACACCATTCCTAAGTCCTATAGACTAATGTTCTCTTGTACCAACAACACAGCTGAATATGAAGCCTTGATCATTGGAATAAAAGTAGCAGTTGAGTGGAAAATCATCGAGTTGCATGTTTATGGGGATTCACAACTAGTCATTAACCAAATAAACAATGACTACCAAACAAAGGATGGAAATTTGATTCCCTACAAAATAATGGTTGATGACTTCAAAAAGTACTTTGTAGAAATCAGATTTGAGCAGATTCCTCGAAGTGACAACAAAGTTGTTGATGCCATGGCGACCATTGCTTCTCTCCTGTAGATTCTAGAGAAAAGAGCCCATTACAAGTTCATGGTGGAACAACTGTTCAACCCATTTTATGACAACCCTAAGTCCCAAGTTATCTACCATCTAGCTGAGGATGACATTTCCCTCTATGGGAAAATCTATATGTACCTAAAAGATAACACCCTCCCTCCTGACTTATCTTGTAATAAAAAATGAAACTTCATTCGCCAAACTGCCCGACACACCCTTATCGTGGATGTCCTTTATCGACGAGGTCTTGATGGAACTCTCCTTAGATTTTTGGAATGTGATGAGTTTGAAACGACTTTATGGGAAGTACTTGAAGGTGTTTGTGTGACTCATTTGAGTGGTTCAACCCTAGCTAAGAAACTCCTCCATTTGGGATATTACTGGCTGACTATGGAGAAGGATTCTTTTTAGTTTGTCAAGAAATGCCAAAATTGCCAAATTCATGGCAATCTCATCCATGTACCAGCATAGGAACTTAACCCTTTTGCATCAACATGGCCCTTTTGTCAGTGGGGGTTGGACCTTGTAGGAAATATTCATCCATCTTCGTCTAATGGACACAAGTTCATTATTATAGCTATTGAGTATTTCATGAAATGGATCAAAGTTGTCCCTCTAACTACCATCACATGAAAAAAATTCTTGTTCTTCATCCTAAACTATATCATCTGTAGATATGGCATCCCTTAGTCCATCATCACTAACAACGGACAACCTTTCAAAAATCAAGACGTTGAAGAACTTTGTGAGAAATTTCACATCTAGCATTGGTTTTCTACACCATATTATCCTCAAGGAAATGGACAAGCTGAGGCCTCAAACAAGACTATCCTGAATATCCTAAAGAAAACCATCAATGATGCTGGAAAAGACTGGACATTCAATTGAACCCTGCCGGGTGGGCTTACAAAACCAATATCCAAACCCTAATAGGAGCTACACCCTACACTCTAGTCTATGGATCAAAGGCTATTCTATCTATTGAGGTTGAAATACCATCACTCTGAGTGTCACTAAAAGGGATAATTTCATATGAGGATCATAGAGTTGCTAGATTACAAGAATTAGAACTCTTGGATGAACACTGTTAGCATGCATTGGATCACTTGAAGGCATATCAAGAAAGAATATCCAAAAGTTACAACCATAGATTCAAGCCTAGAACATTCCAGGTTGGCGATTTAGTCTTGAAAGAGAATCCCTGCAATCAACAAGATCGAGAGAATAAGGGGAAATTTGAACTAAATTGGCACGGTCCCTTTGTCATTGTATTAGCTTTCAGATCAGGAGCATATCGGTTGTCTACACTAGAAGGGGATTTGTTTGATGAACCCCTCAATAGCCTACATCTCAAGAAGTTCTACACTTGAATCACCCAAGTGCATTGGGGAAAAGGTCCTCAAAAATACCAAAAAAAATCAGAAAATGTCCTAAAAAAATGGTTTCCTTGATGAAAACCTAACAAACAGGCGTCTGGTAACAACAAAAAAAATCAAAAAAAGAGAAAATAACAAAAAAAAAGTTCAAAAAATAAAAAAAATCATAAAATATGAAAAAGTGCAATAAAAACAAGTAGTGAAAACCTGGAAACAGGCGTTGTTTGTGATAGGTTAGCTTTTCCATCTATTTGAGCATGTCAACCATTCGCTTTCTCCACTCACTTTTTCCATCCATCTACCTATCCTTTGAAAGCACCATGTACATATCTTGATATCGCAGTCTTGTCTCACCATAGACTAGGGGAAAAATCCTGAACTCACTAGGGGCAACAAACATCGAGCTTGAACCAACATATGAATAGCAGGAAAACAAATGCAACAACAACAATTATTAAAATACAACCCAACATTGAACATCAATCACCATTAGAAATGCATCGAACATCCATATCATATCAAAATCCAAAAATAGGTCAAAAAGTAAAAAATTAAAAAATAGAGTCATCTTGTCGAACTATGTTGTCTATGAGCTTAAACATAGGCAAGGCTAATCTTTGATCAGCCCTTGATACACCCTAGGTCAAGTCCTTTAGTGGTCTATTGTAATTAGTTGTCATCTCTCGTCTGTTCATATCTTGGTCTTGTAAATTGGTTGAGTCTGTCGAACTACATGGTATCTATGTGTATAACATAGGCAAGGCTAATCTTTGATCAGCCTCTGAGGCCCCTAAGATAGGTCTTTAGGTTAGGTTCTTGGTCAAAATCTTAGAAAACACCTAAAAATTAGAAAATAAAAAATCCCAAAAACATCAGAAAATCGGACATGAAATCAAATCAAAAGGATAATGCTCTTCTGAATCACGGGTTATCATGATTAAACAAAAATGTTGAATTGTTGTACTTTTATTTTTGTTATCATATCTCTGGAGCCCCTCGATGATGTATCAAACTAGAGGAGCTAGGAAAGAGTATGATTTTTCTTTTTCTGCTATCTGTGAGTTGATCATTATTACTGTGAAAATTGTCGTGAGACATGCACTACAAAGTATCACTGATGACATTCAAATTTTCATAGGAAAAGGGTTAAATCTTACCTGTTTACGCAAGCAATACTCAGGTCATCTCGGTTTAATTATACTTAGATGCTTGTGTTAACTTGCACTATCAAACATCATGGAAGTAGTACTCAAGTCATCACGGTCTAAATATACCATTGATGCTTGTACTCACTTTCAACATTTTAAAGGCCCAATGATGATAAAAAGCACAAAAAAATTAGTTGTTACGAATGAAAATTTTTGCATATGAGATCTGCATGGTTAGAGTAGATTGCATCCATGTTAGTTTGCATCTGTATTTATGGGATTTCCAAAGCTGCAATGATGATGTTATCTCTATTATCAATGGATTGAGTACACTTGACATTAACCAAAAAAACATCATTCTCATTTAGTTGCATATCATTTGCATACATTGGAAAACATTATCACATCATTCATCCATCCATGCATCACATCATTATATTTGCATCAGAAAACAAAAAATGAAATCATTCCATCTCACTTGCATAATCATAATTGTCTAATTCATTATTAATGGATTAAGAAATCATTCCATTAAAAAGATTGAAAGACGTATCCAACAGAGTAATATTTTCGAGAAGAAAAAGCTACTAAAAAATATGATTGATTAACAAGGATATAATGCCCTAAAACCAGTAGTGAAGATGAATTTGTTATTACTCAAATCCAAGACTGATAAAATACTAACCAAATATAAACATCAAATGTCATTTGCATAATCACATCTATCTCACATAGCATAAAACACCATCCATAAAGCATATAGAATCATCAATCATTGCATACATCACATTATCCTCTCATCATTGCATAATCATCATGATCATCATCATATAAACATCATAACAACATAAAACTAGGAACCATCACACGATCATACATTCATCCATTCATTACATCATTTATTTGCATTAGAAAAGAACAAAAACATAAAATGCATCACATTTCATTGGCATAATAAAATCCATCACATGTATCATATAAGCATCATAAACACATAGAGATAGGATCCATCATATAGACATCATTCATAAAGAATCATAGAATCATAACACATCAATTGCATCATCAATTGCATCCATAACATATCATATCACCATCATGCAGAACATCACATATTATCATAAAATAGAAATCAAATGCATCCATCATAATCATCATGATCATCATCATATATAAACATCATATAGACACATAGATCGTAATCATCACCACATATAATATACCTCAAAATGATGTCAAAGTGTACAAGGATATCCAAAGGTATAAAGAGATACATCAATATCAAAACTAGAAGTGTATCATAATGTCTCAAATCAAGAGGTACATCATCAATGTCTCAATTGAATCAGTGTATACATCAGGCCTCGGTACATCATCAAGTCTCAATACATCAATAAATCCTATATTGGGGCATATCAATCAATCAAAGAAGTCAAACCACATCACCCAATCAAATCCAAATCTGCCTGCACCAGATGCGAAAATCCTCCTATGATCAATAACATATCACAAATCAACAATATTATCAATCAATTCAACCTCGCCTACCATGAGGTTCATCAATCAATTCAACCTCGCCTATCATGAGGTTCATCAATCAATGCACCTCACCTATCATGAGGTCAATCAATCAAACTATCATTGATCCTCGCCTATCATGAGGTCAATCATCAATCTATCATTGATCCTCGCCTATCACGAGGTTCATCAATCAAATCAACCTCGCCTATCATGAGGTTTATCAAATCAATCAACTTATAATTGATCCTCACCTATCATGAGGTCAATTATCATCATCCTATCATTGCATCTCACCTATCATGAGATCAATGGACATCTAGTCTAACAAAATCATCAATCATCATCAACACAAAGGCTGAATGCGATCATCAAACATCAAACACAAGCAGGAAACATAAGGCATCAATTAATCAATTAATCAATCTGGCAGGCTCAATCTTATTTTTCGAGAGATAAAATGTGTATGTTATCAAGGTATCATTGGTTTAATATTGGATCATCATCACATTAGTACAACATCATCACACAATGATCAAATCATCGACAAATCATCAAAATTTCAAACTTCATCGATTTATCTCTCGAGGGGGAATATATCTGTCAGTACCTAAAAATCAATGTCTAGGGCATCGTCTGGGGCATCAAAAACTTTTTCTAAGCATTAGTATCAAATTTTTCTTTGAAGCAACGTGTAAACACATTACTTCAAAGAGGGGAAAAATGTATACACCTAAAAGTTGTCATCACCTTTAATTAATTAAATACTAGCTATTTGATTAATATTTTAACTACATATAAATAAATGCTCAATTTATTTATATTGTTCACGCTTCTCTAATTCTCCAAAATCTAAAACACTTTCTTCTAAATTAATTAAATAAACAAGGTTACCTAAACTTTTTTTATTTAATTAATCTTCACTAAATCAAATTAGGAATTAGAGCACATTTCTACAACTTTTTGTGTGCCACCTCATCAAGGTCGCATGAAAATAAATAACTAATTTTTAATTAGAATTATCCTCAACTCATTTCAAAAAGCACATGGTCTTTTCTTCCCACACTTCCACCAATTTCAAAAAGCACATGGTCTTTTCTTCCCACACTTCCACCAATTTTGGAGCACATGATTTATTCCTCCCACACTTGAATCTTCTATCCAAATGGCATGTTGCCCATTGGTGAAGAGATTCTTCCACACACATGGCATGGTATTTTCTTCCCACACTTCCACCAATTTTGGAGCACATGGTTTATTCCTCCCACACTTCCACCAAATTTGGAAGCAATGGTCGTCTCTTCCCATACTTGAATCTTCCATCCAAATGGCATGTTTCCCATTGGTCAAGAGATTCTTCCACACACATGGCATGTTCTCTTTGGTCAAGGGGACAACATCCTGATTCTCTTCATCTTCACCATCCATTTTTCTTATTCGAATCTAGACAGTTGATTATTGCCACCTCAGTATATGCTTGGAAAAGGCTATAAATACAACCCTTGGGCCTTGTATTTTGCATCCACATTTGAAGTAGAGTTATCATGCAGGTTTATCATTGGAGCTTGGAGCATTCTTGGAGTCTTATAGATAGTTTTTATATCATTTTTTACATCATGTTTAGATCTTAGATTAATATATTGCATCATAGTTGCATTTTATCATCCATCTTGCATCATAATTGCATTTTAGATTAGTTCATTTTATGTTTGTATTTGAGCATACGTAGAATCATGCATAGGACATACTAGTTCAATACCATAGTGTCCACCTCCCAGACTTGAATCTTCCATCCAAATGGCATGTTTCCCATTGGTCAAGAGATTCTTCCAGACACATGGCATGTTGTCTTTGGTCAAGGGGACAACATCCTGATTCTCTTCATCTTCACCATCCATTTTTCTTATTCGAATCTGGACCATTGATTATTGACACCTCAGTATATGCTTGGAAAAGGCTATAAATACAACCCTTGGGCCTTGTATTTTGCATCCACATTTGAAGTAGAGTTATCATGCGGGTTTATCATTGGAGCTTGGAGCATTCTTGGAGTCTTATAGATAGTTTTTATATCATGTTTTACATCATGTTTAGATCTTAGATTAATATATTACATCATAGTTGTATTTTATCATCCATCTTGCATCATATATGCATTTTAGATTAGTTCATTTTATGTTTGCATTTGAGCATATGTAGAATCATGCATAGGTCATACTAGTTCAATACCATAGTATCCACCTCCACTTTTTCATTTATCCTCACCATCATCCTCCACTCATAATAGCATTCATCATCATTGTTTGCATACAGTTTCTTGTAGGCACTAGATTGGCTTGCATGTTGAATACTAATCTCGTTTCTTAAGTGTCATTCTAATAGCCTTTGTGCACATAGAAATCTGAGGGCCAAAAAGGTTAAAAAAAATTATTTAAGAATAGAGGACAATGAGATGTTCTTGGAAGATTTATCTTTATTGTAACTTAGAATAGTTTACTTTGCTTTGAATCTTTCAATATAAATCATTTCATTAAGGTTTGTGTTGATACTAACTTTGCACATTTAACACACACACAAACATTATAAGAGCATCTCAAATTTCAAGATATTCTATTCATGAGAGGTGTTATGTGCAATAGGTATCTTGGAACTCCCAGTGAAGATGTATGACTAGGAGTGACTATGTTGAGAGACTGCCATGCCGATCTGTAAGTCCCTTCCATCTATTTTCATTTCATTTCCATTTTGGATGAGTTTTTTCTTTTTATTATTTTACTTTGCATATCTGTAACTAAACTAGTAAAAATTGATTAGTCTCTCCTTGCAGAAAATGCTGATTTTTGAGCCATTGAAGAGAATCTCAACCAAAAAAGCAATGCAACATCCTTATTTTGATGATCTTGACAAATCTATATTTTGATTTGAAGCCATTATAAAAGAGTGTGGGAAGCTTGGCGAAAGAATCTCAAGTTACTCATTTGAAGTTAACCTCTAAATGAGAACCTATGATGTAGACATTATAAGAGAATATCGAATGTATGAGTGACATTGGAAAATATTTGTGAGAGCAGAGTACCTAAGGCATTGTAATGAGATTTACTGAAATATTGAAATTTGGTGTAGGGGCACCAAGGTTATTGAGCAAATTTGGTTCATGGAAGTCTTTTAAGTTAGTTTTTTGTTTTGATTTTTGTCAATTGAATAAGGTCATATTAGATGGTCAATTGATTTATAATGTAATAAGTCATGTTAGTTACAAAAACAACAGTTAGGCATGATTGGAAAGATATAGAATCATTTGTAAAGGCTATTTAAAGCCTCTTGAAGGCTCAGACACAATGTAAACCCTCTATTGTAGAAGAGTTAGAAAAAGGATATAAACCCTCTATTGTAGAAGAGGAATCATAATTAGATTTCATGTAGCCACCATCAAGAGTGTTACAAGCCAGCAAGATGGAGGGAATTCTTATATAAGGATAATTTTCAATGTTGCAGGTACCGACTTTAATGCCAACTACAATGGCAACATAGAAATTCCCTAGTCGTATTTATGTCGAGGAAATTTCCTTTAGATGTAAGGATTCAAAGAACATCAACCATGTGGTAAAAATGATTAAATCCTAGAGATGATCTGTAGCAAGGAAAGATTCTAAAAAGGAAGAGAGAACTACACTAGTTACTGAGGAGAAACTTCAGCTTTCAAAAACAAAGTCAATTAGGCTAGCAGACATGTGGATCAGGACAACATTTGGTGGAAGAGGAAGAAAGATGACTGGAACTCTAGAGGCCCACCATACTAGATTTTGGTATTCAACCATGAGAGTAGAAGAGAGTTGATATCATGTATGAAAAAATTAATCATACATTCTTCCAACCAACAGAGAAGGAGATGATTACTTTGCTTCATTTTCATTTGCATAACCATATCACGACGTGGGAACCAAGAAGACCAAGGATGTCCAATTTTATGTGGAGGTAATGGATGTGGTCCAAACTTTAGGAGGGGCAAGAAGGTCAATGTATGATCCTAATGAAATTGAATAAGAACAACAAGAGAGGGAAAGGAAAAATAAAATCAATATAGAGTTTCAAGGATTTGTCAAGTGAGTAAGAGAGGTATGGGAGCAACCTCATCTAAAAGATTTTGAACTAGAGTTTGATATACCATTTAGAGAGCTTGGTTTTCATGGAGTTCCTTTCAAAGCCTCTGCTTTTATTGTTCCTATGGTAAACTATTTGGTAGAGTTGGTGGAATTACCTTTCTTAGTAATCGCTATTAGTGGGATTGAGATTGTTAACCTTTAGAGAGTAGGACTTGGGCAAAAGGAATTTGATATGGCTATTGTTTTCAAATAATTCAAGCGGGATGTACTCCGTATTGACGCCATTCCTTAATCTTCACTTGATGGCATCAAGGAATGGTTGAATTCCATGGATATAAAGTATCATGAAAGCATAATGAACTTGAACTAGTGGCCAATTTTGAAGAGTATTATTGATGATCCAGATAAATTTATTGAAGATGGTGGTTGGGAATTTTTGAATATGGAAGCTAGTGATTTTGATTCTAATAATTCAGAAGAGTCAGAAAAAGGATATGAACCCTCTGATGTAGAAGAGGAATCATAATTAGATTTCATGTAGCCACCATCAAGAGTGTTACAAGCCAACAAGATGGAGGGAATTCTTATATAAGGATAATTTTCAATGTTGCAGGTACCGACTTTAATGCCAACTACAATGGCAACATAGAAATTCCCTAGCCATATTTATGTTGAGGAAATTTCCTTTAGATGCAAGGATTCAAAGCACATCAACCATGTGGTATAGATGAATAAATCCCAGAGACAATTTTTAGCAATGAAAGAGTCTGAAAAGGAAGATAGAGCTACATTGGTGACTTAGGAGAAACTTTATCTTTCAAAAACAAAGCCAATTGGGCTTGCAGATGTGTGGATCAGGCCAAAATTTGGTGGAAGAGGAAGAAAGATGACTGGAACTCTAGAGGCCCACCATACTAGATTTCAATATTCAACCATGAGAGTAGAAGAGAGAGTTGATATCATGTATCAAAACATTAATCATTCATTCTTCCAGCCAATGGAGAAGGAGATGATTACTTTGCTTCATTTTCATTTGCATAACCATATCAAGGCATGGGAACCAAGAAGAACAAGCATGACTAGTTTTATGTGGAGGTAATGGATGTGGTCCAAACTTTAATTGAAGGGTTTCATGATGTAATTCGACCCATTCCACTTTTTGTGCCTATTGTAACTTGTGGAATGGGTCCTCTAACTTGTAAAATACATGCCTAGCCTGTTTAGAATGTTGTGGAGTCAAGGTTGGGTATTTGGGATGATGTTCTAGGGCTATAGCAGGGCATTTTCATGATGAAAATGAGGGTTTCAAGTGGTGTTTTGACAAAATGTGGGAAGGACTATCCATGTAATGTATTATTCACCATGTACAGGGTCTGGTAAGTGTGTTTGGTGCTTTGTTTAGGTCTAATAGGTCCAAGAGATAGGAGTTTCATTAAAACCCCAAGTATTTTGCTTGAAATCGAGGGTTTGGTGTATTAGGGGTCTAGAAGTCTTGGACCTAGAATCAAATCATGGAATTGGAGGTTTTGACACATGACATACTGTTGTTTGAGGATTTTGAGTGAAGATATAGTGTTTTAAAGGTCTCTTTGCAAACCGGGCTAATTTAGTAGCCTTTGTGCAAGGTGGTCTATTGGATCTTAATAATGGTACAAAGAAACATGGTATCATCTCTTAGTAATTTGTCTTAGGGTCTGTGTTAAAGCCTGATTGATGTTTGGTTGGCCATTGGATGACCTTCTCTAAAAGATAAGCCCATTTGATGAGATTTGGAGACTATAAGCCTATTGTTGTTAGTTGATTCAATTTGGGTGATTGTGATTTCAAGGTTGGTGTCTTGTTGAGGTTTGATTAGTTGATGTTGAAAAGAGTTCCTCCACCTTGAATTGCATCAACAAGCCCTCTAACATAACAAACCCCAAAACCCTCTTCTTTCACAAGTTAGGCAAGGGTTTATTGAAAACCCATACTTGAAACCTTCCCACAACCAACCAAATCCTAAAACACCTTCAAAAAGGTCTACACAAGCTTAAAATTTCAAGAGATATCACTGCCCCCAAAGATTTCTTCAAACCCTAGCAGTAAACCACCATTTTCCATTAAAAAATGCACCATTTGACATCTAGGGCATCGCCTAAAAACCATCTATTCACCTCCCTTGCACAAAAAAATTTTCACACATATTTTATAACCATAACTAAGCCTTTCCATTGAGTTATAGAAGCATACAGTGGGTGAAAGGCTTAATATGACATTTCAATGCACTCAAAACCCTTAAAACAAGGTATACAAACTAACCCTCAGTAATTGGATTCTAAAATGCACAAAATCATTTGAAATTCAACTGAACCAAAACTAAAATAGAGTTAAGTCTGCTTCCCACCAAATTACATCAAAAAGAGAGCACAACCACCCTATATGGAACTGTACAGTTCAAGGAAACATTAGATCCCAAAGTGCAAAAGGCTAGCAATCATTGACGGGGTATTACTCGGATACCATGGTGCTTAAAAAATCTATGTCTAAACCTATGGTATTGCATTGGGTCTCTCTACAATAACCTCTCTCGGTTTTTTTTTATCTTGGAGTGGTTTTCCCATGGTGTCCAGTTTTCTGTTGATGGAAAAAGTGTCAAATGCAAGGAGTGGAAAGTTGCAAAGTGGTGCAACTTTTGTTCTACAACTCGTGTGACCAAACAAAATATTCCAATGCGTCTGACTAGGTATGTTTGTGCTAGGCATGGTCATCTTTTGCACCCAAACACATGGAATCGCTTCGAACTGCATTCAACTCGATCGATCCCTTAAGGGTCCAAAGTGCAAAATGGCTGCAAATTTTAGCATGATGTTACATAGATACCATGATTCTTAGAAACTTCTTGTTTGATCCTATGGGATCATGTTGGGCCCCTCTAAAATAACCTCTCTGAATTTTTGTTATTTCAGAGTGGTTTTCCCATGGTGTCCAGTTTTCAGTTGTGGAAAAAGTGTCAAATGCAAGTAGTGGAAAGTTGCAAAGTGGTGCAACTTTCATTCTGCAACTCGTATAACCAAACAAACTGTTCCAACGCATTTGAATAGGTATGTTTATTCTAGGAAGGGTACTCTTTTAGACCCAAACACGCGAAATTGCTCTGAGCTACGTTCAACCGGATCGATCCCTTAAGGGTCCAAAGTGCAAAATGGCTACAAACTTTAGCTTATTGTTACTCGGATACCGTGATGCTTAAATTTTTTTTGTCTAATCCTATGGAATTGTGTTGGACCCATTTACAATAACCTCTCTCAGTTTTTGTTATCTCGGAGTGGTTTTCTTATGGTGTCTAGTTTTTAGTTGATGGAAAAAGTGTCAAATACAAGCAGTGGAAAGTTGCAAAGTGGTGGAATTTTTGTTTAGAAACTCATGTGACCAAACGGACTATTCCAACACGTCCAAATAGGTATGTTTATGCTAGGCATGGTCCTATTTCACACCCAAACATGCGGAATTGCTCTGAGCTATGTTCAACTAGATCGATCCCTTGAGGGTCCAAAGTGGAAAATGGCTGCAAACTTCATCATGGTGTTACTCGGATATCGTTATGCTTAGAAACTTCTCATCTGATCCTATGGGATTATGTTGGGCCCCTCTACAATAACCTCTCTTGGTTTTTGTTATCTCAGAGTGGTTTTCCTGCAGTGTCCAGTTTTCAGTTGATGGAAAAAGTGTCAAATGCAAGTAGTGGAAAGATGCAAAGTGGTTCAACTTTCATTCTGCAACTCGTGTGACCAAGCGAACTATTCCAACACATCAAAATAGGTATGTTTATGCTATTCATAGTCCTCTATTGCACCCAAACACACATAATCACTCCAAGCTACGTTCAACCAGATCGATCCCTTAAGGGTCCAAAGTGCAAGATGGCTGCAAACTTCAGCATGTTGTTACTCGAATACCGTGATTCTTAGAAACTTCTCATCTAATCCTATGTGATAGTGTTGGGCCCCTCTTCAATAACCTCTCTCATTTTTTGTTATTTCATAGTGGTTTTCCTGTGGTGTCTAGTTTTCAGTTGATGGAAAAAGTGTCAAATGCAAGTAGTCGAATGTTGCAAAGTGGTTCAACATTCATTTTGCAACTCGTGTGACCAGATGGACTATTGTAACACATCTGAATAGGTATTTTTATGCTATGCATGGTCCTCTTTCACACCCAAACACGCGGAATCACTCTGAACTACCTTCAACTGGATCGATCCCTTAAGGGTCCAAAGTGCAAAATGGCCGCAAACTTCATCATGTTTTTACTCAGATACCATGATGCTTAGAAACCTCTCATCTGATCCTATGGGATCATGTTGGGCCCCTCTACAATACCCTCTCTTAGTTTTTGTTATCTCAAAGTGGTTTTCCCGTGGTGTCCAGTTTTCAGTTGATGGAAAAAGTGTCAAATGCAAGTAGTGGAAAGTTGCAAAGTGGTGCAAATTTTGTTCTGCAACTCATGTGACCAAACAGACTATTCCAACGCATCTGAATAGGTATGTATATGCTATGCATGGTCCTCTTTTACACCCAAACACCCGGAATCGTTCCGAGCTACATTCAACCTAATCGATCCCTTAAGGGTTCAAGTGTAATATGTTGAAATAGGCCATTCCACCTATTGTTCAGGTCATGTCTCAGTGATATGGGCCTAATGTAAGTAGGATAGGGAGTAGGAATAAGAAAATCGCATTGGTAAAGGAATTGGAAGAGATTACTAACGCTTCCCCTATTGAAAATTCAGATTGAGGCCCCTTAAAAGCAAGGCTAGAAGAGGTGAAAAGAAGAAATTGCTTGAAAATAAGTTAGAATAGGTTGGAAATAGGGTGAGGTTGTGGATTTTGATGTGTTCAAAAGGTCTGTAAGGATAGGGGAGGTCAAAAGTATGTTATGGCATGATGCCCTAGTTGGGAAAACAAGGGTTTTGAATGAAAAATAGAGGTTTGAGGGAGTAAAAGTGGGTAAAGTCAAGGGGTAGCATAATTTTGTGGTCAATTAAGTTTTTGAAGGAAGAATGAAAAGTGTTGGAATAGGTTTTGAGTTTCAGGTTCGGGTTCGAGGGTTCGGTTTATCGGTTTGGCCAAATTTTTTTGGAGGGGGGTTTGGTTCATTTTGGGTTCGTTGGTACAAAAAACATGTAAATGCTATATATATATGCACCCTAGAAGCATGAATTAGGATTAGAATATCACATAACATCATATAAAAAAAAACCCACCATAAACTTGAATGTCATTTAAAAAATGCATGATAAATATTCATTGTTGAAACTTGAATTGTGGTAACTTGATATACATAGTCTATTGATGCTAGGGTTCAATTTGTATGATTTTAAAAAAAGAAGCCAACTGAGTAGAGTTATCAATGTTCTTCATAAGTCATAAGAATTTGTTTAGTACACTATCCATTTTGATGTCTTCTTGCAGTCTCAAACATTATTTTGTATCATTGTTACATTGGTCTTGAGAGTGGTAGCTTAATATAGCTCCACAATACAAATATGGTTTACCTGTGCAGTGTAACAATGGCATAGGCATATTTTTCTTTCAAAGAACTAAAGAGTGACTGCACAATTGAAGTGTATAAACACATATCTTTTTGTAATATCAAGGATACTTTTTGAAATTTTCATGCATTGCTAATCTAAAAGGAAAAGTCTTTTGCCTAATTTGTATGCAGTCATTCTTTTGACACTATAAAAAAGAGAAAAAACTTCTTGAATGATGCAAAGGCATGGCTAAGCAGTTCTAACTCTTCGCATGAGAGAAGATAGATGTTGGAGAGTACATCAAGTTAGTGAGAACAAAAGTGTAATGTGTTTTAGTTTGTATTATTCCTCTATTTCCCTGCAGATGTGTGATAAATTCTCAGTTCAATGATGCAAAACAATTTTTGAAAAAGGAAAGTTGTGTCACAATCTACTTCCAATCTAGCAAGCAAAAATGAAAGCTCAGCCAGTTGGAATGAAAATGCTTGTTTGCAAAACAAATGAATAAGAATGAGGTAGTTAAGGTGTTTGAGGTGATTTAGAGGTCACTCTTAGGGTTCCCTTGGGTGTGGGTCAATGTCAAACTCCATAAAACATTAAAAAAATGTTCAAAAAAACACTCTTTTGGATGCCTAGGCACGCAGGTTTTGTCTGGGTTTTTTCTAGGGTTCTATTGGGTTCTTCCTAGGCTAACTCGGCCCAAAAATGAAGGACCCTAGTCAAACCCACAAGCAAACTAAATGAGGACCTGCACCACCTGAGTGAACTAGAACCAAAACCAGGGCTAAAATAGAAGAACCCGGTAACATAGATCATGTGTCAAGAAGTTGATACTTCATCTACTCTGAATATTATGTTTTGCAAGTGTTGTGAAGATTATGTATCCTTTGCTTAATTGAGTTGTTCCAATCAAATGATTAAATATATTGGAATCTTTTTATCAATAATTTCATGGAATACCAATTGAAAACATATTTTTTTCCTTTTAGATAAAGTTGTTTACCATCAATCAATTAATTTATTCAAGACAAACTATGAAGGAAAACAATTATCAATACTAGGGCTAACCAATTAATAAGTATACACATGAATAAGTCAAGCATGTGCATGTGAATAAGGGAAGCACAAGTAGTCACAAACACGTATTCCTTGAAGTATACACATAAATACATAGTATACACAACTTAATACAAAGTATATGTAGAAATACAAGGTATACGCATAAAAATGCGTAAGTCGCAAAGTATACATTGGAACACACGTAAGTCACAAAGTATACACATAAGTTGTAAAGTATACACTTGAATAAACGTAACTCATATCTATTGAACCATAAATTTATAACATGCAAATATGGACACCAACGATAAAAAAGATTTATATAAACCAAATAGCCATGTACGCATACATCAATATATGTTTCAATATAAGTATAAAATATAGGTACAAAATAGCCATATAGGCTTACGAGAATGCCATATAGGCATACAATGCCAAATATATCCAATACAAAATATGTACAATACTACCATGTAGGCATACAACAAAGGGCTCTGGAATCAAAAGTCATTGCTCTCCAGGCTCTCGAAATAAACTCTTGCCCTTTGCTTGTCGATCGGATGGTAATAGGTCTATCACTCATTTGTGTTGCACTCAAGGAGTGCTCTTGCTACTTTCCCCAGTACTGTTAAGTTATTGGTGAAGTTTTAATTGTTACAATAAGAAGTAAAGACATTAATATATAGAAATTACATTGTAAAAAATGGTATATTTAACAAAATAATCACTTACTGCCATCTCATGATCACTCTCCACGAGGGAAATATTCGCATGCCGATGTTGAGGCGTGCTCAAGCCCTGTATAAACCATCCAAATAGAAATTAAACTATGAATCAATAATGGTTTGATTTTTCACTAGAACTAACAACTATAACAACGAATGTAAATTGAAATTTAGTAATTTGCCTCATACCTCCCCTGTCAGAGCCATTGAGTATTGTATAGGGGTATGTGCAGGATCATCATGGAAAAAATAGGCCCTTAAGTGGCAAAAAATTTAGAAAAATCAGAGTTAGGCAACTTGACGTAAAAATTTGAATAAGTTATCTATATTATTTCAAAAATATGTAAGAATAGAATTTGTAGCAAATTTAATGTAGTTTCTAAAACATTAGGTTTGTTTAAATAAATATATATATATATATATATATATATATATATATATATATATATATATGGTGAAAATTTGAAATTTCAATGCAGTGTTACTTAAATTTTAGAGAGAAAATAAGTAGGTGTCTGTCTGACCACCCTAACCACAATAAAATGATAATATTTTTTTATAATATTTTAGATATAAGTAGAGGACTCATGCCCTGATGTGATGCACATTTTTTTGAATTTCTTTTCCAAGTAAATAATTAATTATGATTTTTTTATTACAACTTTTTTAAAAATATAAAAACTCGTATGTCTGACCACCTTAACTTGGTCAAAACTTCATGAAATTCAATTTTTTACTTTTTTAATCCTATAGTATGTGACACATGTTTTGGATTCAAAAAATGTGATACTATTTGAAAGCTATAGATGTTTTTCGATTAACCTATCAATTGGGACTTTAGTCGTAATTTGAATAGAAAATGAATAATAATTACTTATTAAATTCAAAGTAAAGCATAATTTATATCGGTGGAAATTTGAGAATCTCCTTTAAAAACCCTTTTTGTTTCATCAATTTTGGGTAAAAAAATAGTCGTTAGCCACATACCCATCATATTGCCACTTTTTGGCCTATCATGATCTTGCACATACCCATAGCAGATGAAACACCGATATCCATTGCCCTCATAACATTTGGAGGTGTTTCCGCCTCCAACATTTGAAAATAAAACAACAAATTATTCAATCACAAAAAAGTTACAATAGAAATCCACGTCATAACTTATAATGTATGAGATTTAATGAACAAAATTTTGAGTACTTATTAAACTATATATTTCTGATTATCATGCTTACTATTTTCCCTATCCATATCTAGTTCGAAAGGATGTGTTCTTAGGCTTTTACCCATAGCAACAAGCCACTAAACCGTTTGATGAAATGCTTTCATAGACATGTACGATAACTGTGGTGGCATAGAGAAGGCAGTGAACTATTTGAAAAAATGCCTCAAAAGAAATGGGGTCTCGTGGTGATGGAATGCCATTAAAAAAAAATGCACGTCATGGCATTCCATCACCATAAGACTGCATTTCTTTCAGGCATTTTTTTCAAAAAGTTCATTGCCTTCTCTATGGTATTATTGCTTACTATTATGCTTTGATAGATATTTTTCCAAGCATCCATAGTTTGTTGGAAAGCATCTATTTTAGGATTTTAGCCATAGCAGCAAGGAAGTGAGTAGTTTGATAAAATGATTTGGTGCACATGTATGAAATATGTGGTATCATAGAAAAGGTGGTGAGCAGTTTGAAGAATGCCTCAAAGAAATGTGGTCTCATGGTGATGGAATGGAATTCCATCACCATGAGACCACATTTCTTTGAGGCATTTTTTCAAACTACTAACTGCCTTGTCTATGCTATTGCTTACTATTATGGTTTCATAGATTTTTTCCAAGCATCCATAGTTTGTCATGCAGGTGCACCTTTGCAAGCACATGCATCCATGTGAAGTAACTGCATCACTGCTTATGTTGACTTTCTAAACAACTATATTGTAGTTGAAATTTTATCATCTATCAACATCTAGTTATTAGTTATGGAATGTGAAGTAATGCTTTGAGTTTGAATGATGTGCAATGCAACGTAACCAACAATATGAATATAAACTACGCAAATATATTAAGTACAATTCATTAGTTGAACTCTTTATTCTATTACTTGCGTGTAGGTTTGAGTAAATCCACTAGCACTAGGAGGTGTTCCCTCAAAACCTCCAATATTACCCTGTTCAACATCCAAAATCACATATTAAAATACCATTCGTAAAACAATGCTATTAACATGTAACAAATTTATAATTGTTTACTAGTTACATATGTAACGCCCCATCGCACAAACCCCAAAGGAACAACTCAAAATGCAACAATTTTTTTTTTGAAAAGAACATAATAAATGTACTTAAGTATTCCAACATAACAATGTTCTAAGTTGCATAACTAAATCCCTTGGGGTACATGAGGTGACATTACTAAACTAACCCATAACAAAGATAATAGATTAAACACTAAATAAACAATTACGTAAATCCATTCATCCACAACATCATTAAGGCATCCATTAATGATAACCACATTAATAAGAGTAAACCATGTTAAACCATATATGCAAAACACAAATGAATTAATCATGAAGATATTTAATATATATATATATATATCCACAGATACAACATAACATAATCAGTAATTACAAATGGTAGTTCACAAATGATTACATGCTATGAATATACATTACATTAGTCTGATAGTACAACATAATGATGAACATATATACAAATTACATCAAAGTATTCTCAACACACGTGGGAGAGATACATCAATATATGAAATACATTAGTAGTACAAATACACATCTGGAGCATATGAATCTTGGATCAACATCTACCAAAACCCTGCATTGAAAGATACAACTGCATCCAAAGGGAACCCAATGGGGTGTGAAGCACATTCCACCCAACCACCCCCATGCTGGGAGTAGACAAGGAAAGGTCCCCGACCAAGCACATCTAACAGTAACACAAGACTAACTCCAGACAAGAAAACATAATATCAAAAGACCACACAAAAAACTAAACAACAATCAATCACCAACATACATAACAATGAACCACTTCCAGAGGACTTCAATAAAATAACACAAATGGAATGCTAGAGGAGAGTGTCATTGCATGGTTTCACATGGATTATCCAGACAACCTATCACAAGGTGTCGCCTCCATCTATACATGGATTATCCAGACAACCTAGTTCAAGGTGTCGCCTCCATCTATGGTTCTCCTGATAGCCTATCTCAAGGCACCACTCCATAGGGTTAGCCATGCGGAATAGTTAACCCCTCGTGAAGAAAAGGCAACGACCATGCCAACCACGGCCTTCTCGGTCCCCTTTAGTCTGTGATAGCACTAACATGTGGATGAGGCATCATAATTATCTTATTAATGTTTAACCACCCACCCATAATTAATTACTTAGGTTATCACTGATTACTCTAACTCTACGTGGGTTACCCTGAAAGCCCCTTTGTGTGTCGGCCCCCACTTAGATTCACTCTCTCTAGACACTCAAACACAAATATCTAACACAAAAGGATTGTAACAACAAGAAATACTGAACCAACCAATGGAACATCCGCGAGGCATAACCATCTCGCCAAAAACATATGAAACACATCTATAAATGGTGCAATCCATGTGTAACTCAAATCACAACCAAAGTCAAAACATAGGCCAAAATCAAATTGTAAGATCAAATATAACATCAGTATTCCCACCTCTGGAAGTCCTAAACAACAACTTAAGTTCTGAAATCGGGACAAACTAACTCTAGGGTTTTCCTGCAAGACAAAAACCCCCAAAAGAGAAAGCCACAACAGGATAAATGAATAATCTCGAGAGAAAATGATTACATATCTCAATAGGTACCATAAAACTCATTTTAACATACAACAAATTTTGCCAAGTAAATAAATCAATTACTCGAGAAACTTCGATTCTATTCAAAACACATAACTTAATTCTGATTTGCACAATTACATTATATCATTGCAATTTTCTTAAATTTAACTAATCAATTTATAATCACAGCATATCTATAAAAATAAAAACCACCTTTATTTATATATATATACATATAAATAATACATTTATCATATAAATATAAAAAAAAACCATGTATTTAAATCATTTTCTAAAAACTAAATAAATTAATTCACTGTAATGATTACAGAAGGAATATATACATTCACACACACACACACACACATATTAGTATATATATATATATGATGTATTAATGTTTAAAAAAAAAAAAAAACTAAAAACGAATTATAAAAAAAACCATTTAATTTATATACGTTGCCCCCCATAGAGCCTGTGGTATTGCGTTCCATAGGGTGGGCAAGGCTATAGCCCCCATAGGTTGCGACCAATAGCCTTGGTTGTTGTGCGCAGCCTATGGTGGCTACATACAAGTGACGATGGGCCGTGGGTGGTACGGCCTCGGCCGACCCCCACCCCCATAATTTTTTTTTTTTTTATTTATTTAAATTTCTTTTTCAAAAGAACACAAAATTCAAGAACACAATTTTTTTTAACATAATTTATTCTATAAATCATTTCGAAATCCGACCCATATATTTATTTATATAAAAAAATTCTTATAAAAAGAATAGTATATAATTTATATATATATATATATACATATATATACATATATACATATATATACATTTATATACATATATATACATATATATATATATATTAAATATATATATATTCAGCTAGAGCTTCAAAATAGATAATATAATAAATTTTATTTATCAGACCCAATAAACATCTCGGCATGCAATTTCAACGAATTCACAAAATGATTTTCTTTCAAAGTAAATTCAACATAATAACAACAATGATTTTCTTTCCAAACAATAATTCCTCATCTCAATTTTATTGAAGAAATTCGAAAGGTTTAACTATAGTTTTCAACAAAGAAATTCAAAGGTTTAACAATCAAATTCTCAATCACAGAAAACTTTTTTCAAAACATAGAGAAATTAATTTTCAAACATGCAAACAAGATTTTGTTCACAAAATATTAAGTCTAAGGAAATAATGATTTGGAAGAACCCGGAGTCCTTCGTTCGATGTAGAATCCCCTCTATAGCTTCTCAATTTCCTGCCTTCAGCTCCCTTATGAACCAGTCCTTTCTTCAAAACAATTTTTTTTACCAAGAAGCACAAAAAACTATTTTTCTTTTCTATTTTTACAAACAAAAACCAGAAAACCCTTCTGTGTGTAAAACTCCCTCACAATAAAAATAAATAATAATAAATAAATCTCATCATCTTTTTCCTCAAAAATCCTCCACACTCATTGGTTCTTTTCTTGCTTTTAAAAGCACACACTTATCTCACAATTTTAATTAAAATTAAATTATTTTCTCATGATATTATCCTCACAAGATATTCTCTTTTGATTTTCTAATTTAATATTAGGAAAAAGATAATATATAATTATCATCATCATTATTTATTTAAATTAATTACTTACACTTTTAATTAATTAAATAACTTTTAAATTTACAATATGTTTAAAATTTAACATTTTACTAAATTATAATTAATCAAAGCAACAAAACATCATTAATTAATCTTATAAAATAAAGATTAATTAAATAACCACTAACCATAAATAAAATAATTAATCAACAATCAAACTACACAAAGACAAGGACAAAACCTCAATCATGACACAACAAAACTCACAATGGGATGACGGACTTGGGATGGGGACACTTCCTTATCAACTCCCTTTTTCAACATTGTACCTATTGGGTTAATTTAATGCTCGCCCTGTCTTGTCGAAATAGGTGGAATCGAGACTTTATTCCTGCAATTCCTACATACAAATAAACGTCAAGTAACATGTAAATCTCCATTGCAGACACACCGTGAAAGGAAATTGCGGGGTAGCAGGGCACTCGCAAGCAAGTGATGCTACTCCGTCCTTTCACCAAGATTCACTAACCACCATATCAGAAAACATAGCATCATAGAATCACAACATTGACATATATATATTATTAACGAAAACCATAGCATAATCAAATAATCTAACCACCACATAAAGTATCATAAATCACCATAATAATATCAAATGCAACAACCAACTAAACTATGAATACACACACAACCAAGTCGGTGAACTAATCACCATCACAAACCAATATCAAACTAACACATAAGAGTATCAAAGAATAGCAAAAAGTATCAGCAACATGGGGGTATTACAACATACCCCACCAATAGGTGTACTACAGAAAAAGTAGGTGGAGGGCCAGTGTATCCAATCTCAACACTGTGACCTTGCAATTTTATTAAAATCATAAAACTAAATTAGTTAATCTTGCATTTCAAAATCAAAATTTAATAAATTAAATTCAATGAACATGCTAACTTTTACTTGAGTATCAATGTCATATGCATCATGCAAAATGCTAGCTACCCTCTCCATCTCCATAGCTACATATGGATCCTGCGTAGTAGCCTCCTGAGTGCCAGTGGGGTCATATGAACAAGTCACGCCACAAGATTGGCACACATGGGTTCAAAGGCCACCACTCAAACACTCCCCTAGATGGCGCTGTAGAATAGGGCTAGTATGATGGATGATTCTCTAGGTCAAAGTGTTGATCACCTACAATGTCTCTACGTCGGCACTCTCCTTCATGGTGGCATGCATAACAACGTGCTCACGAGGCGGCCTAGCAAGAGATCGTCTCCCTTGACACGTAGGATCTGGCTGTGCACCGGGCCTATCTTGAGCCGACACCCCACCTCTCCCCTGGAAGTCCCTCATATCAAAATAATTTGGGATTTTGTTCAATATGAACTCACTGGATAGTTTCCTAAGAAAATATAGGGGGACTTCACAATTGTGGCACAGTCGGTCATCAAAGACCATGTACCACCTATCATCAAAACGGTTCCTAATCTCTTGGTGGTGGAACCAATGAATAAGAAACCTCTTCGCATTGAGGCTAAGATTTTGATTTGTGCGTGGGTCAGTGAATAATGAGTGCAAATCACCTTTTGTAATTTTTAAATCCTTTACTTGTTTATATGATAATTTATCCACATAATATGCCCTAGCCACCTGCCTCCTATCTTGCCATCCAATTATTTGTTTGCTAATTGAATCTACATTTTTTAACATATCTTTCAATGAATTTGCTAGGGTCATTCTTTCTATGGTTGAACCATTTGGATCACTCAACCTACTAATGAAATCCTCAATTTTATTTTTGTTCTCCATTTCACTCATTAAATTTTGTTGAGTGCCAGGAGGGTGTTGAGTGATTGGTAGAGGAGGTTGTTGTTGAGGTTGATTTTCTTGTTGAGGATTTGTTCTTGAGGATTGCTCTTCTTGTTGAGGATTCTGGGGGTTTGTGGGTTCATTTGCATCTCCTAAAAATTCAAAAAAAAAAAATCAAATATAACCTAAAACTAACAAAATCAACCTAAAACTATGAAATTTAAAACAAATAGCTGAAACAATACTTACCTCTCCCACCTCTTCGTCGTCGTGGTACCATCCTTGCAAATAAATATAAACTATTGTTGAAGATTTTTGCACGATATATCCTCCTAGAATGCGAGTGCAAAAGTTGGGAGTTTTGGCCATGGGTAGAACAAAAAAATAGTCAAAATGAAAATGAATGACTTTCACTTTTTTTTTCTTTTAACGTGCAATAACATGAGCACATTATAACACGCTTGCACTATGAGTTTTCATTTTTTTTTTAAAAAGTGGGCACAAAATTGCTACCCAACTTCATGCACCCACCCATTTTTCAAATATTCAGATGCATCAAGTGTGTATATGTGTGAGTTGTATAATGCATCAACTATATTGATTGTGATCAAGTAAGGTAATTTTGAGTACAAAAATATGAAGAAAATAGGAAGCACTAGTATTAGAAGACCATTCCTAGTGTGGAAGAGTGTCATCTGTGACTCTGGTACATATCAGGTTATATTTCAAATCTACCATTACTTCTATGTTTTGGTAGGACTGGTGTTCTACTTGTATTTTTCTGATAGGGATTGGTGTCTCTTTCTAGTGGGGATTGTTTTTGATAAAGGAAAAAATGGGTTTAACAAGGACCTAAAACCACCAATTTTACAACAAAAGAAAGAGGACAATAAAGTCCAACATAAAAAATAGGTTGCAAAAAAGGACAAAACCAGAAAAAGCAACAACCAACCACAAAAGACCAGGAAGGTAAATAAAAAAACTAGCTGGAACGCAAGCCAAAAAACCAGCAACACCTAACCCAAAGTCTTCATAACGGACTTAGTCTCAGCCTCTAGGTCCTGCATGTCCTGAACACCCTTCTTGAATGTCTAAATCATCTGGGGTGTTGGGGGTGCCTTCCTTTTCAAATTCGCCCTGGTTCTCTTTGATATCCCAATGTCCTCTTCCTGATTTTTATCTTTCACCTCTTCCAAGTCAACCACCAAGGACCCCTATTGAGCTCTATTCAATTTTTCAGTCATTGCATTGACAATAATGGCATTATGTCTTTCCATCCTATTGTTCTACTCAATAATTATCTTCACAGTATTTTTCATTTTTTCCAAATCTATTTCAATCCTTCTGTCCTTGCCCACACTATCCTGGATCTCTTTACTAGAACTGTGACACTCTTCATCCCTCTTGCTTAACACTGAAACCTTATCTCTCATTTCCTTCAATTTACTCTGGAGGGCCCAATTTTTTCTTTTCAAATCATTGATTTCATGGAAGACCCATTTCGACATTCTAAAATGGTCCATCGCATTATTCCTAGCTATTCCTAGGAAGTTAGCAAAGGGGTTCCCTATTAGGATTGAAGTAATTTTTGGCAGGGTAAGAGGCTCCAGGGGATTCAATTCTAACATCTCTATCCAACGACAGGACAACAGAGGATGAATTCTTGTTAGCGTGAGAATCCTCAGAGTCAGGAGAGTCTTCAGAATAAGAGACAAGGTTTTTGACAGTAGAGCTTCTAGGCTTAGAAATAGGGCAAGCTTTAGCAGACTAGGGATTATGGTTTTGAGTTTTTTTTCTAGTCTGAATAGGGGGCAGACTCTGGACAATCCTCACTGGGCTCAAATTGGGAAAATTCCCCAAATAGCTAGGTTCAGTATCATCCTCCTCGGACTCCCGGGAAACAACCAACTTAGCAGGGGCCGACATATTTTGAAAGTGTTCAAGAATTAACCTAATCAAACTAGTATGCAAAATAGGATATCTTCTTGGGTTTTTCTTATGGTCATCTAGACTTTTTCTTAAAGAATAGAGAAGATAGTGGGGAAGAGAAACCCTGACCTTGTAGCGAAAATGGTTGAGCAAAGCAAAGTGATAGCCATAAGCTCTAGTGAAACGACCATCCAGAGTAATATACTCCATGATGACATGAAGAACTTTTCTCCAGAGAGCTTTAATGGTGTCGACCTCAAAGAAACTGTTAGAAATTTTCACCAGTTTCAATCTTTCCTTATATTTCTTCGAAAATCTGACCACAGCTTCATCAGAGAAAACTCTGTCTCGAAAAAATTTGTGTCCTTCAGTGGACATGCTAGTCACTTCAGCTATAAGGTTTTCGTTGAGCTGAACTTTCCTACCAAAAAGGGTTAATTCCCCATTTTCCCAATTCCTCTCAAAATGCTCTGTAGCTTCCTGATTAGACCCATGAAGTTTTTCCAGAAAAGGAAGTTGACCCCCACTTTTGACTTTACTCCACGCTTTAGTGTTTCTAGTATGCATCTCAAAGTTGTCTGACTCAACTCTTTTTCTGTCTCCTCCCATGTTGACAAGCACCGTAAAGTAGACAGAGGTGAAATCTTGACTCGAAAAGGTCCCTCCAAACCAGTGAACCCACACAGCATGCCAAGCAAACTTATTGGATAAGTAATTTGGCTCGGCCCCATGCAATCTAATGACTGTGATGTATTTGCCCCATTCTATCATCATTAATGAAATGACACGTATCTTGCCCATGTGAAGCATCATAGTTCAATAAGGCACGAACATTAGTACCTAAATCACTAATATTCAGCCAAGTGCACTGTCCTTTACTTTTGACCCCTTCATTTGCAAAAAATTCTGCCACAGCATTGGCTTCTCTATAAGCATGTGAAATCTTTATATTATCAAACTTAGCTAGAGTCGAAATAGCATCATCAATCCAAGACTTTATAGTCCACGAGGGGGGGCCCTACCTAAAAGACATTCAATAATATTTTTAGAGTCCCTTTCAAGCCAGAGGTTTTTAAAATTTAGAATATGAGCCAAATTTATAACATGAAAAGCTCTAGTAGCCTCAACAAGGTGATTGGTTTGATAACCAAGGGGAGTGGCAGTCACACCGAGGAAATTGCCAAAAGAATCCCTTATGACTCCGCCGCAACCCGTCGCCCCAGGATTACCTTTAGCTGCCCCATCAAAGTTGGCTTTGATCCAACCATTAGGCAGAAAAGTCCAGTAGACACCCTCCCTATCCTTCTTAGAATGTTTAGGGACACAAGAAATATCAATCTGATTAATGTTCCATTCCTTGGAAACTGTGAGATCATAGGATGATTACCAATCATCTGGGGGATAGTATTGGGATTTTCTTTCAATAATCTAATTATTTTATCAAACACAATTCCCATCGAAGATTCTTTATCTCTGTAAATTCTATTATTTTGTTCCTTCCATAGACCCCAAGCAACATGAGGGAAAGAAAAATTCCACAATTTAACAAGAGCGGGATTGTGTGTCGGGGATTTCCATTGTATAAAGAAGTCTTCGATTGACAAGGGGAAAACCCAAAATAATTGCCAGTAATAGAGGAATTTTTCCCAAATCGAGGCAACAAAAGGAAAATGAAGAAACAAATGGAAAACTGACTCAGCTTCCATCTTGCAAAGATAACAGCTATTGGGTATTTGAAAGCCACGCTTGCAAAGATTATCAACCGTGAGCACTTTATTTTGTAGAAGGATCCAGAAGAAGATGTTGACTTTAGGAATCAAGTGCTTGAACTAAGCCTTCGACTAGAAGGGAGGAGGAACCTGAACAGAAGATAGCCTAGCAAAAGCCGACGAAACGAAAAAATTGCTCGATGGTTCATCAATCCAAACAAGATGATCTTCCAACTTATCCTGGCTAAGTCTGACAGTCATCAAGGATGAATGAACAAGAGCAAGATCCTGACTTACAAAACACAGTTCCACCCATTTTCCATTCAACCAATAATCTTTAACATATAGACCAAATAGAGCTTTGCAAATATCAGCCCACCCACAAAAAGGTTCAATTTTGATAAGGGGCTCATTAAACAACCATCTGTCCTCCCAAAATCTAGTTTGGTTTCCACTCTTGACTTGCCAACCCACACCAGTTTCAACAAATTTTCTTCCAGTAATCAAATTATTCCAGCATGTTGAACCTTTGGGTAGAAGGTGGGAGTCCATCTTAATTATAAGAGATCTGTTATTCTCCAAATATTTGCTAGTCAGGTTATTTGTCCATTCCCCTGAGGATGAAAATATCCTCCAAATTTTTTTAGCTAGAAGTATCGTGTTAACCATTTTAATTTTTCTAAGACCTAAACCACCAGCCATTTTAGGTCTACACACTAGATCCCATCCTATTAAAGGAAACCTTTTTTTTTTCTTCAACACCCAACCAAAGAAATCTTTTTTGAATCTTTTCAATGGCATCTACATACTTGGTAGGGATTTTAAAGAGGCTTAAAGCATATATCGGCAGATTATTAAGAGTAGCTTTGAGGAGTTGTAATTTACCCGCTTGACTTAGCAAAGCTCCTTTCCATCTAGCTAGCTTCTTATTGAACCTCTCAACCAATGAAATCCAAAAGGACTCCGGGGGTTTTTAAAAGCCTTAGAGGTAAACCAAGATAGGTGGTTGGTAAAGACTCCACCCTACAACCAAGGATTCTGGCAATTTTACTGTCTGTGTTCAAGAGTATTAAAGAAGAAGAGAGAGCTTTTTTGTTTATTAATCAACTGGCCAGACGCCCTCCCATAAGCATCCAATAGATATTTCAAAGTCTTTCCCTCTATAACATTATATTTTCCTAAGAGCATGGTATCATCGACAAACTATTGGTGAGAACAGATCAAATTGTTAGAGGACAGTTTAAGACCAATAAGGGATCTTTTATCTATCAACCTTTTCAAATTTCTTCCAAGACTTTCAACGATGATAGTGAATAAAATAGGAGAGATAGGATCTCCTTGTATTAGACCTCTAGAGCTTTGGAAGAAAATCGAGGGAGAGCCATTAACCAAAACAGAGATAGAAACAGTAGACACAAGTTGTTCCACCAATTGAAGAACCCTATTGTAGCACCCAAATGCCTTTAAAATTTTAAACAAGAATTTCCAGTCAACTCTATCATAGGCTTTTGAGATATCAAGCTTTAATAGGAAGCCTTCAGTCTTGGATTCAACCAGGGAATGGATATTCTCATGCACATTGATTATAGAATCAAGGATCTGTCTACCAGGGACAAATCCATTCTGTTGAGGTGAGATCAAAGTTGGCAAAATAATTAAAAGTCTGGAAGTCAAAACCTTCGAAATGATTTTATAGATCGAGTTACAGAGGCTGATAGGTCTGAAAGCATCAAAGTTCACCACTCCAGGCTTCTTAGGGATGAGAACCAAGAAAGTAGCATTCAACTCTTTTAGGAGACTTTTGGAATCAATTTTTTTTTTACAACATTCACCACATCCTCTCCAACAATCTCCCAAAACCTTTGAAAAAAGAACACAGGGAACCCATAAGGACCTAGGGCTTTGCTCCCTTCAAAAGAAAAAATAGCCTTCCTAACTTCCTCACTAGAAGGAATAGCAGTCAACATGGAGTTATCTTCCTGATTGATCACATTAGGTATAGCTTCTATCAAATGATCCTGATCTTTTTGGTTATTTTCCTCATTCTCAGAAAGAAGATTTTTGAAGAAGATGACAACATGCCTTCTGATATGCTCCTCCTCCTCATACCTATTACCATCAACTTCAATATGAGAGATTCTGTTGACCACCCTATGTTTTGAGGCCGATAAATGAAAGTACCTAGTGTTTTTATCACCAGCAGATAACCATAAAGCTCTAGATCTTTGTCTCCAGAACTCCTCTTTTTTTGCAATGATGCCATGCATCTTAATAAGGAGCTCATTCTATTTTTCCTTAATATCATTCAAATATCCTTCCTTCTAGATTTTATATTGGATCTCCCCCAACTCCATCTGAAGATCAGATTTAATCCTAAAAATGTTCCCAAAGGACTCTTTTTTCCATTTTTTAAAATTGAATTTAACTTCCCTTAATTTTTTAGCCACTCTAAACATAGTTGTACCAGAGATATTAATATTCCACCATTTCCTAATTTCCTCTTTAAAAATAGGATGGGAAAGCCACATTTTTTCAACTCTGAAGGGGATATTTTTCTTAATCTTTAAAGGATCCACAACAAAACTTATGGGAAAATGGTCAGAACCAATCCTAGAAAGGGCTTTAAGAGAACAATAATAGTTTAAGAACCATTGATCAGAGATTAAAGATCTATCTAGTCTAACCTGGATTAGATCCATACCCTTTCTACAATTCGACCAGGTGTAAGAGGCTCCCTGCAAGTCTAGATCAATCAGTGCCTGATTGTTTATAAAGTTTTGAAGATCCTCCTTACTTTCAGCATTGATTTGGGATCCTCCAAATTTTTCTTCATTCAGTAAGGGAGTATTAAAATCTCCCATGACTACCTAGGAATCACTAATAAAAATCCTCTGAAAGGCAGTCAGCTCCAACCAGAAAGATTTTCTGAAACCTTTTCCATTTGGAGCATAGATGTTTGATTGAATCCAGTTGAAATTATCCCTAATATGGGTGAATCTAGTAGCAATATGGTTCTCCAAGATCGGATCCCTCTGATTATGTGACTATTCCAGAAAGTAGCAATACCTCCTGAAGCTCCATTTGAGTTATTGCCATGTGTACTACAATACTGAAACAGTTTCAGCTTTTCCACTTTTTCCTTTGACATTTTAGTTTCTTGAATAAGGAGAATATCAGGCTTATGATCTCTAACAAAATTGTGCAGTACATCCCGTTTATGGGGATTATTAAGTCCCCTAATGTTCCATGACATGATCTTCATGATTTACCTGGGGAGTTGAGTTACTTCGGGATGGTTTTCTGAAAACCATCCACAATATCCTGAAAACTGTTATGCTCTCTTGTCCATTTAGTAGATGTTTTCCCATGAGATTTCTTTGTTGCTCCACAATCTTCCTTAGCTTTTGACCTGGTAGAAATATAGCTTGGAGTCTTCCATTGTTTTTTTTTCTTTTTTCTTTTTCTTGGATAAAACCTCTTCTCTATCTGTATCTTCTTGACTCTCCATCTCTTTACTTGATTCCCATTCCTTATCAGTTAGAAGTCTTTGCTCCTAGGGTAAAGTATCCATGATTCCATTTAGATGAAAGGTAGCATAGTCACTAGAAAGCTCTGTAGTTTGTTCTAGATTATCATAGAAGTCCTTAACTAGTTCCAAGGAATTAGTATCCAAAAAGGGATCAACACCTGAAGGAAGACAACCTTCAGATGAAGGAAGCAGAAGAGGAATGTTCAGCTCTAAGGACAGACCCTGGATAGGTATGTCCTCTAAACTCAGGTTCCCTTCTATATTCTCAACTGGGCTCCTCTCTTGGGATAAAGGGTCAACATCCCGACTCTGCTTTTCTTCACCAACCACTTGTTCCACATTAACTTCTTTTTCCTTAGTTGTCAAGGTTACCTCAAGAACCTTACACTGGAGTTCCTGTGGTACCACATCCTTACTTCCTATATCATTACCAGCCTCATTTGATGTGCCTTGAATATTAGACTTTTTATTCTCTAGGTTTTCTCCTTCAGATTTCTTTCTCCAAACTGATTTCAATGTTCCAATTGGGTTCTCCTGTTCTTTAATGGCATTTAAAGGACATTTCTTAGCCCAGTGCCCAGATTTTCTACATTTGAAACAAGCAAAAGGGATAGTTTCAAACTCAATGTCCTACGACCAAGAGCCCAACTTCAATAGAATCTCAACTGATGAAGGAAGATCAGTGTTCTAAGAGACCCGTACACATATTCATGCAAAAACCAACCTCTTTCTAGCAGTTGTCGTAGGATCGATAGAAAGCAGCTCTCCAAAAGAGCTCGTAATTCCATAAAAGATATCTTCGTTCTAGTAGTCCAGGGGAAGACCCGGGAGTTTGAACCAAACTGGGACATTCTCAAAAATAGAGTCTGAAAGGTCTAGATTTGAAGACCATTTTTTAAGAGCCGGGGAGGATTTCCCTATTACCCATGGACCACCACTTCTTACAGCCAAGATATCCTCCCTGTAGGTGAATTCAAATGCAAAATATCCTTTTGGGAGCGCTGCTACTGAGACTTTTCCATGAGTTCTCCATTTTTTTTTTACAAACTCCCTGATCACTTCAATATTTGGTTTGGGACCCATAAATTTCCCCACCAGGGTTCTTTCCATTAAAGCAATGTTGTGATGAATTAACAGATCTGGCACATAAATTGCAAACTTACCTTTCTCAAGGGAGGAAATATTTTGCACTGGAGGGAAAGAGGACTTTCCGTTCGGTTTTATCCCAAACAGAGAGACCCAAGGTTTTCGATTACCTCCATTTTCTCCAATGGTCCCCACCACACCTTTTGGTTTTTCGCCTTTTTGACCAACAGGGGAACCCATAGAATTGGCTGTCAGAATATCCTTTCCTCCCGGGTCCACCAAAATTTTATTTCCAGGGTCCGTCTCTAGTAGGTTGTTTCCTACTTGATGTTGTAATCACAATTATTATGTTTCTACATTGTGAGGATAGATTTGGGTAGTCGACCCAAGCAACTATTCTCACTGTGATTTTTTTTAATCTTGGGTTTCCACGTATATTTGGTGTTATCTTATGGTGTGATTGTGTGCCCTTCATATTCTTCCTCTAAAGAAGGTAGTTTTGAATTAGATGTAGAAGATAAAAGGTGTTGGAGAAGTGGCTAGAATCAATATGTTTTTCAAACAATGAGGAAGAAAGTGTTTTAGTTTATAACATTAAATCTTTTTGCTTTGATGTTAGAATAAGAAGGATTTTTGATGAAGAAATCATAGCCTTAATAGCTATTGTAATAGCTTAGTTTAAAATAAATTATAACCTACGTAGTAAAAGTTATTGTTGATCAAGGGAAACTAGATAGTATACTCATTTAAGAAAACAAAGTGAGGAAAAGGTTTTTCCTAAAAGAAAACATGTTGAAATTAAAGGAATTGAAACATCATGTGATCAAATTATCTCACTCTTATTAAAAGAAAAATATCAGAACATGAAGGTTGAGCAAGAAAAGATGAAGGTGAACCAAAGATTTTAGGGGTGTGTAATGTTATGACTTTCTTTTGCTCAATTAGGGTCTTTCACCTAAAGGAAAGAGATAGATCCCACACCACAAAATCTAAGTGGTTCACTCAATCTAAGGTATGTATGATGAAATTATGTCTAAATTCAATGATTGAAATACATGAAACTAATGAAAGATATTTCTTTATTGAATGGAAACTAAAGAATGCAAGTTGTTTGAAAACACATTGTGTTATGTGAAAATGGACTAGAAATGTGAACAAAACTAAGCATAAAAAGATGAAACTAAAAGTGTGCACCTAAGATATGGATGGAGACTGGAAATTACTTTTGAAATCTTGTTGATCCTGATTTTTAGGCCTGGTGGGACTCATTCATCATTCTGGGTGAATTAGTCCTAGTTCTGTGAAACTGTTTCAGAACCCATTTCAGACAAATGGGTGTCTAAAAATGCAAAAAACCAAAAATGGGTCTAGAAGTGAGATTCATTTTCTACTCATGGTGAATGAATCCACTTTTGAATTTCTGGATGCTCAAAGGTGGAAATAAGATGTTTCAGTTTGCACTTTTTGCTTCTCTAGGTGTTTAGTTCTAAAACTGTCATATTCAGGCCTACAAATGACTTTTTGTTGATTTTTTTCCTTATCCAATGAAGAGATGACTTGAACAACTTTGCATTGCAATCTTGAATAATTCCTAAGCCTCCAAGATGTCGAAATCTGCAAACACACAAGATAAGAAAGAGAGATGTTGGATGTTAGGGCATGGGGTTTTTCCTTGGTCAAACCCCTTTTAGGTAATTAAAACAAAATAGAGAAGGAATATAATGAAACATGTAATAATGGAGTTGATTACCTTGCCATGAATATTGATCTTAAATGTCTACAACAAAACATGAAGAATTTTCCTTTGAATGTCTTAGGAATCAATCTTAATGACTTGTAATGATGAAACCCTAACTTGCTTGACTTGAAAGAGAAGATGGATGATGAATGAACTATGAAATGAGTTAATGGATGTAAATTAGGGTTTAGAGACTTATATTTATAGGAAATCCACCTTATTTTCCCATAAATTGGATTCCCAAGGCCGACATAAAAGAATATTAAACTTAATTTCCAATTTTTCCCACTTAAAACTTAAATTTGACCCAAATGGGACTCATTTTCCACATTGGGTGAATCAGTCCCACTTGGCAGGGACTCATTCGCCATAGGTGGAAAATTAGTCCTAGTGGGGCCCATTTAACGGCTAGGATGCTAGGAAGTAGGGAAATAAGGTTTATATGATGACTTTGTTGGGTATTTCATCAAATATTGCCTCAGGATGCACAATATGAGGTAATAAGGACCTATTAATGATGAGCTAAAGAGTAATTGGGGCTTGGGACACTGAATTCAATGTGAAAGTGTGATTAAATACACTTTACAACACTAAAATGAGGTCCACACACCCTAGGAAAGCACAACATCCAATGTGAATGCATAAAACACATTACAACACTAGATTGTCATTAAGTTTACCTTCTACATTGATATGATAATGTATTTAAATACAATTTATAATGTTGAATTAGGGGAAAATGGGTTCATTAAGTCTAGAAAAGAGTGAAAGTCCTTTACAACACTTTACAACACCTTTACAAGACATTGTTAAATGCTTTTGAAAGGATCCAAGACCTAGTGTGGATGTGAAAAACACCTCACAGCGCCAAATCAAGGCCTCATTAAGTTCAATTTATCATTAATTATTTTTCCAAATCAAGCAAGTTGCCTTTTTTCTATGGTATAGAAGGATAAATCTACACAAAAGGAGAGCACCACCAAAGATAATAGTCAAATATTCTTACATCAACTAGTGCCCCTATTTGTAATGTCTCAAATTATTCCCATGTTGATATGGTACTTCTTTCCTAGATTAAAATTTTGTTCCATCGTTGGATATGATTAGAATTAATTAGCACAGAGAAAAAACATTTCCCTTGATTATATATTGTCTCAATTTATGGTTTTCTAGATTTTATCTATGGTTACAACATACCTAACATTTAAAAAGATAGAAAATGATTGCAAGAGGGCTTGAAGTTAGTATCACTTCTTTTCTTCATTCCCAAGGATTTTGATTATTCTTGTCCTATTTTATTGTTAATATGACAATATTATTTAGATAAGAGTTTTAACATAATTTTATAACTATTAGAGAATTGTATGCTTTGGTTGATTGGATGTTTAGTTTCATGCACGAGTTATGTGTTTCTAAGGATTTTTATTTAGTTTCTTGTTACTTTAACTATTTTAAAAGTATTGCTTGTAGGGTTTCTAGGATATTTTTATTGAGTAAGGAAAATTCTTTCTACTATAGCTATTGTTTGGTTTAGGTAACTACAAACTTGAGGGATTGAAATTTGAGTTTGGATATTTTACTTTTTAATCATTATTTTATACATGGGTATCAAAATGTGGATTGTATCAACTTTTTGAAATCTTTCTACATAAATCATTTATTGAATCTCGATATTCTAAAGATAATCCATCTAATTGATATTTTATTTATAGCTTTATTTTTAGAGTTTTTATAGGACTATTTTTACCAGTTAGTTATTTTTTCTACCTAGTTTCAAAATAGTCTATTTACCTTTTAATGAAGTTTTAAGATAAAATTTTAAATTTAGTAAACTTTAAAAATAATATTTTTGAAATTTTCTAATTAAATATACATAAAAATTTTGGATTTACAAAAAAAATATAAATATAGTCCTAATAAATTCCATGATTTTCCACAAAATTTCTAGGCAACTTATTTAAGTATTTTTAGCTACGAATATTCAAATCCTATTCTATATGTATGAAAATTTTGAATTCCTTAAAGTTTTCATTGGCATATATGCATGAAGTTCTTGAAAATGTAGATTGGACCATATAAAATCCTAAGAGGATGTGTTATATAACACTTTTCCATAATTTCTTCAATGGATATTTGAGTTCTCTATAGTTCACTTTTTTTTCTTTTTGTTATATTGTTAATATATATTACTTGTGTATATATAAATGTTAATATTACTAGAAGGTTTAAGTTTTAGGGAATGAATGGGGTTTCAATGGGCTATAAATAGTGTGGGAAATTTAACATTATTTTTTTAAACTTATGAGAATAAAACTAGGTGCTCTTTTGATTTAAACTACAAAAATCATGTAAATTTTATTACAGCTTACTACATTTTATCCCATATATCCTATCAATTCTCACTTGAATTTTAATAAAAATATTTTTCACACTATATAGTAATTATAGTAGAGAGAAAGTAATGGGACATGTCCTTGCCCACTATTTAAAATTATATAAACCATTGGATGCAATGATATCACACCTTACCTAGCTTAAACTATGTGTTCAAAGTGATTCAATCCTAGTAGGAAGTAGTTCCTAAAACTATTACCTATCTACCTATCATTTGCTTGGTATTGCAAATTTACAACTTCTTACAATTGATTTATTTTCCATTTAAAAAGAGAGCAAGATTCTCTTACAAAGTTAGCATCTTTAGTGTTAACTATTAAGTTTTTGGGGGGTTTTCATGTATTGTTTCCCTTTTGTCAACCATATGAAAGATGGATTTGACTGATAAGCATATATGTACTACCTAATTCTACACTTATCAAACCTGTACAATATTTAAAATGTAATTTTATTGTTTTAAAAATTACTATTATTTTATTAATTATATTGTCTAAGAGAAGTTATTGTAACAATATTTTTATGATAGTGTAAAATTAGTATTATTGGCATTCTACATTAGTTTGTGTTAATTAAGATTGTATAATTATTTTTTAGAATTGTGAGTGAATTTTAAACATATGCTCAAAGTGATGGATATGGATATATACTACACCTATATATGGATGCCTCCTTTCAATTGATAGTATTTGAAATTATAACCAAATTAATACATGAATTCAAAATGAAATTAATTATAAAATATATGTGATTAATAGTCATCATACCGAACCTGTCTTTTTGAATAAGACAATGATATGAGATCTTAGCTACTAAAATTAGACCAAAAACCTTCAAACAATAATACAATAGTAGGTAAGATGTATTTATTTTTTGAAACATAGATTTTGCATGATGTAGAGTGATAAATTTTAAATTTGTTGTTTAACAATCAAAGTGTTTCGGTCATCCAAATATTACTTCTTTCTAATTATTTTCCCTCAGTGATTATTAATAGCATAAGGTTTCCATAGTCCATGATCAATTAGTGCTGCGAATTTTTGGATTGTAACTGTGTTAATTATTTTGCATCAATGTTTTGAATCATACTCCATGATTCATCATCAGGATGTTGAGCAAAGAGAGCAAATTTAAAAAATTACTTTAAATGAAAATAAATTTAAAGCATATAGACAATGATCACATTACCTCTTTGATTTAAAGATTGAGTGCATTGTTTTGGATGATTTCAAGATCAACAAAATTCAATTTACCAAATTCCTTTGTAGACCAATTTTTGATATTTGTATGTCCACATGGTAAATTAAGCTTTGATTTTTTGAGTAACTATCAATCTACATTTTTCTTTCTTTGAAGAATTTGATCAAGGAAGTTTATTGCAATTATTTGAAACCCACATATAATTGAGTTTCTTTTGTATATTATTCAATTTATATATTTATATATATATATATTCATCAAAATCTTTAATTTTTTTATACTTGTAAGATTGTTATAAATTAATAAAAGCATCTATAGATTTTTTTTAGATAACAGATAGACACAAGTATAAATAGTCTTATTTACTAAACACTATGGAAAAATATCTATATTAGACAAAGATGAATGTATATCTATATGTACCTATTAACTAAGGAATAAACAATCTTATTTGCTAAATACTATGAAATATATCTATATATTTGACAGAGATGACTTTATATTTATACCTACCTATTAACTATGTAACAACAAAACTAATAAATATAGTTTGATAGACATGACTTTATGCCTACCTATTAACTATTAACTATTAACTGTGAACCATCTAATAACAAAACATAGACACAAGTATAAATAGATTTATTTACTAAACACTATGAAAAATATCTGTATTAGATAGAGATGACTTTATATCTATACCTACCTATTAAATATGTAACATCAACACCTATAGGTACTTGTCAACAATGCGTAATCAGACAGAAACGACTTTATATCTATACTTAATATTGTTACAGATTAATAAAAGCATTTACAAATGCTTGTACATAACAGATAGACAGAAGAGTACACGATCTTATTTGCTAAACACTATGAAATATATATGTATTTGACAGAGATGACTTTATATTTATACCTACCTATTAAGTATGTAACAACAACACCTATAAATACTTATCAACAAAACCTAGACACAAGTATAAATAGATTTATTTACTAAACACTATGAAAAATATCTGTATTAGACAGAGATGACTTTATATCTATACCTAGCTATTAACTATGTAACATCAACACCTATAGGTACTTGTCAACAAAGCACAATCAGACAGACACGACTTTATATCTATACTTAATATTGTTACAGATTAATAAAAGCATTTACAAATGCTTGTACATAACAAATAGACAGAAGAATACAGTCTTATTTGCTAAACACTATGAAATATATATGTATTTGACAGAGATGACTTTATATTTATACCTACCAATTAAGTATGTAACAGCAACACCTGTAAATACTTATCAACAAAACCTAGACACTAGTATAAATAGATTTATTTACTAAACACTATGAAAAATATTTGTATTAGATAGAGATGACTTTATATCTATACCTAGCTATTAACTATGTCACATCAACACCTATAGGTACTTGTCAACAAAGCGCAATCAGGCAGACATGACTTTATATCTATAATTAATATTGTTACAGATTAATAAAAGTATTTACAAATGCTTGTACATAACAGATAGACAGAAGAATACACAATCTTATTTGCTAAACACTATGAACTATATATGTATTTGACATAGATGACTTTATATTTATACCTACCTATTAAGTATGTAACAACAACACCTATAAATACTTATCAACAAAGCGTAGTTTGACAGACATAACTTTATATCTATACTTGAGATTGTTACAGAATAATAAAAACATCTATAGATATTTAGGTAACAGAAAGACACAAATATACTATAAAAAATATCTATATTTAACAGAAATGACTTTATATTTATACCTGTAACTTATTAAATATGTAACAACAAAACCTATAAATACTTATCAACAAAACATAATTAGACAGACATGACTATATATCTATACTTATGAACCATCTAATAACGAAATCTAAAGATGCTTTCTAATGTAGCCCGGAATATTTAGGCACGGAGTTCAGGAATTTATGAAATCTACGTTATTTACTTGCAACTTTACAGACCATTAGCGAATCGTAGGGTCATACATAGTAGGTAAGGTTGGTGCTGCTCCATTCGCTGCTTCTTCACATTCAAGCATTAAAAAAGTGAAGGAAAAGTGATTAGCATATTCGATCAGTAAATTCCACACCAAACTTCTCTGCATAAATTTAATGGATTTGTGGAATTCTACTCGCTTTCGTGCACAGATAATGTCAGTGTTTCCTTTTGGCGGCGACGTCTGTGCAGTCAGCAGGATGCACATTCCACTGTATTTATTAATTAATTAAAATTAAAAACTAGCAATTGTATCTTGGTGTGCAATGGGTACGCAGAAGAGGTGTGGAAATTCAATTAAGAAAATATTTGGTATATTTTATTTTTTTCATATATTTGTGTAGTACATGAGGTCAATTGATAGGTCAATCGAGAAGTGATAGCTTCAAATGATCATAACATAATTGAAAATACGTCTAAATCAGGAAGATATTAATAAATTTAGGGATTCAATGGAGAGAGTGTGAGAGATAAGGAAAGAAAAAGGGAGAGATAAAGGGAGGAAGAAGGGGAGAGAGAACATTGGATTAAATCATTGACTTAATATACATCGAGAAGTGAATACCAACAGAAGCTCCAAAAAAGAGCTAAAGTTTTGTATTTTCAAATGGCGAATAAAATTTATATATTGAATAGTTTATATTTCCTACTATCCACAAAAGGGAGAGGACTTACAACTCTTATGGGCATCAATCTACATCTAACGAGAATACCGTGGTAGAGAATACACCAAAAAAAGTGAAATCTTTGGTTCAAGAATGGATGTCCGAATAATTTGAAATTTATGTTGCTATGTAGTTGAGGACCATAGGGCCCTTTTATCATTAAGTTTTTGCACCATATCCATATGTGAGGAGAGCTATGAATATTCTTTGTGAGTTTTGTAGTTACAAAATGGTAATTTCCAATCTAAACAAATTCAAAATGTTGATTGAAGAGTTTGCATTTTATTTTGGCCTCCATCAAAGACAAAAGAAAAATTGTGTGGTCCTTGAAAAAGATCTAGGAGATTTGTAATACACAAGCCTGAGAAAATCTAGCAAGAGCTATATTATTGCAAGTGATCATAGGAGACAACGAAATGGACTTTTATTTGATAGATAATTAATTATTGAAATCATCATCCTCTCAGTATACTAACCTTTACATGGACCTAGTCGCTAAAAATTTAGAACAAACCTTAAATTATTCTACAAGAGAAACAGGTTTGGTGATTAAATAAGATAATTTCCTCTTAACATGATTAATGATAATGTGCCATCTCGAGGAGGGAGAAACTTGAAAGGAAAAGGGGATGTGAAGAAATCTAAAAGTCTTTCCATGATCAATTCATTTCCAACCAAAATAATTGAGCCATATAGGCTCGATAACAAAGGATTGTTAATAGCATTGAATTTTTGGTCATTGAATACTTGAACCAAGTAGGCTAGGGAAGAAAGTATTGTTAATAACATTGAGAAATTTTTCACTTAGTACTTGAACTAAAGGCTAAAAAAAGGCATAAATGCATTAAAGAGCTTGTTTGGCATTATCCTCGTCTTTTAAGAGAGTAAGAAACGAGTTGTCTACAAAGTGATCATTCATGATTTGTTGGGGGGAATTGGGAAGATTAATACCTTTAATTAATTTTTTTAAACAAAATGAGTCAAAAGATAGTTGAAATTTTAACAACCAACAAATAGATTGTGGGGACTAGAGCCCCCCTTGTCATATTGAATGAAATAGACCAAATGACAAGGACTATTGACCATTGATAATAATGCAAGCATAATAATTTGAATAGAACACAAAAATGTGGAACCAAAACCTAATGAATGTTACAACACAACAATTATAAACAACCATTCAATTCAATCATATATTTTTTGTAAAATCAATTTTAATACAATTGGTTTCCATTGAGAATGCTTAGTCCATTCCATTATTTCCCTACAACAATGATATTGTCTATAATGTACCATTATTTATATTTTGTTGTCATGGAGTTTCTTGAGATAAGCAATTGCCCCAGTTACAATCCCAACAGTAACAACTCTTCCAATCATAACAATTCCAACTGTAACAACTCCTCCAACCAGAATAATTTTTGCATCATAGCAGCATGCATTCACATGAGGGATCTTTATGTATACAGAAGTGAATACCAACAAAAGCTCCAAAAAGGAGCTAAATTTTTGTCTTTCTGAGTACCTTTCTAAAACATGTTAGAATGTGCCTTTTCCACACCAGCTTCCATTTTTTCAAATTGACCTTTTGGACTTTTCCTTGTTAAAGTGAATTACCATTGGTGTGTGTATTTTTTATGGAATATTAATTCCCCAAGTTTGGTTGTGCAAGAAAACACATGTTAGAATTCATGTATCTATCATAGCAGGTCTAGGTTTATTTAGTTTGTGGTTACCCGGTGTGGCTTCTTGCTTATTTGTGTATGAATTATGGTTTAGATTAGGTGGTGTTTGTTTGTGCATGTGGGTTACTTTTATGGCTCCTAAGTGCCTTTTGTTTTTTCAAGGAACCCTTGTTTGCGTGGGATGGTATCAAACAATTTCCAATGCATAATTTTTCAATGCTCTCTCTATGTCTCTCTCTCTATCTGTCTCTCTCTATGTATGTGAAGTTCATCAATTGTTACAAGCCCAATCTTTCCAAAGTCTTCACAAATATATGCTTCTTCTCAATGTTTCTAGTCAGCAGAGACTACACTTTCTCAAGATAGAGGACACTAGAGTAGCGACAAGCCAGTGAATTTGACTCGCCTATTTGATCAACTATCTATTGCACTATTGTGGCCTAAAACTAATGATACCAAAAATATGGAAAATGCATCTGAGGATGACACGCTTATAATAATTTCAAAGTGGAATTTACAAGGTTTAAGTGACATTAATGATATTTTGACCAATGTTTGTATCTTGTTTCCCCTCAAACAAATAATACATATAGCCACATGGCAGTAGAGAACCTGCACCAACAATCAGTTAATGCCAAGAATCAATGCATTAAAGTAGAAATATTAGATGAAGTAGAATCATAATTTGAGTTTTGTTCATCCAAGAATTTTCCTTGGGAACAAAACCAAGTTGATGTGCAATAGGTTGATGCAGAAAGAAAATTTTGCTTAGACCAGCTGCAATTTAAAACATCACACTCTTAACACAACACTTGAATTCAAATCTACACATGGGTGCAAATAAACTCACAATGTTTTATTCTTCATTTCAAATCTGATTACAAACAACATTACAAACTACACATCTACAAAAAATTACTTCAATGGCCATCATGGCATCTCCATAGGAAAACTCTCTTTCCTCTCCACCTCAAGCAACTCCCCTTATTCTTCCCACAAAATCACTATTGCTGGTTTAGAAGTCTCCCAACTTTGGCACTTCATTATTTTTCTTTTCTGGCTCTTAAACAGCTAGAAACAATGTTTGTCTTCTTGAAAACATGGTGCTTCCCTTACTCCAATTTGCAACACATTAAATGTTTTTTTTTTTTTTTTAAAAATTATATTATTCCTTCGATGTGCTGACTAAGTTCCCCTCCAATGTCAATTGAATCCCTTCATATTCTTATCTTGGCACAATTCTTTTTTGCTTTGTCTTAAATTTGTATTGCAAATAAAATGTCTTCTTGCGTATCGGCCTTCTCAAATGATCTATTGGCCTTTTCTTCATCACGACCCCTTGACTTCCACTTTCCCTGATTCAAGACAAAGAATGCCTTCCCTTACCCACAACCTCTCTATTTCTCTGATTTTTTCTAATTTAAAAAACCAAAAAGCTTCTTCTTAACCCACATTTCATGTTTTGAAAGTGAAGAAACATGATCTAATAATCAAGTTCAAGATTTAATTCTTTGTTGAATTAATATGTTGTTGCCTTGACAACTACCAATTCGATTGTTCAATACTCCCATTTAAAATAATTGCAATTCATGAGATACATTTCCTTGTCTATGCTTCTACATTGCATAGGCATCAATCAAGGTAGAAGCAAACACATTTGACAAAATTTAAAAGCTGTGATGAATGAAATAATTTTAGCTTGACACACCAATCGATTAACATCATAGAGTGAGGTTGAAGACAACTTGAAGAGATAACCACATAAACTAAAATCAAACCAAAATAAACAAGAAATATTTTTTTGGGTGGTGTTGATTGCTCATTCACCCGTGTGCTCCTGCACAAGACAAGGCGGGTAGAAAGATTGTGTGAATAGGCTCACAATTGCAGAGTTGAGTAATATAATCACTCTTTCAGGTTGACATCAACCTGCAACGAACTCCTTCACTTTCCAAATGACGAAAACTCAAACCTTCTTTCGCCTCTTCTAGCATTTCTCTGGAACATAGACCACCTCCTTCCAACAACATAGCATCTTCCTTCTTTCTCCTTTCGTGGATTCATGTCCACCAATGTCCGACCTCCTTTGTGAGTTCAAACCCACCTTTAGTTGTCCACCTCCACCAATACCCTACAACATCCTCAACCAACTCTACACACAACCACTCAACATCTGCTATATACTCTTGTGTTCTATTCATCTCATCTTCTACTACTACATCTGAAAATGAAAAAACATCACACAAATGATTTACCTCATCTTCACTCGCATCTACAACACCGAACTTCATTGTGAAATCTTCCACCTCCTCGTCAGCTATAACTTTCTCACTCTTCTTTCTTCGCTGTACCAATGAGCTTCGTTAACCATTCTTCCTCAATCGTCAGCAACAAATCCTCTTCGCCATAGTTCACTGCTGCAACCTCTTCGCTGCTCCCTTCCTTCTTTTCTTCCCTTTTTTTCCATGCCTTCTTCCTGACATGTCTTCATTGCAACTTCTTTGGTAGGGGCTACATCTTCTTCTTTCTATCTCACGTTGCTATCCTTATTCTTCTTTTCACTATCCTCTTTCAAGAGAACCTTCTTCTTCTAACTTCTCTTCACCATTTTTCTCTCTTTCCAACACTCTTTTATGTTCTAATACCAATTGATGTAGAAAGAAATTTTTTCTTACATCCAGTTGCAACTTATAATCTAAAACATCACACTCTTAGCACAACACAAATTCAAATCTATACATGGATGCAAATAAAAGTCACAATTTTTTATTCTTCATTTCAAATTTGATTACAAACAACATTACAAACTACAAATTTGCAACAAATTACATCGATGACCATCATGGCCTCTCCATAGGAAAACTCTCTTTCCTCTCCACCTCAAGTAACTCCCCTTATTCTTCCCACAACATCATTGTTGAGAGTTTAAAAGTCTCTTATTGTTGTTTTAATAGCCCCAAAGAATTGTGGCTCTTATCATTTCTCAGTGTAGCCCACTGTAATGTCCCCATTTTGGCCATACGCTCTTCGTTTGGTTTTAGCCTATTTCCGAAAATCCATAGGCTACTCTGATATGCGAATTTAGGGTTTCCACTTTCATTAAGTCTTGCTTCCAGCTTAGTTTTGCTTTCTGTTGGTTTTGAGGTAAACTTACTATTTTTGGCAGTGGTTATTTTTAGTAAGTCTAATTTTGGCAGTGGCATCATCAACAGTTCAACTCAAGTCATCTTGTTATCCATTAGTATTAGTTTGGCTTTGGTTTGGTTTTCTTCATGAGTTGAGTTTATACTTAGTCAAATTTCATGTTTCTCAGTTGTACCCCATGCCTAGGAGTAATAACTTCATGTTGTTTTAAAAGAGGGGCCATTAAGGGGGTCAATTGTGCATTTAATGATTTATTAAATGCTTTATTGTTACAAAGTGAAGTTGGACGGCTAAAGGAGGTTGAGTAATATTTTATTATTCAAAAAGTTAAGGCAAATAGGTGGTGCCCTTTTTGGAAGTTGAAGTGATTCAACTTATTGGAATTTGAAGAGTTCTTGTTGCTTCATTTGCCAACTAAAGCTTATATATTGCTGCTATTTGAAGAGCTGATTATCCAATGTTTATGTTAATGTTATGCTGTCAAAATGACAACTTGTTTAATACTTCGAGGGATGCTTACCTCCTAGTTCCAATCCAATTTTGTGTTTGAAAGACAACACCTAGTTGGTCTTATTGCTACTTCTCAATCAGACTAGCAGATTGTGCTTCAAAGTTGGTGAATTTTGGTGAGAATTTCAGTTTTAATGTTGCTGGTGTATACACAGCTGAAGGCGTTTTTCATTTACAACTTTTGATGTGAATTTATTTTGGTTATGGGTATTTGATCCTTGCAATTCTATGCTAATGGCGACCATATTTGGAGAATTTCAGAATTGAATTCCAAGTATTTGATTTTTAGCAAGAGAAATCACCCCTCTTGAGGGTCGTACCATCTTGAGAGTGCATTGGGATTCGTGCAAAATAATATCTTGAGTTTTGGTGCATTTTTGTGGTTTGAGTTTGGGTGCCTATCCTCCAAAGAGACTTTGCATTTCGTTTCATTCAATTCAGAGGTATATTGAAAGAGTTATGAGCATTTCATTGTTTTACAGGTGGCTGGTTCACAGTTTCAGTTTGCTGGTTTTTATTATTAGACTTCAATAAGTTTAGAATTTGGCTTCAATTTCAGTCTTTGAGAGTTATATAAACTAGCTAAATTCATCCTTCACATATTTGCATTCATTCTTCTATTGTAACACTTGTAATTTGCAGTTTTTCTTAATTGTAAGGTTGAGAATTAGTAGTACTAATCCAACCATTTATTTACTGCATTTACTTGTGATCTTTAATGCAAATATCATAACCCTTGGTGGTTTACCGCCAGTGTGGAGGAATCTGATTTGTATTTATTTTCTATCACCCATTGTTAAGTGGAGAATTCCCACTGTTTAGTGGATGCCCGCCGCAGCGGAGGAATTAGTCTAGATTATGTTGTTTTCTTCCCCCCACTATTTAAGTGGTTGAGCGAATTTCTTCATGGCTGGTTATCCACCTATTTGTTTCAGTTTTCAATCAATAACTCTGTCATATGTTAGCACCTCGCCCTCAGTGGGATCTTGAGTGCACATTCTTGACGTTGAGTTTGTTTCATTTCAAGTATTGTTCTTAATTTCTCCGCCATATGACAACACCTATCCTTCCTTGGGATTGAGTGTGCATTCTTGGCGTTGAGTTCTTTCAAGCTTGGATTTCAATTTTGATGCTAACGCTAATCCATTGGCATAGTGTTGGCTTGTGTTATGATAATTCAAGAAAAAATTGGTTGGCATATTTCAGTGGTATTAGAGCAGAAGTTCCTGCCATCCTGTTGGGAAGAATAGAAAATTAGTGTTGCCACAATGGAGATCAACAGATTTGTCGAACAGTTCATGAGGGAATGTGAACATGATGCTTCCATATTCCATGCAGAATATCAGAGTATGTCAGATGAGTTTAAGAATGATGTTTCTTTTGATTGCTACTTGAATTGTGTGTTGATTAGGTATCCTGAAAAAGTGGGTGTGGTCAATTACATCAAGAAAAAAATTAAAAGAGAAGCAGAACTTGCCATGGTTGAAGAATCAAGGAAGGAAGAAGCAAAATGATCTATTTGTGGTTTGCAGCCCACAAGTAAGCAAATTGAAGAGAAAAATTAGTCAATTAGTGTTGAAGAAGACACAAGCAAGGTGCACTTTTTGGTTCAAAATGAAAGTGGGCTTGATGAAGATACCTTGGCAAATGAGGAGATTAAGTTAGAGTCCCAAAATACATCCCTAGACTTGCATGGGATGGGAAATAATGAAGATTATTATGGTAAGAAGATCATTACAGCAGTCTTGAGTCCTAATAAGGATTCAACCAATGAAGATCTCGAGACAAATGGCTTCTCAAAAGATGCTGGTGGAACAGTTGTGTGGGATAAGTACGTTGAAGAAGAGCAAGATGAAGCAAATACTAATGGTGTCTTTGAACCAGCTTATGACCATTACGAAAGTGATATTGTTGATGGTGATTCCAATGTGTTTTTATCTCCTCTTGTTGAAGATTTAGTGAAGGATAATTCTCTACTTTATGCTGAGCCAATTCCATATGAAGAATTAATGACAAGTGTCCAAGAAGACTTCTTTGGTATGTATGTGGGCACTAATGATAAAATCAGCAACACATCTACTCAAGATAATTTCATTGAAGAAAAGAATGACAAAATATTCAAAGCAACCAGCTTTGATGATTCTTTAATCCGATATAATGCTAGTGACTTGGGTGGTAGTGGGTTTGATTATCAAACTACATCTGTGGAGAAAGTTATAGATGAAGATTTCAGTTCAAGTGGGTTGAGGAGTGACTCATTCAAAGAGTCAATAGTTCAAGAGGAGCATGATGATCTCTTTCCTATTGATTATTGCAATCAAACCTTTCACATTTGGGATCCGGGTGCGATGTCACCAAGGTATGATAAAGAACCGGAGTGGGATAAATTCCCCTTTGATCCTGATGAAGTTCAAAAATCAGTTTGCAATAAAAGTAATGAAGTGATCTTTGGAGGAGAAGTTGTAGCAATGGCTAATGAGAACATGATTTCTTATGTTGAAGAGAAGAATGTTTTAAAATCAGCAAATGGTTTGGATGCCTTTCAGAATTACGCACAAGAAGAGTATGAGAACTTGAAAGGTCAAGATAGAGGTACTAATTTGTTTGAAGAAGTTGTTGACAAGCCTTCAATTTAGGAGTTATGCAGTGATAAGATTAGAAAGGAGGCTGATTTTGAGAATCAAGTCAAAAAAAAAAATCAGAAAAGTTGATGTTTGATGAGCAAAGCTTCTTTGCTGATTATGATCATGGGCCTATAGAGCTGCAAGTTTTGAAAGATAACTTATTGGTTACGAAAGAGAAAATTGTTAAGGTGTTATCAAGATTTGATAGCACACACAAATGTATTGAAGAACTTTATTGGGAGCTGTAGTTTGAAGAGAGACAGAATGGAGTTAAGGGTGGAGACACTCTTTCTAAGGTGCGAACCATCAAAGAAGCATTTGAATCCATAAAGTCAAATTATTTGCACTTGCTCTCAGATAGGGATCATGCTATTAAGTTTGCAGAGGAAACCTATGATGCCTATCAAGAGAAGGAGAATGAGGTTGATAGGCTTTGTCTTGATCTTTCCTTAGCTCATCACTCTTTATGCAAGGGAGAAAATCAAACTCTTATTGCAGCCACACTTGAAGGACAAGAAGCTAATACAAGGATTATGGAGATCAAGAAAATAGTTGAAGGTATTAATGAACTCCATAATGATGAAACCTTGCTTAATTTTAAGGAGATTCATGAAGATGATGGTAATTGGAAGGTAAATCAAGAGTGTGAACTCTTGAGTTGGGAAGAGAACTTGCCTCAAGAAGGGATAGCTTGCAGCCATGAGCTTGATGTGATGATTGGTAATGTGTGTGATATTCATCACACTACATTCTATGGATCAACAACTAATGATGGGTATCCTCAAGTTGCAGAAGATGTGCATGAATTCTATGAAGACACCAACGAAAGGGATGAAGGAAATATTTTTTCTATTATTGTGTATAATAATCCAACATCTTCACATAATTTGTTAAATCATAAGGTGATTGACAATTTCTACATGGATGACGTTGATAAGAGGTTTTATGTTTTTGACATGCATGATTTCATGGTTAAGTATAAGATAATGTTGGTGGATCCAAGCTATATGTCAGGCAGCACTCTCTCAGGATGGTTATTAAATGAGCATTTAATGATGTCCAAACTTGAACTTGTTGGTCTTCACTCAGCATTGACCAAGGGAAGAGTGCCGCCTATCTTAAGATGGTTGATTTGGTCAGGTCTCAGAAATATGCATCAAATTGTGGGAGAACTTTCAGACTTTCCCCTTTGGTTCCTAGATTGTGCTTTGTTGATGAGTGATTATTCTAAAATGCTGTTCATTAAAGGTTCAAACTTTGCATTGATGGTTGCAGCTGATTACATGGATTTGTGTGCTCGAGACTTTCACTATGGCTCTTGGAGATATGTTGGGAAATTTTCCCAATGTGTTGGAGATTATTTGTGGTTGGGAATTCATGCTTGGAATTCTCAACAAGGCTTGATGGAGATTGTTGCAAGTAGAAAAAAGGATCTTCGAAGAGATAAGAATTCTATTCTTAGAATCTTTGATGCGGCCCCCATCTTTACCAGCCATTCGATGGTTCCTTTTTCTCATCAATTGATGGATTGGAGAGATGCTTCAAACAAAAGATGGTTTAATAATGGGTTGAAGTTCCTTGAGAGAATGTTTCCAGCCTTGAGCATGAATAGTTGTCATATTATGAACGCTGATTTCCAAAGTTACAGTAGTTGTTCAACTCCTTGTATGCTGATTTTCCTAAAATCAGACTTTAATTGGTTTATTTCAAACTTCATGGGTAGCTGATACATTCATTTTTTCTTTTCACAATCTCTTTTTAGTGAGGGTTTATGGCCTCTAAAGTGGGAAATGATGTTTCATTGTGATTCAGATCAATTTTGGATGATGTTTAAGTCCCTTTCCAGTGGTTTCCTTTGTACAATCTCTTGCATTAGTGTTTGGGGCAGCGAACCTTTGTTTGTTTGGGTTCAATTTTTTGAGTCTTTTGGGGAGAGATTGGTTGAAGTTTTCAAAAAGCTTCTTGATTATGTCAGAGTTACTCAAAGGAGGCATTATTATTCCTTGAGGAGTTTGGATGATGCAGATGTTATGACTTTGCAAAGAGTTGTTTTTCCCTTTGCAATTAGCTATGATGGAGACACACTTGCTGTGGTGACTCAGTTTGTTGCTTTGAGGAGTTATGTTGTTGAGGATATTTTTGAGTTGATTAGGTTATTCTTTTTGGTTCACAAAATGGTGATTAACATTGACATTGCAGATGTTAATTCCTCAGAGTTTATTGGGCACAAAATGCTACTTGATTTTGATTCCATTCCTTATATGTTTTTCAGTTTGAATTTCAGGCATGTAATCTCATTGAGGTTGTAGGGATGGTTTGTGCAGTTATGGTGCGATGATTTCATTTTTATGATCAGAGTGGAGAAGCATCAGCATGGTGGAACTTTTCAGAGATGGACTTGGGACCCTGGGATCCTATTTGTTTTGTTGGGATCAGTTTGGAGTGTTGTGGCATTGCTTGAGGACAAGCAATTTTGGGAAGGGTGGACTGTAATGTCCCCATTTTGGCCATACGCTCTTCGTTTGGTTTTAGCCTATTTTTGAAAATCCATAGGCTACTCAGATGTGCGAATTTAGGGTTTCCACTGTCATTAAGTCTTGCTTCCAGCTCAGTTATGCTTTCTGTTGGTTTTGAGGTAAACTTACTATTTTTGGCAGTGGCTATTTTTAGTAAGTCTAATTTTGGCATTGGCATCATCAACAGTTCAACTCAAGTCATCTTGTTATCCATCAGTCTCAGTTTGGCTTTGGTTTGGTTTTCTTCATGAGTTGAGTTTATACTTAGTCAAATTTCATGTTTCTCAGTTGTACCCCACGCCTAGGAGTAATAACTTCATGTTGTTTTAAAAGAGGGGCCATTAAGGGGTCAATTGTGCATTTAATAATTTATTAAATGATTTATTGTTGCAAAGTGAAGTGAAAAGGAGGTTGAGTAATATTATATTATTTCAAAAAGTAAAAGGCAAATAGGTGGCATCCCTTTTGGAAGTTGAAGTGATTCAACTTCTTGGAATTTGAAGAGTTCTTGTTGCTTCATTTGCCAACTAAAGCTTATATATTGTTGCTGTTTGAAGAGTTGATTATCCAATGTTTATGCTAATGTTATGCTATCAAAATGACAACTTGTTTAATACTTCGAGGGATGCTTACCTCCTAGTTCCAATCCAATTTCGTGTTTGAAAGACAACACCTAGTTGGTCTTATTGCTGCTTCTCAATCAGACTAGCAAATTGTGCTTCAAAGTTGGTGAATTTTGGTGAGAATTTCAGTTTTAATGTTGCTGGTGTATACACAGCTGAAGGTGTTTTTCATTTACAACTTTTGATGTGAATTTATTTTGGTTATGGGTATTTGGTCCTTGCAATTCTATGCTAATGGCGACCATATTTGGAGAATTTCATAATTGAATTCCAAGTATTTGATTTTTAGCAAGAGAAATCGCCCCTCTTGAGGGCCGTACCATCTTGAGAGTGCATTGGGATTCGTGCAAAATAATATCTTGAGTTTTGATGCAGTTTT